>CM076578.1:1995373881-1995822574 GCA_034641835.2 Pinus albicaulis
TTGGAAGAGGAAAGGAGTCCGAGGTAACCAAAAACAAACCTTCAGATAAAGAATCTATCCAATCTGTATCCAGAGAGGGCTCTCTCTTTAAAATTTATCTTTGTTCTTAGAAATATTAGGCTAGTTATAAGTCCAGGGGTTTTGTTTGAATTTGAATGGTGAAATTCTGTAGCTGAGAGTAAGATCAAGTAGATTTAGTCCATTGGGCTAATGGGGTCAAAATTTTTGGCTGAAACTGGATTGAGTTTATCAACAAAAGATGGCTTATCAGGGCAAGATAATCAAACTAGAAACAATTATAGATCTAAGGTAAGCGGAATGGAATTCAAACGGATCAAAGGTAGTTAAGAATCTTTCAAAACATTTGTAAGAGGGAAAAATGAGTGATTATTAACAAAGAGCAATTAAGTATTCTTTATTAAATAATCGAATGCTTAAACTAGTAAAACAGGAGGAGTCAAGAATTCACTGTTTATAACCAGTTTAGAAGAAAAAATTTAGAATAATAATGATTTAAAGCAGATTACACTTAAGTACCTTCTGATTTATTCATTTTCATTAATTATTCAGGAATGAAACAAGATGATATAATAAAAAAATATAAACACTTCAAAACATGAGATAGAGATGACTTATTGATCCTTCGCTTGAACATGAATTTTGAGAAAAGTCTCCTGCATCAATTCCTTGTCCAGTTTGCCACAAAAAGTTTCTCCAATAGCTTTTATTCCAAAATAGCCAATGTTACATCAAAGTCTAAGAATCCACCCTCAATAATCTGATTGAGGGCTTATTTATACAAAAAATTATACAAAATATCTCTTAACAAAACGAGATATAATCTAAAATGACTCACAAATAAGTTACAATAAAAATAGAGACAGATGGTCTCGTAGATAAGACAAGAAGTAACCGATGTTGTGCTGTTTCCTCCTTTCGAGAATGTGCTGGAGGTAGGACCTACATTTTGGCTCATTGTTGTCCTCTTCAGTAATTTTGTTCTAACTGCCTTGCTTCACTGATACTCTTTGTTCTTACTGATACACTTTAACTGAACTGATACTCTTTGACCTTTGTTTATCCCTTTATCCTTTATACTGCAGTAAAATAGGCAAAATTTCATACAAGGATAAATTTTACAAAAGATCCAACAGATCTTCCCACCATTTATCTTCTGATATTCTGGTCCGTTGAAGTTTCCTTAATGTTTCATCAGCCTCGGTATATCTGAAGAAATTAGGCTGATTTGGAAACAAATGTTTTACCTCATGTTCAAGATAAAACAAATTCTCTAATCTGTCATGAAGGTTCCTTCCTGTAGGTAATGTTGCTTCTGATGAAGTGGCTGAGGAACTGGCTAGATTGTGAGCATTTATGTCCAATTTCTTAACATAAGTTTTCAGGTCCATTATTTTATCTTCTGAAACCATAGGGCTGGGCAACCCTTTATTCAATAAAACTTCAAACCTTTCTCTGAAAGCAATGATTTCACTTTGCATGTCAAAACACCTTTGTTCTAAATTTTGCATAAGAGTTCTTTTGGTAAAAACTCTTTTTATTTCTAATATTGTTCCAGTTCTGTTCTCAATCCCAAGCTCTGCAAGTTGCTGTCTGCTTTTGGTGTTTAGAAATTGTATGAGCTGATTGGCTTCCTCAGGCCTATTTCCTAATTCTGCTCGTGTATTTTCAACTTCATCCAGAGCTACTTTGACCAATTCATTCTGCTCATATATTATCTGGATTGAAGACCAGATATCTTTTATTGACTGAATAATATCATCCCAAAGAATTTCACTTATCTCTCTTAAAGGTTTCTCCAATGTGAGATCCCTTTCCAAGGCTTTAACTAAATTTTCCAACTTTTTGACTTCTCTTGTTTTGTCAGCAATAGTCATTTTTGAAATATAATATTTTTGTTCCAAATTAATAAGCTGTAACTTTGTGTGCTGAAGTTCTGTTACTTGAAGTTTCAAGTCATTCATTGATTTTATCAGTTCTTCTGGATTTAAATTTGAAGCATTTACCTGTGATGGCTCTATTGATTGACCTGTTGGTTGACTTGTTGTACCTGTGATAACCTCTGTTGTAGACACTGGAACGCTGGAATGTTTGTCTTTTAAAGCTTGTTAAAGCTCTTTTTCTGTTTCAGTCAGTCACTCATTCATTTTCAAGAGAAACTCCATCATTTATTCTTCAGAGTTCTTCTTTATTACTTCTTCAGTTTGAGGATGTCTAGAGGCTGGCAATTTCAACTGCTTTCTCAAAGCTGCAATGTCATCATCTTTTTTCTTGATTAGAGTTTCTATACCTTTGACATCCTTTGTATTGTGACCTAATCCAATTATTATTTCCTCCAGAGTTTTAATCCTGTTGTCTTTAGCCTGAGATGAGGCTCTTTCAACCTGTAGTTGTGCATTTGTGTTCTCTAAAGAATCTTGCAATTTACGAGCTGCGATTTCTTTATCAGTCAAAGTAGAATAGATCATTTCACCAGTCTGCTTATGTAATTCAATCTGATATAAAGGATGGATGTCCTTTGCTAGGACTTCAAAATTGGTTCTAATTTAATCAGAAGCAGTTTGGGGTTGCTGCACCTTGGGTTTAAAATGGCTCATTAACATTTTTCCCTACTAGATGTCAAAAGCTGACATCAATCTTTCTTGATTCTTTGGGGCCATTTTCAGATATTGATTATATACTTGAATTCTCAGTGGATCATTCCTGGCCTTGATACTGATAAATGTCTTTTTGATATTTCCTGCATCTTTAACTGGTGTTTTGAAAGAAGATATCTTTGTGCCTTTTTGTTTCTGTAGTTCTTTTCTTTGAAATGTAGTGGATGCTCCACTACCCGCACCTGTTTGCTGACTGTCTTCTCTTTCTTAGCTGTCAGATATTTCTTGAAATGATTCAATTTCTGGAAGAGGATTCAATCTCTTCTTTTTAGTACCATGCTTCTCTGTAGATCTATCAACAAGGGTGGATGTTTCAGCCTCTCTCTTTTTCCCTTTTTCCACATTAAGAGGAGTTTGTAAATTGGCAATTTCTGGCTCAATGACCTGAACTGGAGGGATTTGTACCTGACCTTGTTCTTTGGATGTCTCTGGTTGCTCTGTCATTGTAAACTTTTCAACTACTTGTATGTCTGGTTCCTTTTCTTTTCCTTTTGATTCCACTGCCACTGTACTGATCTCCTGCAAATGTTGTTGTGAAGTTCCTGTTGTCTGTACTTTCCCAAAAGAGTCCAGGTCAAGTATCTTTTCAAGATCTTTCATAACATTGTCTACATTGACCTGGTCACTATCCTGCTCTATCAACGTTCCTTCTATCCATTCATCTGTATTAGCATATTTTTCAATCTCTGGGATTATTTGATGTATGTATGGTGCTGATTTATTTTTCATTCTTTTATCACAAATGAAGTTGAATGGGTCATAAGGCACCCAATAGAAACTCCTTTGTAATCTGAAACGGTCTTCTAATATCTTTTCAGCTTCTTCCCCATGCATCCCTAGAGTTACAAATAAAGGGACCTAATTGAATTTTGATCCAGAGTTGAGCCTTCTTCTTCGCATTACAAAAATGAATTATATCAGAATTGTGCATTTGATTGAATATTCTAATGCAAAAATTCTCATAGGGACATATTTTGGCAATTTGAATGGACATAATTCACATCCATATATTCTGAATTCTGTATGATTCTGGTATAAGTACCAATCACCAACTTTGTATTGTTTTGAGAGCTGCAAAGTTTTATTGATTTCGTTGCTGAGTCTTGGAGGAGAAACTCCTGTCAACAAGGTGGTTGCAGGGTGTATAAAACGATCAATGAACTCATTATAAGAATAGGGAGAATCTTGAGAACTATGAGTGATGGCTGACCAAAAGATAACAGACCTAGGATTCCCTTGGGCATCGAGCTTTTTGATATAGAAAGGGAAATTTTCTGACTCGTAATAGAGTATGAGATGGTAAATGACAGAAGCATATTTAAACACTTTCTCATTCTCTAATCTCATGAATTGATCATGGGTTTCGTCTGCAATATATGCTGCAAAGTCATACCTGACAGCAGGAGGCTGTCCAGGGGTAAAAATAGACAATAATACTAGGATTAAATGGTCAACATATTCACTGGTATTAAAGCCCATTATAAAGGATATCATATCTAACACAAGTTTACCCTCCTTAGTGAAAAAAGCATAACCATAAGGGGGAGGGCCTTTAGGCTAATGATCAGGCAACATAAAGGTTTTGGAAGATACGACTTAATTCTTCATGGGATAGTTTGGTGGATTTCTCAAGTAATTCAGCCATGGACAAAGGAGTGAGGGCTGGACCAGGTTGGAAATGTAGCATCTCATTTATGGACCCAGCAGTAATTGGGAAAAGTACTTCTTGATTTGGGGATATGACTGCTCTTTGGTTAGGATCATAATTTTCATGGCAAAAATGGATTATTTTAGGGAAAATATGGACAGAGGGAAAAAGATACCTGGGAAGATTAGATTCCCATAACCCAATCATATCCAAACCTTTCAAATAATTGTCTCTACAGCGACAAAAGATTCGAAGAGGATTATTACAAAAAACCAGGTCTTTAATTTGGAAATCTCTGTCGAATAATGATAAATAATCCAAGTCTCTATGAGGGGCGTTCAATGGGGTGACATTTAAAGCCACAGGAACTTCCATTTTTTGGTTCTTGTGGATTCAAAAAAAGAAGAAGAAGGAAATTCGAGTTTTGACGGGAAAAACAGGTGCAATTACAAGTTTTGGGAATATAATTACACTTCTTAGGATTTGGAAATGAACTAACAATCAAGTCTGAACCTGCTTTAGTGAAAAAGTATGAAAATCAGGTTTATTACAGAGGTTAGTGGGATTGTCTAGGGTAAATACTTGTGTTTCGGAGATAACAGCGATTTGAACAGGTGCTGGTTAGGGTGGACAATATTTTGAGAAACTTTGACTGCAATTCTTTTCGAAAGGAAAATGGTTGGCAGACTTCAACAGTCGGAATTTAAATTTTTCTGCATGGGAGTGTAGTTGTTCACTCTGAAAGAAAAATGAAAAAGACGCGGGTTGTTTGGTTTTATTCGCAAAATCAACAGGGTGGTGGGAATTTTTATTAATTCATGGGATGACATCAGCACATACAGGAGATGAATCACGGGGAAAGGTGGTAAGTGGTTCATTCCGCACCACTTTTGAGGGAAGGCAGTTTTGGGCGGAGAGGCAGTGAATCCACAGAACACACGACACGTGGCGAGGGTACTATTTGAAAACCGCCGACATTTCGTGCGTTAATGTTCGGATCGGAGATAGCCAGCGGAATTGATAAGAGCCGTTGATCTTGGAGCGGGTGATCGGACGGTGGTCGAGACGTGAAGTTGGCGGGGAGTTAAGAAGAGGGCCCGACGCGATTTATTATGAATTAATCATTTCGGGAGCATTTTGATTGGCAGGGATTGGTTATTAATTAATCATAAGGATTAATTGATCCCTTTTACAGTGGATGGTCGGGGGTGAAAAATGCGTGCAGGATGGGTTATTTTCGAATTTTAGGTTAAATTAAACTTTGGGTTTTATTTTTTGTTTTAAACATATGAATCATACGTTTAAAGTTTTACAAATATTTTTATTATATGGTAATCAAATCAAAACGATTCTTTTACCATAGGGATGGGAATAATATACAGATATATTTTAGCCAAAGGGCATATAATGTGGGTTTCTCATTTGAATACACGGGGATTAAATATTTTGGCTAAAACTATAATATATGGGTTTTTGGGATATTATAAAAAAGGAGTTAGATATAATAGGAGAAGGTCATCTCTATAAGGAGTTAATAAATAAAATCAATGTTAATATGATAAGGGGACAAGGTGAACTTCAAAATACATTAATATAACTAAGAAAGTGAAGTTTTTAGAAACAAATTGCGTTATAATCACTTCATCACTTAAACTTAGGATAAAATGTGATTTTGAGGGTTTTTTATGGAATATCTCATGATTTTCCTAAGTAAAATGGGATTTTACTTAGGAAAAGATTTTTAGTAAAATGAATGTTAAGTACTTAGGCTTTTCCAATTATTAGGCCAAGGGTCTGGTCCCTCCAAAAGTCAAGGAAATGCCTTGAGCCCCTTTAATTTTCAAATACCTTAGCACTTAGGGGAAATTAGTGAAATCTTCAGGGAAAAATGAAGGGGAAGTTAATAATCTTGACTTTTCTTTGCTGTGAATTTTTCCAATGTAGTATTTGTCTTTATACTTGTGATGAAAGTAAAGATTTAGCACATCTAAAACCATTGATCATCACATGTAATTCTGCAACAACATCTACCTACCCTACCTACTTTACTCTACCATTTTTTATTCTTTATTAGGGTGCACTTAGACTGGCAAACCTTTATCAAACTTCTTTTTTCTTTTACATGGCAATCCTATCTAAGTATACACTTATTACATCCAAGGGTTCAGATTAAACTGTTGAGCACCTTTTATTAACTCTACCTATCTACTTATCTGCCAAGATTAAACTGTTTGGCCAGATATTTATTCTCTATTCTATAGCATGAAATTGAAAAATGAATGAGTCAAGTTTAAACAGTTTGACTCTTCATAAAATGTGGCATAAGTTTGACAATCTGCACACAATTTTGTTTATTACATCAGAGCAAAAAGTAGTGGCATTTAGACTTGCACACTTTCCTTGGCCTTTCTTTTGGTGGGGTTCATTTTCTTTCACTTTTTTGGCCAATTTTATTTTTTCACCCTTTGATTTTTCTTTTAGGGTATACCCTCTTTACATTTTTTAAATTTTTTGATTTTTAAAGAATATGGAACACCTTTGCAACAAGAAAAAGGTTTGAACATATTGCATAGTTCAATAAGTCAATCATGAAAATGACACCTATTGGTATAGGAGTCTAACATATCCTTACTATTTTTCCTTTATTACTATGGATAGGGGATTCTTAGTGCGGTGGAGGGTTTCAAGGGTATGACCAGCGCTTACGCAACACCATCCAAACCCGCAGATGAAACTAGGCAACCTTTTACTTCATGTTTTAGCCTTCAAACATACAGGGCTTTGGTTCTGTCCCTTCGCTAGTCGAGGACACGGTTTCTGCCCCGACAGACCATGATAAACACCTGAAAAAATAATGAAACATGTTATAAAAACCCTGTGGGCCGAAAAAACTGCTTACAGACGCTGATGTGGAAGCGGATGTGCATTGGTGGAAGCGGTGAATATGCAGGCGAAGGGGTTTTGTGGGAAAAACCTGCAAAAACATGTTTAAATTTGAATATTGGAGCGAAAATGGGAAAAGGCGGTTTGGAAATACCGCGAGTGGTTATCACCCGACAAATAGATGGTAAGTGGTTTAAACGCGTTTCAACGCGATTCCACACACTACGCGACACCTGTCTTTTAGAAAACCGCCAGTATCGTGTGACTCTGGAGTGTTACACTCCAGGCACAAAAATTGTGTGATATGCCACCACAACCGTCGGATGAGGGGGATGAGATCCGACGGTGCGGATCGGGCGTGATGGAGAAGTTGCACGGGAAGAATTGAATGTGGAAGCCAGGTGGCAGCATTTGATAGGGCGGGCGTTGTATATGGTGGATGGTAGACCCCGATGGAGTTGAGTTGTCTGGGTGAATGAGAGTCGTTAGATCTTATGGATCTACGGTGTAGATCTCATCAGGGTATTGTGATCGGAGCGGGAAAAATACAAAGAAAAAGGCATGTTTTGAAAATGAAAATGCTGATGCGATGAGGGGGCTTAGTGCAGGGGCTAAGAAACAGTCTTGTGGAGGGATAAGGTGACCAGGTGCTGAGGAGGTGGGAGCTTATCGCATCGGCGGGGAAAAGGAAGCGAGGTAAGGAACATGGGACAGCGACGTTGCGATGAGCACTAAGGTTAGGCCCAGAACATAGTCTTATGTAGTAGTGTATGACTAGAGGTTTTAAGGGCAGGGTGCTAATCGCATCAGCGAGGAGAGATTTCCGAAGAAAAAAGTAGGCCTACAGAGGAAAGTCGATGCGATTAGTTTTGTGCGCTTGGTCATAATGCTCAGACACATGGTGGAAAGGGGTCAAAGACCTTAAGCCCTCGTGGGCTAAAGCCTGTGTTATATATATAAAAGGGCGTTTTTAGGTAGAAAGAGGGGTTTTGACGGTTTTTTGGGTTTTTCCAAGGTTTTCCGAGTTCCGATAGAGGGAAAAGAAGGGTTTTTAAACCATAAACAAGTAGTTCAATGATTTAAAGGGAATTTTGAAGGTTTTTTGAAGGGAATGAAGGAAAAATGAAAAAGGAGAGAGGATATTTTCAGAGGAAAATAGAGGGTAAAAAGGGCTATAATGAGTGTATGAAATGATGAAAAGGGGTTGTTTAGGAAACGGTTTTGAAGGGAACAGTAGTGTTAGGGAATAGAACTTTATAGGAACAACAGATTTCAAGAATGAGTATTTTTCCATGAAAAATGATCTCTTGAAGGCTTAAGGCTTGTTTTTTCCATAATTTTGTTATGACAAAATTTACTGATGGCTAACAGTGGCTCCACTTGAGGATGGCAGCTCCTTGGAGGTGTCAAGAATCTTCAGAATTTGAGCTCTAGGATGTAGACCTGTGCCTTATCCATGACAACTTGCTACTCTTTGATCATGCAGCTTTGAAAGATGATCAGTATTTATATCAAACAGAATTATTTCCCAAACAACTACCTACACAGCCTACTTCCTAGCATTTTTTCTTCAGTAGGTGCATTTGGACTTGCAGACCTCGAACATCAACATTTTATTCTTTTTGAAAGCAGGAAAAACTAATCTAAATCTACCCTTATTTCTTCCATGAGTCCAACTTAGACTGTTGAACTCATAAATTTTCTACCTAAGCTACAATCTGCCAGGATTAGACTGTCTGGAAAATTTTATTCTCTATCCTCTAAAACAAAAATTTAAAACACAGTCAAATCAAGATTAGGCTGTCTGATTTGCTGTAATGTCTATGGCTATATGTACAAGCTACACATAGACTTATTTTCAGAAATTTTGAAACAAAACTGCGAAGGCTTAAGATCTGAAAATCTTTACAACATCCTTCATTCTTTTTGCAGCTCTGGTTTTGATCTTTTTGAGTTGTTCTTTCCTTTTTCTTGGTCAATATTTTGAGCAGATTAGAACCAATTCTTCTTCTATCCTAATGCATTCTACTGATAAGCCAGGTCTGAATAGTTTGGCAAATCTTCTTCACTAACCTATCAGCAGAAAATTGAAATCTATCTTAGTCATGATTAAGTTGTATGACTAAAATAACAGTGTTGTTTTTGGTAATGGCATTTAAGCTTGCACACTTTTAGATTTCTTCTTTCTTTTTGGTATGGGGCTATACCTTTCTTTTTTTATTTCTACCCTCTTTTTCTCTTATATTTTTTTTTGTATTTTTCTTTCTTCAAATTGAAAAACTGTGTTATATACAATGTATAAAAAGCCTTGAATTTTTTTTAAATATCAGTTAACTGTAATAATTTTTGAGAAACCTACCATTGATAGGACCTCCAAAGTATTCAGCTCCATCCAATTCTTGTAGAAAAAATGCCTTGTTTCCAATAGCAGATTGGATAAGATAAGGGCCCTGCCATAAGTTATCAAATTTTCCATGTTTTCCCTTATCTTCTCTTCTTGAATCCCATTTCAAAACTTTATCACCAATCTTAAAATCACGTGGTTTGGTTCTTTTGTCAAACATCTTCTTGATGTTTACTTGTAATTACTGTGCTCTGATGTATACTTCCTTTCTAGTTTGTTGTAGATGTATTGTTTGGTTTATCCTTCTTGTTACATCATTATCTTTAGACTGTACTTCCTGGATCAGCTTTATTACTGGCACTCCTGAACTGGTTGGAAATATTGCATTAGTTCCATAAACTAGCTGGTAAGGAGAAATTCCAATTGATTTTTTAATTGTCAATCTGTTTGCCCGTAAAGCATGTACTAGCTTATTGTGCCATGACTTCTTGTTATCTTCCAGCAAATTTTTTATTATGTTGAACAGAATTTTATTTGAGGACTCTGCCAGCCCATTACCTTGAGGGTAATAAGCTGTGGAATGACTCAATATGATCTGATACTTATGACAGAATTCTACCATCTTCTTAGATCCAATTGCAGCAGCATTGTCAGTTATGATCTTTCTAGGACAGCCAAATCTGGACAATATATGATTTTCAAGGAATGAAATGATGACTGAGTTTGTGGCATTCCTAGATGGGATGGCTTCTATCCACTTGGTAAAATAGTCAGTTGCTGTGAGGATCCATCTATGTTGGGCAGATGAGGGAGGATTTATTTCCCCAATGAAGTCTAGACCCCACTGCTGAAAAGGAGCTTCAACAGTGATTGGTTGCAGACGTAAGGGAAGCACTTTTATTTTGCCTTCAAATATTTGGCATTTATGACAAGCAATAGTCATTTTATGGACATCTTGAAAGAGGGTGGGCCAGTAATAACCAGCTCTAAGGATTTTATTAGCAGTTGACTTCCAGTAGAGGTGGCCTCCACATTCTCCTTCATGAAACTCATGCTTCATCTTATCTGCATCATTCTCAGGCAAACATTTAAGCAATAATCCACTAGCATTTTTCCAATATAAACATTTATCTAAAATGCTGTAGTTTACAGCTTTTAACTTTAATAATATTGCCTTTGTTTTAGAAAAACCAGGAGGAACATTAAGATTGAGCAAAACATACAAAATGTCAGCATACCAAGATGAATTCAAAAAATGATCTTGGAGTTGAAAACTCCTCCTATTCATCTAATGCATTAAACATGTTTATATCAAGAGCTTGAAAGTTGGAGTCAGCCATAATTTTGCTAGTCCTTGACCTTTTATGAGATTAGTGGGCTTGATTTCTAAATCATACTCTAAAATTACAGCAATCCACTTTCCTCTTTTTCCATCTAGATCTTGGGTCAATATGTCTCTCACAACTGAATGAGGAACAAATGCTATTATGTGAGAGTGTAAAATGTAAACTCTAAAGTCTTTTAAGGCTTTGACTAAGGCAAAGGCTTGTTTTTCCATTATGTTATACTTAAGAGGTGCATCTCTTAATGCCTTGCTAAAAAATGCAATGGGTTGTTGTTGTCCATTCAAATTTTTCTGTAATAGGATAACAGCTACTGTGTGTTCTGATGCAAATGAAAAGATAAAGAAATCTTTGAAAAATCAAGACTGATAAGAACTGGTGTTTTAGTGAGTGCTTGTTTTACCATTTCAAATGATTTCTTTGCTTCTAAGGTCCATTTAACTCCTTCTTCCTTTTTAAGCATGTTTGTTAAGTTTCTAAGGAGTTCAGCTAGATTGGGTATGAGCCTTCTCACGAAATTAATCTTTCCAATGAAAGATTGAAGTTCCTTGATGTTTCTGGGATGGCTGATTTGCAATATGCCATCAATCCTCTTCGGATCTATCCTTATTCCATCTTCTGATATGATATTCCCAAGAAGTTTTCCTTCTTGGAGACCAAACACAGTTTTCTTTGGATTCAAGGACAGTCCAAATTTTCTGCATTTTTCAAAGAGTTTTCTTAAGTGTATAAGCTGTTCTGCATCTATTTTAGAATAAACAGTTATATCATCAAGGTAAATCACAATGAAGTAACCTATTTCTTCTGAAAATGTAATATCCATGGCTCTCTGAAATATGGCACCAGCATTCATCAAACCAAAAGGCATTTTCAAATACTTGAAAGTATCCTAGGGTGTAGTAAAGGCTGTTTTAAGTTGATCATTAGGATGTACCAATATTTGTTTGCTACCTGAGAAACCATCTAGCAAAGAAATTCTTCCAGAACCAACTACCCTTTGTAAAATATGGTCCATTTTGGGCAAATGATAGTTGTCCTTAAGTTAGGCTTTGTTTAAGTTTCTAAAATCGATGCAAAGCCTTATCTCTCCTTTTTTCTTCCTAACTGACACAAGATTAGACACCCATTCTGAGTATCTAATAGGGACTATAATTCTAACATCATACATTTTTCTAATCTCTCTCTTTACCAGAGGCAATTGAACAGGGTTGATTCTATGCAATTTTTTCTTAAAAGGTTTCTGGTTTTCTTTGAGGGGTATCTTATGCTGAATTATTTTTGTATCATATGATTTCAGATCTTCATAACTCCATGCAAACACATCAGAAAATTATTTAAAGAGCTCAATGTATTTTATTTTAATAAGAGCTGGAAAAGTTTTAGATAGTTTGTTTAATTTGGGCTTTTCCTTACTGCCTATGTTGCATTCTTCCACTTCAGTTTCTATGGGTTCCGATTTTGGCTTCTTAGCAGCATCATTCAAGTCAAATAATTCCTCTAAAGGGGCCAACCCTTTTGGCAAGCTTTGGTCTTTAGATTGCAGCACTTCTAAGTCTTCATTTTCTAACTCTGTGCTATTTTCTATTATATGTTGAAATTGATTTGTTAACAAATTTATTTCAGCAATCTTGGGAGACTTTTCTTCATTAGTAAGTGGGTTTTCTTCAGTAGGACAGTCTTTATCATAATCTGAATCTGAGTTTATCTCCCTTAAAAACTTGCCATTATTTTTCATTGACTGGGACAACTGGTCTAAATTTGACTTGGGTGGTGCATTGCTTGGTTTCATAAGGTGTTAGACAAGTTCTAGCAGCAAAGGCTAAACCATTGGCAAGGACATTTTGGTTTCTTGGGACAAAGATAAGTTGAAATTCCTCAAATGTTTTTAACAAGTCCATGACATCATTTCTATAGGCTCTAAGTCTGGGATGTTTGGCACTATACTCCCCATTTACTTGCCTAATAATAAACTCTAAATCCCAATGAACTTTTATCCTTTTGTCCCCTAATTTCTTCAATAAATGTAGGCCTAAAAGGAGAGCTTCATACTCGGCTATGTTGTTTGTACATTGAAAGTTTAATCTGTAGGAATGCCCCTCAGCATGATTGTTTTCAGTGTTGTGTATCCATATGCCTGCTCCTGCATCATTTTTAGTGCAAGACCCATCAAAATTCATGCTCCAAAGAGGACTATTTTCAGATTTGTGATTTATTTCATTGTTGTCCTCTCTGTTTTGTTCACCATTCTTCTTTTTACAAGGGTCTGCACTACGTTCTTCTATGTTTAGTTCCTCAAATTTTTCAATGTTTTGAGGTTTTACTCCTTGATTCTCATGATCTGCATCATGCTTATGACTATTCTAGACCTCAAGACCTTCACTCTGTTTGCTATAAATTTCTAAATTAGCAAATTGTTTTTAATTTCCTCTTTATCAATGGCTATAGCTATATTTGTAAGTGAAGTGATCACAACATTTGATGTATTTTCATTGATTAGCTCTTTCTCTTTAATAATATCATCATTGAAAAGAATGAAAGAGTCAAGGTCAGTGTGGATGGAATAGAGAGGAGAATTCTCTAGTTTTTCTTGGTTACTCACCATATATTTCATGTGTGTTTTCCTATAGAGTCTTCTAGGTTGACTGAAGACAGGAATGGTGGCATAAGTCATATCCATCTGCATTATGCCTTGTAATTTAGCACCCCGTGACCTTGAAAGAAGCATGCCATATTTGGAGGTATATCAACCACTACAATATCCATTACTAAACTCTTGGCTGGTATTTGGGCTAAGTTAACACACAGATCCTTTATTAGGCCTAGGCATCTTACCCTACTTGAATCAAAAGAATACAAATCTTTGTAGGGTCTAGTTACTACTAAGCCTAATCTTTCCATAATCACCTTGGGCATGAGGTTGTGTGATGCTCTTGAATCAAGCATGGCATTGTGCAAAATGTCATCATGGATGTTTAAGCTGATGTAGAATGGAGGGGTGGTTCCTTCTTGAAATTTTCCTTCAATTTTCGGTCCAAAAATGAGCTCTGGGGTATCATCATTTAAGTTAACTGTGTCATGAACATCTTCTACGTTCAAATCTTTCAAAATTTGACCTCTATATACATTTTGAGTGACTATTTCAGTGAGTGGGACAGAGATTTTGATTTAGATATTTCATTCTCTAAGCCGAAGGGAATATGGTTTTTTTAAATGTTTGATTCAGCCTTCTTGTTCACTGACTCATTAACAAAATTAGTTTTCTGATTTCTATTATTTATAGTTGTTAAAATAGTTTTTTCAGGAGCATTAGCTGAAGTGCTAGTGCTACTTGGCTTAACACTTTGTTTTTCATTGGCTTGGGCGTTTTTCCCTTTGTTTAAATCAAAATTCACAACCACTATTTTGTGAGTTTCAACTATCTTTTTGCTAGATTTATCAGAGGTTTTGTTCCTCGGAGTTTCTTGATTCTTTTTACTTCTCAGGTCATATTGTCTAGGTGATCCTATGATGGCATTTTCAGATTCCTTTTCATAATAATCAGTCTGTGGTCTTCTGTCATCATAAGGTGTATATAGACCTTGTTTTCTTTCATAGAAGAGATCAGAATCCTCATTGCTTACTCCCAACATGTTCATGTTGTCATCCTCTGTTGGTTAATTTGTCTCTTCATCCTCATTAACATAGTTTTCTTAGAAAGGAGGTCTGATCTGTTGATCATCCTCTCTTTGTCTGTTTTGAGGTTTATTTCTCCTAAAGTTTTGATTATGATTTTGAGATTGATTTCTATTTTGGGGAGCTGATTGATTTCCCCTAGATTGTGCTCTCTCAAGTATGCTAATTTTCTTCATCATTACCTCCATCATTCTTTCCATCTTTGAGCTAGATTTGGAAGGTGTAGTTTCCCCCCTAAATGATACTTTCTTTTCATTCCTCATCCTAGCTCTTTTTTCAATCAGATTTACTTCCACAGCAAGAGCTCCCTTTTTCATATCTTCCAAAGTCAAAGGATCTCTTTCTCTTAGTTGATATGCCATTTCAGGATCCAATCCTTCAGGAAATTTGGCTAAAGCTGAGCCTTGTGGCGGTTTCAATTCTGGGGTTAGGGCATTATAAACACTATTGAACCTAGTGCAATAATTTTGAACACTTTCCCCAATGTTTCTTTTGAGGTTGTTGTGGTTTGAAAGTATTTGGAGGGGGTTTTTTATGACTTCCCATTTGTTTAGGAATAACTGATGGAGGGCTTGGAGGTCATTAATACTATTAGGGGTCAAGCTTTTGAACCATTTTCTTTCTTCTCCCCCTAAAATTTGAGCAAAAAATCTGAGCTTGACAGTTTCATCATCAATCTCATTTCTGTCAAAATAGTCATTCATATTGTCCACATGTTGTGAAGAAATAGTAGAACCACTCACATCATATAATGGAATCTTGGACTGATAGTCCTGTGGCAGATTGACTAAAGGTAAAGGAAGGACTAAGGGAGCATACCATGTTGCCATGATAGGAGGTTGTGGAAAAAGTGGGGGGGTTACAGGTGGAGGATGTAAGATAGGAGGGGTTTGATGGAATGGAGTAGTTTGAACAGTGGGAGTATGGATAACAGAAGTGGATGGATCAGCATGAAACGGTCGAGCACATCTTGGATGAGAGAAACCAAAATTATGAAGGAAATGCAAGTCAGGTGGGGTAGTTTCTCTACTAACAGTTTTCTCACCACTATGTTGGGGTGAGTTTCAAGGCTCAAAGTCTATTTGATCAATATCATCAAGTGACCTAGTTCTGAATGGGTTTCTTAAGTCAACTTGTGAATCTTGTAGAGCTGTAAGGTTTTTGGGAACAGAAATAGCTCTATGGATTGTTCTGACAACAGTTGAAGTTTTAGACTTAGAAGACTTCCTAAGTATACTTTCTAGATTATCAACTATATCGAGAGGGTTTGGGTCAGGATAGCCTCTAGTATGAATTCTTTTAGAAGCCACTATTTGGTGTTTTTAGACCTAAATGATAAGAAAAGTTTAACCGAGTATAACAATATTTAATAGGCTAATTGATCTTTTAACAAGAAAACTTAATCCTCAAAGTTTCCTTAACTAAGTTTGTATGATGTTATGACAGAAATGGGTTTCCCAATGGATTCTTTAGGTCTATTCAGGATTGTGGAGTCACCAGGTGGAGATTTTTAGCTTTTAGAAGGTAAAATGTTTTATGGTCCACCACCACTAATAGGTTTGAACACCAATCTGAAATGTTTTGGGTTTTCTAATTTTTTTGTAGTCCTGTACGTTATAAGAGTGTCCTATGTTTGTTTCAACACTTAGCTACGGTGATGAGACAAACATAGTTTACTCTTGTGGCCTAGCTAGCTGATTTCTTCAAGGTTTGACAAGGGTCTGTTAGAATCCTAAAAAGAGCTTAGATTGCCACTGATTCAGACAAGTTCTATCACGATTACCAACATGCTTGGTAGTGCTTGAAGAAAGCTACTTATACTGCACTGAATACTGAGTGTTTAGCTTTAATTATTTTACTCAGAAGCTCCCCAGTATGGTCGCCAGTATGTTAGGTCTTCGTAGTTTGCAAGATTGGCAAGTACAAACACTGCAGAGCCTACATAAAAACCACTTTGGAATCTAAGGACCTATCCATCCTAGATTCAGAGAGGGATCTCTCCATATATGTTTTCAAGCATATGATCTTTAAGGCTTCAAGTATGATTTTAGGCTAATTATGAAGAACAAGGTTGTTTTTTTTGTTTGGTTGGGCACGATAACATGAAGATGAAGGAAGTTTGTATGAAGGTTGAAGGTGTAAGTAAATGAAGGAATGGTTCAGCTGATAAGACAAGCAAGGAATAGCATCAATCCATTGGGCTATGGAGTCATAAGAGGGTTTAATTGAGCAGCAAGGTTCAAGAGGGGTCCATGGGGCAAGTCATCTATGTCAAAGGATCTCTTTAAGTTGATTTTATGGAATGAAACAGTAAGAAATGAAGTGAAAGAAGTAAAACACAGGAAGGAACAAAGAATAGTCTAAGATTAGGTAAGTACTTTTAATCTAGTCTGCATTCAACATACTCTTAAGGGAAATACAAAAAAGTAACCTAAGATCAAGTACGTACTTTTAAACTAGCCTGCTTTTGATATACTTTCAAGGGAAAATATTTAAAAATAGAGAACAACTTAAGATCAAGTAAAGACTTTTAACTTAGCCTGATTTCAGCATATTCTCAAAGGAAAACATTCATGATAACATAAAAATTAGTCTAAGATCAGGTAAGTACTTTTAAACTAGTCTGCTTTCAACGTACTCTTAAGGGAACTTTTCAAAGCAACTGTTGGAGATAAACCAAAGGATAGGGCTAACCATAAACTTCTCTAGCTCAGCTTTAATTAGCAGACTTCTCAAAAACATTTAAAGAAAAAATTTCAAGTTGTACTCAGGAAATATGGGCTTACCAACACTTCACTGGTTATACTTTATTGAATTAACTTTAAATTAACAATCAGTAGAAAACATAAAGGATAAATATTTATTAGTGAGATTTAGGGTACTTCAGAAGTAAATCCTAATATATATTTGTTGTTCTTTGTTAGAGGATAGTGGACAGAATGAAAACATAAATAAAATGACAATTAAAGTTAGAAACACATCACCATTGACATAGACCAGGATCCCATAAATCAACGATTTGTATTTGATGTTCAAACCAGTTACAATCTTCAAGTCCAGTGGGTCTCTACAACTACAAAATTTTCATCTCAGCCTATGTGTCTTCACTTACAAAACAGAGCTACAACAGCTTCATAAGCTATTTACATACAACAGATATCCAGAGACCAACCTCTAAACTATCTTCTACAGAAGTATTTATAGAAGAAAGAGGAGGTGGAGTGTAAGAAGGGTTCATTTGTTCAATTAATACAGAGTAATGGCTTATTGACCTTTGGGATGCCTAAGAGAGAATATTTAGAATGCCCATCTCTGTTTGAATCAATTTTTCATTAAGTTTCATCACCTTTAGTTGCTTTTGTTGACTTTGGGGGTTTTTGTTGGTAGTTTGGCAGTTAATGTTGAGCTGCCTTTTTGAAAATATCCCTGACTGTTTAATGAATATGCACTCTTTCAATGAAATGAGTTCCCAGGTGGTAGTTGAGGATTTATAGCCTCAATGATGTGGCATTTGGAGGCTTCTTCATTTATTTTATGCTGATCTAGTGGCTTTAAACACTTCTTAAGCCTTAATTCTACTTTTAAGACTGATTATGCCTTTATAGTCATCTCGGAGTCCTTAATCCTGATCTGCTGACTGTGTTCACCTTTTCACTGTGTTTTAACTTTAACAGAATAGGATTTAACCTTTTAATCCCTCAATCTGTGCTATATTTCTTTATTGTCTGGGTTTTAATCCTTTGCAACTTTAATATTTGTTGTTGATCCCTTTATTTATGTCGAAATCTTCAAACTGCGTATTAACCACCAAACTGTCAGATTCAATACTTAAACTTCATTTTGCTTTAATTCTTCAATCCTCGCCTTTTTTCCTTACTATTTTTCTTTTATTACTGCGGACAGGGGATTCTTAGTGCGATGGAGGGTTTCAAGGGTATGACCAGAGCTTATGCAGCACCGTCCAAACCCGCAGATGAAACCAGGAAACCTTTTACTTCATGTTTTAGCCTTAAAAAATAAAGTGCTTTGGCTTTGTCCCTTCGCTAGTCAAGGACAAGGTTTCTACCCCGACAGACTGTGATAAACACCTACAAAAATAACGAAACATGTTATAAAAATCCCGCGGTCTGGAAAAACTGCTTACAGAGGCTGATGTGGAAGCGAATGAACATGGGTGGAAGAGGTGAATATGCAGGCAAAGGGGTTCTGCAAGAAAAACCTACAAAAATAGGTTTAAATTTGAATATTGGAGCGAAAATGGGCAAAGGCAATTTGGAAATTCCACGAGCGATTATCGCGTGAAAAATAGATGGTAAGGGATTTAAACGCATTTGAATGTGATTCCACACACTACGCAACACCTATCTTTTAGAAAACTGCTGGTATCGTGTGACTCTCGAGTGTTAAAATACGGGTGCAAAAATTGTGCGATATGCCACCACAACCATCAGATGATGGGGATGAGATCCGACGGTGCGGATCGGGCTCGGTGGAGAAGTTGTGCAGATGGAATTGAATGTGGAAGCTAGGTGCTAGCGTTTGATAGGGTGGGCACTATATATGGTGGATGGTAGGCCCCGATGGAGTTGAGTTATCAGGGTGAATGAGAGCCATTAGATCTTACGGATCTACGGTGTAGATCTCATCGGGGTATTCTGATCGAAGCAGGAAAAACACAAAGAAAAAGGCATGTTTTGAAAATGAAAACGCTGATGCGATGGGGAGGCTTAGTGCAGGGGCTGAGAAATGGTCTCATGGAGGGATAAGGTGACTAGGTGCTGAGGAGGTGGGAGCTTATTGCATCGGTGGGGGAAAAGGAAGCGAGGTAAGGAACATGGGACAGCATCGATGTGATATCGAATTTTGCGATGCGATGAGCACTAAGGTTAGGCCCGGAACATAGTCCTATGTAGTAGTGTATGACCAGAGGTTTTAACGGCAGGGTGCTAATCACATCAGCGAGGAGAGATTTCTGAAGAAAAAAGTAGGCCTACAGAGGAAAGTCGATGCGATTAGTTTTGGGCGCTTGGTCATAGCACTTGGAGACATGGAGGAAAGGGGTCAAAGACCTTAAGACCTCAGGTGCTAAAGCCTATCTTTTATATATATATATATATATATATATATATATATATATATATATATATATATATATATATATATATATATATATATATATATATATATATATATAAGGGTGTTTTTAGGTAGAAAGAGGGGTTTTTGAGGGTTTTTTGGGTTTTTCCAAGGTTTTTTGAGTTCCGATAGAGGGAAAAGAAGGGTTTTTAAACCATAAACAAGGAGTTTAATGATTTAAAGGGAATTTTGAAGGTTTTTTGAGGGGAATGAAGGAAAAATGAAAAAGGAGAAGAGGATCTTTTCAGAGGAAAATAGAGGGTAAAAAGGGCCATAATGAGTGTATGAAATGATGAAAAGGGGTTGTTTAGGAAACAGTTTTGAAGGGAATAGTAGTGTTAGGGAATAACACTTTTTAGGAACAACAGATTTCAAGAATGAGTATTTTTCCATGAAAAATGATCTCTTGAAGGCTTAAGACCTGTTTTAGCCATCATTTGCTTATGAAAAAATTTACTGATGGCTAACAGTATGCTTTGAAGTTACCCTTATATGAAATAACTCGATTCTTTTTCCTTCATTCAACTGTGTGATATTAGAAGAAGCAAAAGTACTAGCTTCAGAAATTTTACTTGTTGTAGCAATAGTAGTGATTTTGCCTTCATCACCTGAATCAGATCCCAATTCCAAGCCTTTTTTTATTGCTGTTTCAGCCTTCTTTTCACCCTTCTTCATTTGGAACTTCTTTGGTTTGAGTTCCAGATGAAGTTTCTAACACCTAGCTTCATCATGGCCGATCCTTTGGCAATGTGTACAAGTAGGTCTATCATCTTCCTTCTGAGTTGTGGCAGTCTTATTTCCCTTTGACTTGCCCTTCTTTTTGTTGTCTTCAATTTCCATTTGCTTGGATGTCTTTGGTGTAAAATTGAATGGTCTACCACCTGATTCGACATGAATAGCTTGAACACAAACTTCATCAAAATCATTAGGATTGCACATTAATAATGTATGCTGCAAATATGAATGTAAACTGCCAATATACTTCAACAAAGTTTCTTTTGTGACCAAATAAATACCAAGTGCTAATGCTTTCTTTCTGAATTCCTGTGTGAACTCTTGAAAATTCTGTCCCTTAACTTGTCGCAAGCGTTGCCAATCAATCACAGCTTGTTGTGTGCGACCCAACGGATATATAATTGTTTCTTTAGAGCTTTTATAAACTTAGTCCATGAGGTGATAATTTTTCCTTTACACTTTAAATCTATCTGTGTATTACTTTCCCACCAGATCAAAGCAGTACCCCCCATTCTGAGAGTAGCTAATTGGATCTTTGTCTTATCATCAGTAATATCTTGAATACGACAATAGACTTCTAACTTTTTTACCAATTATCTAGTTTCTCAAGGTTTATTTCACCATCATACATAGGTAATTCAAACTTAACATCAAGTTTCAAAAGTGGACTCTTATGTTTCTTTTCTCTTTCCGATTTAGAACTAGAAGTAGAAGAGGAAGAAGAAGATGATGGAGATGATGGAGGAGAAGGAGATTTATCTGCCTTGCCTTTACCCTTTTCCTTCTTTGATGCCTTCGAAGATGAGGCTGCATCTCTCATCTTCTTTTCTTCATATAATTCTGCCAACATCTGCTGCATGTTTAGAAACATCTGCTAGATTTTATTCTCATCCATGGGTCTCTTTTTAGTAGCTTTAGGAGTCTCAACGGTCTCAGTCCCTGTCATTTTTGATTGATGAAAGAATTTCTGATCTCTGGATCAGTTTCCTCAAGCTCACCTTTTCCACGTTTCAATCCCAACCTGGTTAACATTTACTGACAAACAGACTACAAAGCACAACCTGCTCTAATACCAAATATGATCTAAATGTGATCGAAATATGCTTAAGTAGTTTGATTAGTTTTTCCTTTAGATTGATTGTTAACTGAAGAAAACTTTACTGAAAGACGACATAAACTAGAAGCAAATAAATGATTAAATCATAGCATAAAACAGAGAGAAGAAGAAGAAAACAATTGATTACGGAGTTTGTCCTTGGTGGACTACATCATCGGGTCTGCTTTCAAGTGTGCATTCGTTTTATTAGGATTGATCTTGAGGAATTTATTTACACATAAATGAATCAAAGTGACTGTGATCGCAGGCACTTATAGACTCTGTAAACAGAAAGTACTCTCTCTTTCCTTTCCGATGCCTATCTCTGCGCTCAATTCCGACACCCGATGGCTGAGCAATGTTGTAAACAAAACTACCTATGTCCCGCTAAAACTGATCTCCAAAAACACACCATTTCCTTCATGAAGAAAAATGGTTGATTTAAATAGGTTTAGGCCTTGAATTCCATGAAGCCAAACTTAGCATGGTTTTTGCAGCAGATTTGGTGACTTGGGTCTCGGTCCTATCTCATAGAGACATCTAATACCTAGAGATAAGGTATTAACTTCAATCCTTAGCGCAATATTAATTTGAAAAACCAAAATATAAACATAGGATAAAATATTAGCCCTGGTGGTCAGCATAACCATGCAGAGGATAGGTTTTCAGCATGTGAACAAGTCTGCAGGTGGCTTTTTCCGCGATCGATTCTGATGGTTGCGGCTTAACCCGACGACTTGTCCCTACATCATTCACATGGAATGTCGACGACTTCGGTTATGGTTTAACCTGACGGTTAGGGTCTAGTGATCACGGCACATTTACAACTGTCAACATAAAAAACTCCGCCGCGGTCTTCTTCACAGTCAATGCATGCGGTTAGACTTATGCGTTGTGGGTTTATATATAGTTTTATTATAATGTATTTAAACTAACATTTGTTTTAAAGCCCGAACTTTTAGAATAAGGTTTATATCATATTTTTTTAAATATGGTTTAAACCATACTATGATCCGAACCTTATAATAAGGTTTATGAAATTTTTTAATAATAAACCCAACTCCCGACCCCTTAAAGGTTTTTGGTATAGTTTTAATATGATTTCTATTTCTGCTAGGATTTTTTTACCATAGTTTTAATGTTTAGGACCTACGCTATTTCTTAGGTGTTAAGACTTAGGTTTATGATTAGGTATAAGCACTTAGGCTTAGATTTTTAGGACTTAGATGATGTGTATAGGGTTTTAGGCTTAGGTATTATGGTTTTAGATCTAGGTTAGCTTTTTAACCATAGACCTTTACATTGTAAGGTATTTCACCCTTTTTGACCAATTTTAACCCAAATTCAAATCACATGACAATCATAACACATCAATACATGTCATGAACTTGAAACTAAACCATGGACGATACTGACGGAAATGGCGGATTGGAGACCGAACTGGACATCGGACTTCTCGAGTTGACTGGACTTCTCTGTTGAACTGTATTGAACAAGATCCTCCTGGATCAAGAAGGAAGAAGCCCAGATTTCAAACCCAAAGGTGTTTTCATGAAATCCACGCAAAATCCAAACAACAGAGTACCCAACCTTACCTCTGCATTTATTTCTTACTTGCTGCATCAACTTACCATTTTCCCACAACTTCACACCCACAACATTTTATGTTTTCCGATAAGTTTCACCAGTTATGTTGTATATAGCTATGGGTGTGCTACATTTGGTAGGTTGAGTTGCTTCACGACCTCTACCAAAATGAGGTTCTTTTGGCTTCTGCTGTTGACAAGGAATTGTAGTGGAGAATCCTTCACCCACATCTGCGAATGGAAGAGGCACTCCCCCTCCTTTGGATCCTTGAGATCCTCCCCTTGGAGCTTGGTGGTGGAAATAATGGCACTGGGATCCACATAAATGATCTGCTTCCATTGCCCTTGTTTGGTTCTGACTCGGGATCATAACATGCATCTGATTTGTTTACCTTTATTTTAGCGACCAATGATTGTTTGAACCAATATTAGTTTGTGCTATGAGTGGGGTAGTTATGAAATTCACACTACTTCCCCGTGTCCTTGTTTGGATTTGTGGTGTTGTTTTGATTCACCTCGTTTTTTATTTTCCCCTTGTTCTGAGGTTCGGGAGTGGCTTTCCATGGCTTCGAATTCGCAGATCCAAAGTCTCGCTTCTTCTACTTAAATTTCTACTCGATCTTGGTGGCATAGTGATATGTTGTGCCAAGTGAGGTAATGTTGAGGAAATCCATTTCCTCCTGAATGTATCTGTGCAAAAAACTGTGGTACTTGAGCACCAAATGTCTCTTTGAATATTTAATACCCAACTTTTTCCACAGGGTATGGAACATATTTGTCAATTCGTGCACATCTTGATCCTTGTTTCCGCAACGTGATCCATTGGATGTACTTGAACTCATAGCTCCCCACAGGGTAATATTGTTCCTTGATGCCATCTCGAAACAAATTCCAAATGGGTGTGGCCGAGAAGTGAGAGGGTTCCCTCCCGTCCTTTTTCTCATAGTAGGTTTCCCACCAGTCTTTTACATGGGGGGTAGCTTTGAGGAGTGAAAAAATAATCTTTTCTCGGTTGGAGAAATCATGGACCGAGAAATACCCTTTCAGTAATTTCAACTATCTATCTACAACATCTACATCTATCTAGCCTTAAAATAAAAGAATGCCAAAGTTGACTTGTACCTTGTGTTAGGTCTTTGTAGTTTGCAAGATTGGCAAGAAAAAACACTGGAGAGCCAACATCAAAACCACTTTGGAATCCTAGGATCTAGCCCTCCTGGATTCAGAGAGGGATCTCTCTATATAGGTGTTTTAAAAGATATGATCTTTAAAGCTTATGATATGGTATTAGTCTAGCTATAAAGCACAAGGTTTTTTGTTTGTTTGGTTGGAATGAATATCATTAAAATGAAGGAATTCTTTTGAAGGGTAAAGTTGTGAGTAGGTTGAAAAATGATTCAGTTGATAGGATAAGTAAGAAATAGCATCAATCCATTGGGCTATGGAGTCATAAAGGATTTAATTGGACAGCAAGTTCCAAGATTTGTCTATGGGGCAAGTCATCTATGTCAAAAGATCTCTTTAAGTTGATTTATGGAATGAAACATTAAAGTGTAGTGAAGAAGCAAACATATTAGAAAACAAAGAGCAACTTAAGATCAAGTAAGGGCTTTTAACCTAGCCTGCTTTTAGCATACTCAAAGGAAAGACACAAAGCAACCTAAGATCAGGTAACTACTTTTAAACTAGCCTGCTTTTGATATACTTTATAAAAGAAAACATTTGAAAACAAAGAATAGCTTAAGATCAAGTAAGGACTTTTAACCTAGCCTGCTTTTGACATACTTTTAAGTGAACTTTTCAAAGCTACTGCTGGAGAAGAAACTAGAGGACAGGGCTAACCATAGACTTCCCTAGTTCAACTTTACTAAGAAGACTTTTCAAGAACATTCAAAGATAATATCTCAAGTTGTACTCAGGAAACATGGGCTTACCAACACTTCACTGGTTATACTCTATTGAATTATCCTCAAATACACAATTAGTAGAAAACAAAAAGATAAATATTTATCAGTGAGATTTAGGGTACTTGATAGTAAATCCTAATCTATATTTTCTTTTCTTTATCAGAGAAGATGGACAGTATGGAAAACATGAGAAAAAGAACAATTTACAATAAGAAAAACCTCACCATTGACATAGACTAGGATCCCATAAATCAACTTATATTTGATGTTCAAACCAATTACAATCTTCAAGTCCAGTGGGTCTTTACAGCTTCAGACATGTCATCTCAACCTATCTTTTTTCTATTACAAAACAGAGCTTCAACAACTTCTAAGCTATTTACACTTAATGAGTATTAAAATACCAACCCCTATAATGTCTTCTACAAAATCTTTTAGAGAAGAATGAGGAGGTGGAGTGTAAAGAAGAGTCCTTTGTGCAATTAATTAAGAGTAATGGTTTCTCGGCCTTTGGGAGGCCTAAGGGAGAAGATTTCAAATATTCATCTCTGTTTTAATCAATTTTACATTAAATGTCATCACCTTTAGTCACTTTTGTTGACTTTGGGGCTTTTGGTAGGCTGGCAATAAATTCTGAGGTGTCTTTAGAAATATCTCTGACTGTGTGATTAATATGCACTACTTTTAGGTGAAATCAGCTGGTAGGTGGCATTTTGAGGAGTAAAAGCCTCAATGGTGTGGCATTCAGAGGCTTCATTTACTGATCCATCTGTCTTAATACCCTAAAACACTGATCTAACTGTGGTTTTGTGTTTTAAGGCTGATCATGCCTTTTCATTCTACTTCGGTCTTTAATTGTTCTTTTGTTGACTGTATCCACCTTTACACTATGCTTTAACCTTAAAACAACAGGATTTAACCCTTTTAATCCTTCAAACTGTGCTTTATCCCTTTACTGTCTGGATTTAAACCCTTGGAATATTTAATATTTTCTTTTGATCTCTTTATCTGTGTTCCTTGCCTTTAAACTGTAAGATTATATTTTTAATCTTCAATCTCATGCATTAATCCTTTAACTTTGACTATTCGATGGGCTTTCCCCTTTGCTCTGTACAATAGGCTTCATCAAAGCGGGAGGGATTCTTAATATAACCAGCACTCGTAGAGCACTGGTCAAACTGTGAAAAAAAACCCTGTAACTTCCCCTTTTCGTGACTTTTTGCCTCTGTTTGGACCATGAGGGTCCTTCTCTTCTGGCCATATTTAATTATGAATCGAGAGAAAGCCTTTGGTCTATAGAAATGCCATTGAATCCTGTAAAAACCACAAAACATTTTAATAAACCCTGTAGTATTGGAAAACTGCTTGCTGGGGCGGATAGAGAGCGGGAGGAGCAGTGCAGAGGGGGTGATTATGCAGGCGGAGGAGTTTTATTGAGAAAAACCGGTGAAAATCGGGTTCAAAGCTGGATTTGGCATGAACTTGGGTAAAGCGGTTTTCGAAATACCGCTGGTGGTTTTCACGTTGCCCTCGGGCGGTAAGTGGTTTTTCCCCGAGGGAACGCGATCCAATTGTATCGCGCCGCGTGGATTTTGTAAAATCGGTGGTATCACGTGATTTTGGAACGTTAAATCTCAGACGCAAAAGTTATGCGATAAGAGATAACGGCCGTTGGATGAGGAGGGGCGGATCCAATGGTCGGGAGAGAGTGCGATGGGAAAGGTGCACGGACGGAGAAAAAGTGGAAGCCAAGTGTCAAAAAATGATTGGATGAGCGACATGATAGTGAGTGGTGGGTCCAGAGGAGCCGGTCTGTTGGATTGAATTAGGATCATGGGATCAAACAAATCAATGACAGAGATTTGATTTATAGGGTGAATGGATGGGATTTCGTCAGGAGGGTAGGGGGAGAAAAGGAAGCCTCATGGTCGTTGATATTTGAAGATCGATGGTCTCAATTGATAAGGAATCTGCCAGGTAGTGCGGGGAAAAAGAAAATGAAAATGTTTTTGTAAGTGGCGTGGGGGTATGGTAAGGGAAGGGGCTAGAGGAAAAGGAGTGGGGAAAGGTCCGATGGAGGTGCAGGGGACTGGGAGCAGAGAAAAAGGGGCTAAGGGTTTAGCCGGTGGTTGGGGTTGAGGTTTTATGAATAAAATGGAAAGGGCCGAGGTCTAAGGTGAAGGTTTGGGAGTGAAAGGTTAAGCGCTCGGTTATGGGTCTTGGCCACATGATGTATAGGGGGTTGGACCTTTCAGCTCTGATGGGCTTAAGGCTTGCGTGTTTAATAAAAGCGGAATAAGTGGGTTTTTGTGTTTTTAATGGATGTTTGGGGTTTTTAAAGTTCTGACAGGCTTTAAAAAGAGGATTCTGGGGTTATTTAGGAAAAAAGGCCTAAAACAAAAGTTTTTTTAAGCCTTTTTAAGGATTAGATAGGGTGAAATCAGAAATTTTAACCATCTAAAGGAGTTATAATTGTTTTTAGGATTTTTTGAGGGAATGGAGGGTAAATGGAAGGGGGGAAAAAAAGGTTTTTAGGAAGAAATGAGGATAAGGACAAAGGGAAAAATGAGTGATATGGGGGGTGGAATGATGTAAATGGGATTTTTGGGAAACAGTCCTTTCTTTGGGAATAGCAGGGGTTTTTTGGTGGATTTGAAGTAAAAATATTAGAGAAAAGGACTCTTCAGACAAGGGGCACAAAGAGGATGCAAGAAGTCACAATTTTTGTAGGAAGTTTGTTTCTTGCAGACCCATAAGACTTGTTTTAGCCATCATTTGCTAAAACAAAATTTACTGATGGCTAACAGTGGCTCCACTTGGGGATGGCAGCTCCTTGGAGGTGTTAAGAACTTCATAAATTCAACTCTAGGATGCAGACCTATGCCTGAATCCATTGACAACCTGCTTCTTCTGTGATCATGCTGCTTAGTAAGGATAATCAGTATTTCATATCAGCAAACAAATTCTCCCAATAATTCTACCTACACAGCCTACTTCCTAACATTTTCTCTTCAGAAGGTGCACTTGGACTTGCAGACCTTAAACATCAACATTTTATTCTTTTGAAAGCAGGAAAAAATAGTCTAAATCTACCCTTATTTCTTCCATGAGTTCATATTAAACTGTTGAACTCATAAATTCTCTACCTAAGCTACTATATGCCAGGATTAGACTGTCTGGCAAATTTTATTCTCTATCTTCTAAAACAAAAATTTAAACACAGTCCAATCAAGGTTAGACTATCTTATTTGCCATGGCATCCATGGTTGTATGTACAAGCTGCTCATAGAATTTATTTGCAGAAATTTTAAAACAGAACTGTGAAGGCTTAAGATCTGAAAATTTTAAAACATCCTTCATTCTTTGCTTTCAGATCTTCTTTTGGTATTTTTAGAGCTGTTATTATTTTCTCTTGGTTTAGATTTTTGAGCATATAAGAACCAATTCTTCATCAAACTTTACAAGTTCAGGATTTACACTTGTTTGAACCACTATATTTCTATCCTAATCTATTCTACTGATAAGACAAGATTGAACAGTTTGGCAAATCTTCTTCACTAATCTATCAGCAGAAAATTGAAATATACCTTAGTCATGATTAGGCTATATGACTAAAATAGCAATGTTGTTTTTGGTAGTGGCATTTAAGCTTGCACACTTTCAGAATTTCTCTTTTTTGGGTAAGGGGTTGTACCTTTCTTGTTTTATTTCTGCCCTCTTTTTCTTTTTCTATTGTTTTTGTGTTTTTTCTTTTTCTAAATTGAAAAGTAGTGATATATATAATGGACAAAAAGCTCTGAAACTAAAATATCAGTTAACAGAAGTAATTTTTGAGCATCCTACCATTGACAGGACCTCCAAAAAATTCAGCTCCATCCAATTCTTGAAGAAAGAATGCATTGTTCCCAATAACAGATTGAATAAGATAAGGGCCTTGCCATAAATTATCAAATTTTCCATGTTTACCCTTGTCTTCTCTCCTTGAATCCCATTTTAAAACTTTATCACCAATTTTAAAATCACTTGCCTTGGTTCTTTTGTCAAATAGCTTCTTAATATTTTCCTGTAGTTGTTGAGCTCTGATGTATACCTCCTCCCTGGTTTGTTGCATATGTATAGTCTGATTTATTCTTCTTGTCATATCATTATCTTCAGACTGTACTTCCTAGATCAGCTTCATGACTGGCACTCCTAAACTGGTTGGAAAAATTGCATTAGTTCCATAAACTAGCTAGTAAGGAGACATCCCAATTGACTTCTTAATTTTCAATCTATCTACCCATAATGCATGTACTAGCTTATTGTGCCATGATTTCTTGTTATCTTCCAAAAACTTCTTGATAATGTTTACCAAACTTTTATTTGATAATTTTGCCAACCCATTACCTTGAGGGTAATAAGCTGTAGAATGACCCAATATAATCTGGGATTTATGAAAAAATTCCACCATCTTTTTAGATCCAAATGCAGCAGCATTTTCAGTTATGATCTTCCTAGGACACCCAAATCTAGACAGTATATGGTTTTCAAGGAATGAAATGATGACTGAATGTGTGGCATTCCTAGATGGGATGGCTTTTATCCACTTGGTAAAATAGTCTGTTGTTGTGAGAATCCATTTATGTTGGGAAAATGAAGCAAGATGGATTTCCCCAATGAAGTCTAGACCCCACTGCTGAAAAGGAGCTTCAAGAGTGATTGGTCGCAGAGGTAAAGGAAGCAGTTTTCTTTTGCCTTAAAAAATTTGGCATTTGTGACAGGCAGTAATAATTTTGTGGACATCTTGAAAGAGAGTTGGCTAGTAGTAACCAGCTCTAAGGATTTTATTAGCAGTTGACTTCCAGTAGAGGTGGCCTCCACATTCTCCTTCATGAAACTCATGCTTGATCTTTTCTGCATCATTCTCAGGCAAACATTTAAGCAATAATCCACCAGCATTTTTCCAATATAAACATTTATCTAAAATGCAGTAATTTACAACTTTTAACTCTAAGAATCTTGCCTTTGTTTTAGATGAACTAGGAGGGACATTAATATTGAGCAAAACATACAAAACATCAGCATACCAAGATGAATTCAGAAAATGACCTTCAATAATTGGAGTTGAAAACTCCTCTTGTTCATCTAATCCATTAAACATGTTTATATCAAGAGCTTGAAAGTTGGATTCAGCCATAATTTTTTCTAGTCCTTGACCTTTTATGGGCTTAGTGGGTTTAATTTCTAAGTCATACTCTAAAATTACAGCAATCCACTTTCCTCTTTTTCCATCTGGATCATGGGTCAATATGTCTTTTACAACTAAATGAGGCACAAATGCTATTATGTGGGAGTGTAAAATGTAAACTCTGAATTATTTTAAGGCTTGACCAAAGCAAAGGCTTTTTTTTCCATGATGTTGTACTTCAGAGGTGCATCCCTTAATGCCTTTCTAAAAAATCCAATTGGTTGCTCTTTTCCATTCAAGTTTTTCTGTAATAGGACAACAACTACTGTGTGTTCTAATGCAAATGAAAAGATGAAGAAATCCTTTGTAAAATCAGGACTAATGAGAACTGGTGTTTTGATGACTGCTTGTTTTAATAGCTCAAATGATTTTCTGCTTCTAGGGTCCATTTAACTCCTTCTCTTTTAAGCATGTTTGTCATGTTTCTAAGGAGTTTAGCTAGATTGGGTATGAGCCTTCTCAAGAAATTAATCTCTCCAATGAAATATTGGAGTTCTTTGATGTTTCTAGGATGGTTGATTTGCAATTTACCATCAATCCTCTTTGGATCTGTCCTTATTCCCTCTTCAGATATGATATGCCCAAGAATTTTACCTTCTTGGAGACCAAACAATGTTTTCTTTGGATTTAAGGATAACCCAATTTTTCTGCATTTTTCAAAGACTTTTCTCAAGTGTATTAGGTGTTCTTCATCTGTTTTAGAATAGATAGTGATGTCATCTAAGTAAATCACTATGAAGTAACCTATTTCTTCTGAAAATGCAATATCCATGGCTCTCTGAAATGTGGCACCATCATTCATTAAACGAAAGGGTATTTTCAAATACATGAAAGTACCCCAAGGTGTAGTAAAGGTTGTTTTAAGTTGATCATCAGGATGTACCAATATTTGATTGTAACCTGAGAAGCCATCTAGCAAAGAGGCTAAGGTCTTAGCCAGGATTGATCATTTTCATCATCGTAAGTTAAGAGAGGCCCTTGAAATTGAAAAAAGGCCCATAAATGTTAATAGAGATGACGGTTGGAATATAAGCAGGTGTTGAATCCCTGCCTTATATTCTTAAACTTTTTTTTTTTTTTTTGAATATATAATTATATTAATATAATATTTAAATTTTGAATAATCAATTAACGATATTAAGAAAGATAAAAATAATTTTTTATTTATTTATAGTTAGACTGTCCTAAATAATTTTTATTTATAATTAAATTATTAATTTTAATATCTTACTAGCCGTTTCATTTTTTAACTTTATTGATAGAACTATTTTTATTTTGATATATATATATATATATATATATATATATATATATATATATATATATATATATATATATATATATATATATATATATATATATATATATATATATTATTTTATTTTATTTTATTTTATATTTTTTTATTATTTATTTTTTTTAATTTTTTTTTTGAAGATAGAATTTCAATATAATAATATATAATTATAATTAAATAATATTTGTATTTTGAAAATTCGATTAACGATATTAATAAAAATAAAATTTGTTATTTTTAATAATAATTTTTAATTAAATTATTAATTTGAATATTCAAACTAGCCGTTTCAATTTGTAATTAAATTTGTAAATTAATGGATCTATTTTTGTTTTTATTTTTATTATTATTTTCATATTTTTATTTATTATTATTATTATTTAATTATTTATTTATTTTATTTAATTATTATTTTTTTAAAGATTTACAATAAAATAATATTTGTATTTTTAATAATCAATTAATAAAAAATTAAATAATTAAACTATATAATTGATATATAAAAAAAAATTATTTTTATTTTTCTTTATTTTTAATTTTAATTTTAATATTCAAACTAGCCGTTTTTGATTTTTTAATTATTAGAACTAACCGTTTTATAGTCAAATTAGCTGATTTTAACGGTTTTCTTTGCCTCTCCTACATCTATTTAAACTTAACGACTGATCTGATCTCTCACCTAGTCCTGATGATGAACCACACTAGTTGGTTCGAAACGCGTCGACTTTGTTCATGATAATGTGATTTTTACCAAAAGATTTCTTCTTAATTTAAAGAGATTCTTCTAGAACCAACTACCCTTTGTAAGATATGATCCATTTTAGGCAAATGATAGTTTCTTTTAATGAGGCTTTGTTTAAGTTTCTAAAATCAATGCAAAGCCTTATTTCTCCTGTTTTCTTCCTAACATATACAAGATTAGACATCCACTCTGAGTATCTAACAGGGACTATAATTCCAGCATCATACTTTTTCTAATTTCTTTCTCTACCAGAGGTAATTGGACAGGGTTAATTCTGCGTAATTTTTGTTTAAAAAGCTTTTGGTTTTCTTTGAGGCATATCTTATGCTGAATTATTGTTGTATCATATGATTTCAGATCTTCATAACTCCATGCAAACACATCAAAAATTTCTTTCAACAACTCAATATATTTCAGTTTGATGTGAGCTGGCAGTGTTTTAGACAGTTTGATTATGTTGGGCTTTTCCTCACTACCTATGTTGCATTCTTGCACTTTAGTTTCTATGGGTTCCAGTTTTTTCCTTTTAGCAGCATCATTCAAGTCAAACAGCTCGTCTAAAGGGACCAGTCCTTTAGGCATGCTTTGGTCTTTATATTGTAGCACTTCTAAGTTTTCATCTTCTAAATCTATGCTAATTTATGTCATATGTTTGGGTTCATTAGTTAACAAATTTATTTTTGCGATCTCTGGAGATTTTTCTTCTTTAGTAAGTGGGTTTTCTTCAGTAGGACAGTCTTCATCATAATCTGAAAATGAGCTTGATGTTTCAAATTCATTTTTGGACTGTAGGAAGTCTTCTATTTGTTTATCTCCATCAAAAACTTGCCAATATATTTCATTATCTGGGACAACTGGTCTAAATTTGACTTGGGTGGTGCATTACTTGGTTTCATAAGGTGTTAGACAAGTTCTAGCAGCAAAGGCTAAACCATTGGCAAGGACATTTTGGTTTCTTGGGATAAAGATAAGTTGGGATTCATAAAATGTTTTTAACAAGTCCATGGCATCATCTCTATAGGCTCTAAGTCTAGGATTTTTAGCACTGTACTCCCCATTTACTTGCCTAATAATCAACTCTGAATCCCCATGGACTTTTATTCTTTTGGCCCCAAGTTTCTTCAATAAATGTAGGCCTAAAAGGAGAGCTTCATACTCAGCTATGTTGTTTGTACATTGAAAGTTTAATCTATAGGAATTCCCCTCAGCATGACTGTTTTTATCCATATGCCTGCTCCTGCATCATTCTTAGTGCAAGACCCATCAAAATTCATGCTCCAAAGAGGACTGTTTTCAGATTCGTAACTTATTTCATTGCTGTCCTCTCTGTCTTCTTCATCATTCTGTTCCGTACAACGGTCCGCACTAGGTTTTTCTGTTTTTTTCTCCTCCAGGTTTTCAAGGTATTGAGGTTTTACTCCTTGATTTTCATGATCTGAGTTATTTTTATGATTGTTTTGCACCTTAAGACCTTTAATCTGTTTGTTGTAAATTTTTGAATTAGCAAACTGCCTTCTAGTTTCCTCCTTACTTTCCTCTTCATCATTTGTTGCCACTATGTTAGGATGTGTAGTGAACACTACACTGGATGATGTTTCATTGACTAACTCTTGGTCATTTGGAATATCATCATTGTAAAGAATGAATGAGTAAAGTTCAGTATGTATGGAATAGATAGGAAAATTCTCTAGTCTTTCTTGGTTACTCACCATGTATTTCATGTGTGTTTCCCTAGAGTCTTCTAGGTTGACTGAAGACAGGGATGGTGGCATAAGTCATATCCATCTGCATAGTACCTTGTAGCTTAGCACCCCATGACCTTGAAAGGAGCATGCCATATTTGGGGGGTATATCAACCACTACAATGTCCATCACTAAGCTCTTGGCTGGTATTTGGGCTAAGTTAACACACAGATCCTTTATTAGGCCTAGGCATCTCACCCTACTTGAATCAAAGGAATATAAATCTTTGTAGGGTCTAGTTACCTCAAGGCCTATCCTTTCCATTATTACCTTGGGCATGAGGTTGTGTGATGCTCCTGAATCAAGCATGGCATTGTGCAAAATATTATCATGGATGTTCAAACTGATGTAAAATGGAGGGGTAGTTCCTTCTTGAAATTTTCCTTCAATTTTTGGTCCAAAAATGAGCTCTAGGGTATCATCATTTAAGTTAACTGTGTCATGAACATCTTCTATGTTCAAAGCTTTCAAAATTTTACCTCTATATACATTTTGAGTGACTAACTCAGTAAGTGGGACAGAGATTTTGATTTTGGAAATTTCACTCTCTAGGTTGAAAGGAATCTGATTTTTCAAGGAGTTTAATTCAGCCTTCTTAGTCACTGTTTCATCAGCAAAATCAACTTGCTGATTTTTAGTATTTACAGCAGTTAAAATGGTTTTTTTCAGGAGCATCAGCTAAGATGCTAGTGCTGCTGGGGTTAACACTTAGTTTTTCATTAGCTTGGGTTTTTTTCCCTGTGTTTAAATCAGAATTTACAGCCACTTTTTTTCGAGTTTCTAATGTCATTTTGGAAGCATTTTCAGGGCTGTTTTTGGCATATTTATCAGATGTTTTGTTCCTGGGAGTTTCTTGATTTTTCTGACTTCTTATATTATATTGTTTAGGTGACCCTATGATGGCATTTTCAAAGTTTGGTTCATAGTATTTTGTTTCTAGTCTTTTATCATCATAGGGTGTATATAGACCTTGTTTTCTCTCATAAATGAGATTAGAATCCTCATTGCTTACTCTCAACATGTTCATGTGCTCATCCTTTGTTTTTTCATTTACCCCTTCATCTTCATTGACATAATTTTCTTGGAAGGGAGTTCTGATCTGTTGATCAGCATCTCTTTGTCTATTTTGAGGTTGGTTTCTCCTAAAGTTCTGATTTTGGTTTTAGGGCTGATTTCTATTTTGAGGAGCTGATTGATTTTCTCTAGATTGAGCTCTTTCAAGCATGCTCATTCTCTCCATCATCTTCTCCATCATCCTTTCTAGTTTTGAGTCAGATGTGGAAGGTGCAATATCTTCACTATAGGACACCCTCTTCTCATTTTTCATTCTGGCTCTCTTTTCAATTAGATTTGTCTCCACACTAAGGGCTTCCTTCTGCATGTCTTCTAAAGTTAAGGGATCCCTTTCTCTTAGCTGATAAGCCATTTCAAGATCAAATCCTTCAGGTAATTTGGCCAAAGCTGAGCCTTGTGGAGGTTTTAATTCTGGGGGTAGTGCATTATAAACACTATTAAATCTAGTGCACTAATCTTGCACACTTTCTCTAGCATTCCTTTTGAGGTTGTTATAATCTGAAAGTATTTGAAGAGGGTTCTTCCTAACTTGCCATTTGTTTATGAATGTCTGATGGAATGCTTGGAGATCATTAATACTCTGGGGGTTTAAGCCTTTGAACCATTTTCTTGCTTCTCCCCCTAAACTTTGAGCAAATAATCTAAGTTTAATGGTCTCATCATCTATCTCATTTCCATCAAAATAGTCATTCATATTATCCACATGTATTTAAGAAATAATAGTACCAATAGCATCATATAATTGAATCTTGGAATGATAGTCTTGTGTCAAATTGGCTAAGGGCAAAGGAAGGACTAGAGGAGCATACCATGCTGACATGATAGGAGGTTGTGGAAAAAATGGGGGGTTTACAAGTGGAGGGTTTATGAAAGGAGGAGGAGGATGGAATGGAGTATTTTGGACAATGGGTGTATGGATAACAGTAGTATTTGGACCAGCAAAACACTGTTCAGTAGATGTAGGATGAGAAAAACAAAAATTATGAATGAAATGAAGGTCAGGTGGAGTGGTTTCTCTACTACCAGAATGTTCACCACTATGATGGGGTGAGTGTGGAGATTTAAATTCTATCTGATCTATATCACTAAGTGACTTGGTCCTGGATGGGTTTCTTAAGTAAACTTGAGTATTTTGTAGAGCTAAGAGGTTTTGAGGGACATAATTAGCTCTATTAATTGGTCTGACAATAGTTGGAGTCTTGAATTTATGAGATTTCCTAAGGATACTTTCTGGATTTTCAACTATCTCAGGAGGATTTGGGTCAAGAAAGGCTCTAGTAAAAATTCTTCTAGAAGCCACTATGTGGTGTTTTTAGACCCAATAATGAGAAAATTTCAGCCAAATATTATAGTATTTAAGAGGCTAACTAATCCGTTTCAAAGAAAACTCAATCTTCAAAGTCTTCCTAACTAAGTTTCTATGATGTTATGGTAAATTTCTTCCTAGTGGAGTCTTAGGAAAAACCAGTGGGGTCAACAGGCCTACTAAATAACAATGGGGTCGCCAGGTGAAGGATTTTTACTTGTTTTCAAGGTTTGGTTGTTGTTCACCATCAATAATCAATAATAACCAGTCTTGGTGACACTTGATTCATTTAGAATAGGGGTTAGTTGAGTTGTGAAGTTATCTATTACTCAATAATGTCCTCAGTATGGTCGAGACTCTGTTAGGTCTTTGTAGTTTGCAAGATTGGCAAGAACAAACGCTGCAGAGCCAACATCAAAACCACTTTGGAATCCTAGGATCTAGCCCTCCTGGATTCAGAGAGGGATCTCTCTCTATAGGTGTTTTCAAAGATATGATCTTTAAATCTTATGATATGATGTTAGGCCAGCTATAAAGCACAAGGTTTTTTGTTTGTTTGGTTGGAATGAATATCATTAAAATGAAGGAAGTATTTTGAAGGGTAAAGTTGTGAGTAGGTTGAAAAATGATTCAGTTGATAGGATAAGTAAGAAACAACATCAATCCATTGGGCTATGGAGTCATAAAGGATTTAATTGGACAGCAAGTTCCAAGAGTGGTCGATGGGGCAAGTCATATATGTCAACAGATCTCTTTAAGTTGATTTATGGAATGAAACATTAAAGTGTAGTGAAGAAGCAAACATATAAGAAAACAAAGAGCATCTTAAGATCAAGTAAGGTCTTTTAACCTAGCCTTCTTTCAGCATACTCAAAGGAAAGACAAAAAGCAACCTAAGATCAGGTAAGTACTTTTAAACTAGCCTGCTTTTGATGTACTTTATAAAGGAAAAAATTTGAAAACAAAGAATAGCATAGGATCAAGTAAGGACTTCTAACCTAGCCTTATTTCAGCATATTCAAAGGGAAACATTCAATATTAACATACAAATTAGCCTAAGATCAAGTAAGGAATTTTAACCTAGCCTGCTTTTGACATACTTTTAAGGGAGCTTTTCAAAGCTACTGTTGGAGAAGAAACTAGAGGACAGGGCTAACCATAGACTTCCCTAGTTCAAATTTACTAAGCAGACTTTTCAAGAACGTTCAAAGACAATATCTCAATTTATACTCAGGAAACATGGGTTTACCAACACTTCACTGGTTATACTCTATTGAATTATCCTCCAATACACAATTAGCAGAAAACATAAAGATAAAGATTTATCAGTGAGATTTAGGGTACTTGACAGTAAATCCTAATCTATATTTGTTGTTTGTTATCAGAGAAGATGGAAAGTATGGAAAACATGAGAAAAAGAACAATTTACAATAAGAAAAACATCACCATTGACATAGACTAGGATCCCATAAATCAGCTTGTATTTGATGTTCAAAACAATTACAATCTTCAAGTCCAGTGGGTCTTTACAGCTTCAGACTTGTCATCTCAGCCTATCTTTTTTCTATTAAAAAACAAAGCTTCAGCAGCTTCAAAGATATTTACACTTAATGAGTATTCAAAGACCAACCCCTATACTGTCTTCTACAGAATTTTTTATAGAAGAATGAGGAGGTGGAGTGTAAAGAAGAGTCCTTTGTGCAATTAATTCAGAGTAATGGTTTCTCGACCTTTGGGAGGCCTAAGGGAGAAGATTTCAAATATTCATCTCTATTTTAATCAATTTTACATTAAATTTCATCACCTTCAGTCACTTTTGTTGACTTTGGGGCTTTTGGTAGGCTGGAAATAAATTCTGAGGTGTCTTTAGAAATATCTCTGACTGTGTGATTAATATGCACTCCTTTTAGGTGAAATCAGCTGGTAGGTGGCATTTTGAGGAGTAATAGCCTCAATGATGTGGCATTCAGAGGCTCCCTTTACTGATCCATCTGGTTTAGTACCCTAAAACACTAATTTAATTGTGATTTTGTGTTTTAAGGCTGATCATGCCTTTTCATTCTACTTCGGTCTTTAATTGTTCTTTTGCTGACTTTATCCACCTTTACATTGTGCTTTAACCTTAAAACAACAAGATTTAACCCTTTAAATCCTTCAAACTATGCTTTATCCCTTTACTGTCAGGATTTAAACCCTTGGAACCTTTAATCTTTGCTTTTGATCTCTTTATCTGTGTTCCTTGCCTTTAAATTGTAAGATTATATTTTTAATCTTCAACCTCATGCATTAATCCTTTAACTTTGACTATTCGATGGGCTTTCCCCTTTGCTGTGTATAGCAGGCTTCATCGAAGTGGGAGGGCTTCTTAATATAACTAGCGCTCATAGAACACTGGCCAAACTGTGAAAACAAACCCTGTAACTTCCGCTTTTCGTGACTTTTTACCTCTGTTTGGACCATATTTCATTATGAATAGGGAGAAAGCCTTTGGTCTATATAAACGCCATTGAATCCTGTAAAAACCACAAAACATGTTAATAAACCCTGCAATATTGGAAAATTTTTTGCTGGGGCGGATAGAGAGCGGGAGGAGCAGTGCAGAGGGGGTGATTATGTAGGCAAAGTGTAATATTCCCAATTAGCAATAGCTAATTGGAAATATTAATTTTTTTCAATTCTTCTTTATATAGTTAGCTTATGAATAAACGTGAGTGAAAGGACCATGACTCACTCTAAAAATAGACGCACATGGTAATTAAGGAGGGCTGAAGGGGACACACAGCAAAAGGAGCGCTACCATGGTATCGTATTCCCGTGGTATCGTGGGTTGAGGTGGCTGTAGGATTCGGGAGAGGCCAATGCTGTATAAAAAGGAGCATTTCTTCATTCGGGGATCATGGAAGTTTATGAATTTGAAATTGGTCATTGCGACTTGAGCTCGCTGGCTGTTCAGCCTGTCTGCAACGCTGTTTAGCGCATTGAGTGTCTTCGATCGGAGATCTCGCCCTCAGCCCCAGGGGACTTCGAGTGCTTGCTCGGGTGAGGTAATTTCGTCAGTGAATTTATAGGAATATCGATCCACCATATTTGTGGAGAAGCAGTGTGGTTATTAACTGCACAACACCTACGGAAGAACAACGCATTTATTAGCTGCATAGAAGAACGTAGCCATGTCTGTGAAACTCCGATTGGATTCTTGAGGATCGTGGGTAAGAGATTAAGTGCTGAAATAGCAGAGCGAGAATTTCTGGATCGACGAAATATCATATTGTTGCAGACCTCAGATAGTAGAGGGGAGAGCGATCGGAGGAAATCATAGATCCGCAAGGAATTATGCTTGGGTAGTAACATAGCCGCTTTCATTAGCGAGAACACAGATCTGAGACACATCCGACCCATGCAGTCATTCCGTGTAGCATTCTGGGAATAGATCCGGACTTGCCTTGTGCAAGAATTATATGTTGTCACTTGATCGCCGATTGTACTCATCAGATTAATAAAATGGCTCAGCGTTCTCTTATTTCTTGAGTATCTGTGCATGATTTATATATATACTAATGTATGACTGCAAATTTGTTATTTCTTCCCCTTTTGCATCTAGATTTGTATACCACTTGCTGTACTCTTAGACAGAGCCTGGAAAAGGGCCAGACAGCCTCCAGATCTCACCCTCTTTTTAGAGGTGAAATATATGGTAAATGCCCTCCTAGTCCATCTCTAGTTAGAGCTTGCTATGTTTTAAAAATATTCCTGAAAAGGAATATTACAGTGGTATCAGAGCATAGATCTGGCTCAGCCTCTGGAGCTGGTAGTCTATTTCATCGGAAGAAAAACCCTACATCTGCCACAGAGGTAGGAAGTACAGAGATATTGAGTGCAGGTTGAAGAACACCTATGGAGAAGGGGATTGCGTCAGGGTAATTGACACAGAACAGGAGGAGCCTGCGGTAGAAGCAAAGCAGAGAGGGTCAATGGCGGATGATAGTGATGAAAAACAGTTTGGGAAAGCACTCCTCAAATCAGTGCAGGATCTGGAAAAGAAGATAGAAGTAATGGGCCAAAGATTCACGGCTGTGGAAGCTAGACAGCGTGAAATCCCAAAGGGTTACCATGTTGATGAGGGGTGGGACACATCCCACCATTTTCAGGCGAAGGTTGCTGCTCCAGCATCACATGCCCCTATTCATGCTACTATGCCCACTTTTATGAGTACAGATACGGGGTTAGGAGCACAAGAAGAACTAGACTGTATAAGTGAGTATTTTACTGAGTAACAGGCAGCTGGGAAAGAATTCAGGGATGCCATTTTATTTAAAGACTTTTTTCAGATCAAGTGGGACAGCAGACCCCACGACCATCATAAAGGGCACAGACATTATCATGATGGGGATACCCAGCGTACAGTAAGCCGATTCCATTTTCTTACGTTTGATGGTTCAAACAGTTCAGCAAAGTCTTGGGTGGAGAAGCTGGATGTATATTTCCAACTCAACTAGATGGCAGAAATAGAAGCCATCAAGGTGGCCACGCTGCATTTGGAGGGTGAGGCTCAGGATTGGTGGTTCCATGGAAGGGTGACGCTTGGGCATTCCTCCGTGACTACCTATGCCAAGTTCATTCAGAGACTGATTGAGAGGTTCGACCGAAAGGAACCAGAGGAACACTTTGTTGAACTAACAAGGCTCAAACAGACCGGGAGTCCTGAAAAGTATATCATAGATTTCCTCAGGATTTCAGTAATGGTGCCAGATCTATCCGCAGCACGGATGATCTATATGTTTTTGGAAGGGTTGATGGAGCCACTTCAAGGACTAGTCAGATCCACTAGACCCACCACAGTCCAGGAAGCCATTGGCAGGACTAGGGATTTGCAAGATTCCTAACCCTGGACCAAGACATCTTACCCCCAAAAACTGACTTTCCAGCCAAAGGGGAAGGATGTAAGGATTCTGCCCCCAAAAGGGAATCAGGGGACGGTACAACTCGATGATGATGCCCGGAGGGAATTGAAGAAGAAGAGGTTGTGCTTTACCTGTCAGGAACAAGGGCACCAGGACACAGATGTGCAGCCGGCAAGGCACATTTTATTGAGGTCTTCTCCAAGAGTAGTGCGGAAGAGGATGAGTATGAGGATGGGGAGGCAAGAGATAGTCCGACGGATCAAGATCATTTGCCACCCCCACCTTCAGGGGCAGGAGGTACAACCTTTGCACCCACAGGGGGGACCCTTACAGCATTACGAGGAGTACCCAAGTATCTGACACTACGAGTTCGAGGGACATTACGTGGGCAGCGAGTGTCAATCCTAGTAGACAATGGGGCGACCCACAACTTCATCGATGCACAAATGGTTGAAAGGAAAGGCATACCGACAGAGAGCTTCGACGGATTTTCAGTATTGGTCCCAGTCGATCAGACGATGCAGTGTGCCAGGTATGTTCCAGAACTGGCTGTAATGATGGGAACCTACACAATAACCGACCAATTTTTTGTGGTTTACATACCAGACGCCAATGTGGTGTTGGGTGTACAGTGGCTGATTACTTTGGGAAAAGTCACCACAGATTTGGAGGCCTTGTAGATGGAATGGGATGACAAGAAGACTGGGAAGCATGAGAAGATACGTGGAATGCACACTTACCCACCTCAGACTATTTCAGCTCACCGGATGGTGGCCAACTTCCGGAAGGGAGACATAGAGTGTGCAGTTGAGTTGCGGGCATCAATGGCAGGGGCTACTAGGCAGAAAGTTCATCCAGATATACAGGCCATCCTCGACAAGTATGAAACAATATTTGGAGAGATACCGCCGAGACAGCCACCAGATCAGGGGTTTGAGCACACGATTGAGTTATAACAAGGTGTCCAGGATGTTATTACCACCCTATAGGCACCCCAAGGCTTATCGGGATGAGATTGAGCGGGCAATCCAGGAATTGCTGGCTCTTGGACATATTCAGCCTAGCACAAGTCCTTTTTCTTCTTCGGTGGTGTTGGTGAAGAAAAAGGATGGCACATTGAGAATGTGCATTGACTATAGGGCCCTAAATAAGAAGACCTTGAAGAATAGGTACCCCATACCGTGGGTTGACGAGCTGATGGATGAGCTAAGAGGAACTTAGTTCTTCTCAAAAATCGATTTGAGGTCCGGGTACCACCAGATTCCCATAAAGGAATAGGACATCCCCAGGACTGCTTTTAGGTGCCATTACGGCCACTTTGAATTTTAGGTCATGTCTTTCGGGCCAACTAACGCCCCAGCTACTTTCAAGTCATGCATGAACCATATCTTTCGTAGTCATCTAAGGAAGTTTGTGTTGGTCTTTTTCAACGATATATTGATATATAGGAGGACTTGGGAGGAGCATCTCCAGCATATAGAAGTAGTATTACATATCTTTAAGGAGAAACAGTTCTATGCTAAGCTCTACAAGTGTGAGTTTGGGATGATGGAGATGTTGTATTTGGGACACATCATAGGAGTGGACAGAGTGAGGGTCCACGAGGAGAAGATCAGGGCCATCAGAGACTGGCCAAAGCCAAGAAACGTGACGGAGCTTCGAGGATTTATTGGCATCTACACCTATTATAGGAAGTTCGTCAAGAATTTCTCTCAGCTTGCGGTACCCCTTACAGATCTGACAAAGAACGGGGCATTCAGTTGGTCAGATACTGCACAACAGGCTTTTGACAGGCTCAAGGAGGTTATGAGCAGCTGTCCAGTGCTTGCATTGCCAGATTTTACACAGCCTTTTATTTTGGAGTGTGATGTGTCAGGAGAAGGGATCGGTGCAGTCTTGATGCAGGGAGGACACCCTATAGCCTTCGAGAGCAGGAAACTCCTTCCACATGAGCGGTTGTATCCTATATACGACAAGGAGATGTTGGCCATTATGCATGCATTGGCCAAATTCTAGCAGTACTTAGTGGGTAATAGGCTCCGAGTAAGGACTGATCACAACAGCCTCAGGTTCTTTTTGGAGCAGTAACAGCTGCAGGAGAGGTAGCAGAAGTGGATCAGCAAGATCCAGGCCTATGACTTTGACATTGAATATCTCAAAGGAAAGAATAACACGGTAGCCGATGCACTTTTGCGTAGACCAGCCACGTTGTCTCTGATGAGCCTGGATACAAATTGGAGGGCTCGACTCTTGGTAGAATACTCCAAGGATGGATTTGCATGTGAGGTTCTAGATGGTCAGGTGACCGACAACATATATAGGGTGATAGATGAGATCATCTACTATAGAAATAGGATTTTCTTAACAGAGGGCTCCCAGCTCAAAGAGAAGATACTTCAGGCATCTCATGACTCACTATTATCGGGACATCAAGGGTTTAACAAAACCTACCGGGCCATTTGGGAGAGGTTCTCATGGAAAGGCCTCAAGGAGGACGTGCTCCGACATATCAGGGAATGTAAAGTTTTCCAAAGAAACAAGGGGGAGATGAACCATCCCGCAGGCTTGTTGTAGCCTCTTCCCATTCCGGAGGGGAAATGTGAGAGCATTTTGATGGATTTCATCACTGGGTTGCCCACGGTGCAGGGAAAATACTGCATATACGTCATCGTTGATCGGCTGACAAAGCATGCACACTTCTTCGCCATATCCGCACATTGCACTGCAGCACAGGTGGCAGAGCTGTTCTTTAAAGAAATTTTCAGGTTGAATGGTCTTCCCAAGACCATCATCAGCGACAGGGACAGTTGCTTTATGGGCGGATTCTAGCAGGAGCTCTTCCGGCTGGTGGGGATGGAGCTGACACTAGGCACCAGCTATCACCCACAGACAGATGGGCAAGCTGAAATAGTAAAAAAATGGCTGGAGGGCTACTTGCGTAATTATGTTAGTGGGCAGCAGAAATCATGGCTGAAGTGGCTGCATCTAGGGGAGTATTGTTACAATAACACATATCATATGTCCATCGGTATGACACCATTCTATGCTTTGTATGGGTACCATTCTTTATCTTTTGTTGATATGATGTTGGGTGCTAGCAAGGCTCTGAGAGTGTTAGTATGAATCTTTTGTCGAAGTGTACGAAAAAAGACCACTTTAACTACGCATAACGTATAGCCCTAACATCAAATAAGGCTGCCAATATCTTCAGATCTGCAGTTAGTTGGTCAAGACAAATGCTTCAAACATCCAAATCTATGCATAAAGAGACATTAAGCAGTAAAAATAAGGTTTTGCTCCATACATCCAATAGACAAGACAAGAACAATATTTTTTGAAAGAATTTTTGTATTAAGGGCACTTGGGAGGAAAACAAGAAGGTGTTTCCAATTCTCCTCAATGGGATGGGTTCTTGGAAGTCCTCAACACTTCAGATCTAGCATTTCTCTCTCTCGTTGGTGTAGAAAACCCAGACAAAGATAGAACTCAAAGGGAGCTCACACAGCAAATAATGGAAAATATGACAATGATAATGGCTCAAAGTCAGACCAAGAGTTTAGATCCAGAGTGATCTAATAAGCAACAAAAGGTGAAGAATGGTAGGAAAAACCCTCCTATTTATAACAAAATATTGGGTCATTCTAGATCTTGGTGTATGATTAAAATAACATTAACCAAATCTAGATCCACCTTTTATGGAATATTTTATTATATTTGTTGGAGGGAAAAAGTATTTGACTTGGGTCAAATCCTTTTATTTGTGAATAATAAATAAATAAATGATTTATTTATCATTTTAAGGAAGTGGTTGAAGGATAATCAAATAAATAATGATTTATTTAATTATTTATGGGTGATTTAGTTATATTTAACAAGGAATATTATTTAAATAAGATTTAAATAATTATTCCTAGAAAATAATAAGATAAATAAAGATTTATCTAATTAATTTCTTTGTTTTGGGTTAAACATGACCAGGAATAATAATTAAATTATTGCTTAATTAATTATTCCTTGAGGAAAATCAAACAAATATAGGTTTGTTTAATATTTCCTTTTGGGGTTTCCTGTTTAGACCATAAACAACCTAATAAATGTGTTTTATTAAATTATTTTACATAGTGAAAGAAATTTTACTTAGGGTAAAATTGGTCTTACATGGTGTACTTGGGTCCATCTAATGATAGTAGGTTAGATGACCAAAAAATGGTGTAACAGATTTCCCCCCAGCGTGCGAGTGTTAGGAGAAAATCGTATGACCGAAGTGCGTTGTAAGAACTCAATCACCAGACATCAAAAGGGAAGTCAGAGAGAGAAATGTAAGGTAGACTAATGTGCTGAAGAACTAGACCCTGAGGAGATGAGACTTGCAGGTGCAACAAGTCTCTTTTTATGAGAGGGTACCTGTGCTAAAGGTGGCGGGGGAGGCATACCTATGCCCGTCGAGACAAAGTACAAAATAATAGTGTGTCCAGTAAACAAGGGACCGAACCATAAAGTACAGCCGGCATAAACATGAGCCAGATAAAAATACAATGAGGGATCCCACATACATGCTGTGCCTAGGATAACAGCCAGGACTTATACAAGAATATCTGAGTACATGAGATACAAATACAACCCAAATTCCCCCTATAAGCGGGGAAGGCCTCACAAAATCTAACTAATACATGAAAATCAAAGAGGCGTTGCAAGCGGCTAAGGCCGACATCATCAAATATATGGAGCTGCATCGAAGGATGCAATGAAGAGGTCATCCGGGCATGTGGGGGGCTACCTGCAGGGCCACCCCCTCATGAGGGCTGAGACATCTCACACACACCCGGGAATCACCAATAGCTGTTGCTGCATCACTGAACCATCAAGCATACGGATCTCGATCATGCTGAAAGGAGCTGGAGTGGAGAAACAATCAAGTCAAAGGGTAATGAGAGATCCCTTTTCCTGATCTGAGGCACCGAACAAGAGTGGAAGCTGGAACCAAGGTACACCGCCCTCTAGACCTATCTTCTGGAATGAAGGGGTTGATGTCGACAGAAGGTGGTCCGCCAAAGGTGAGGCAATGAGAGATCCTCAACTAAGGCACGAGAGGAAATAGTAGAGCGACGGACAGACTAATACCAATGATGATGATGGAATGGAAGGGACTAAGTAGCGAATGGACGACTTCCCTTGCTAGAGCATAAAGGGCATGAATGACATGGCAGTGATTGACACAATATCATAAGGGATAGGGGACAGTGGGACTGAAGGCCATAATGTGCGACACAAGAGGGAGACCAAGCAATGAAGGATGGAGGACTATAGCAGGGTACCAAGGGACTCGGGATAGACTCCATGAATGCGATGATGACTCAACTTGGATGCTCTAGACAAGGGCGACTCGATGGTGCTGCCACCCAGTAAAGGTCCAATGGGGGACCATAAAAACATGAGTACAAAATGGTAACTCATGACGAACATCAACACGAGCATGGATAAGTATGGAGGCCAAATGGTGCCCCGAGTATGAGTGTTGCAAGTGAAGAAATTCGATTTTGAGGAGGGTTATGGTTGAGGGGCATAACTGCCCCCGAGCATGTTGTGGTCATGCCAAAATGTAATTAGAAAAAGGGGAATCTAAACACATTTTAATGATGTGGTGCACCATATTTTTTCGTTATGGTTATGCAGTTTGAGAAAGGGAATGGAGGATTACCAATCTCTTTTGGTACTGCATATAGGAATCAAATGGACTTTAAGTTTTCAGGTTGGCATACCTGGTGTCACTATCCCAAAGAGAGGATTTGGAGATAATGAACTGATGCTTTCGTAGAAAAGCTATAGTTTGGCCAACAACAATGTCTAAGAGACGGGTTTGCTTATGTAAGATGAATGAACGATAAGGGGTATCATCCCTAGAGTGATCTGAAGTGATATGGGACTCTAGAGGTTCTTCTAAATATGGAAGAATAATGGTACTAAAGTCGGCACGACCAGATACACTAGGGGAGTTGTGGAGAATTACTTCTCTTGGTCTCTCAAATGTGGGTGCCCCCTTACCCAACCACTGGGTTTCAATGTAATGGCCACAAGATGTATGTGGTGTGAACGCATGGGTTCGATGTAAGGGGGAATAGATAAATTCAGGGGTGGGGGGTTTTTCCATAATGTCATCATCGTGATAGAAGATGGGGTGACTGGTGGAAGAAAGACCACCTGACGCGGCGGAGCTACCTGACTCATCATCATGAGAAGAGAGTTTCACATGGGCATCGTCACAAGGGGTGATAGAATATTAAGTAGATAAAGGATCTACCGATGTTGAGCCCAAGGTGATCGCTGAAGGAAGGTCAAGCGAAACAACAGGGGAGGATTCAGAGGGAATGTTCCCCGAGGGTCTCATGGATGATGACAGGTAGAAAATGGTGGATGAAGACTCCATCATGTCAACATCAGGAAGGGGAATGTCAATGGGAGCAGTCATGTCTGGTAGTTTTGCTGAAGCAAAACGCACAAATAGGGGAGAGGTGGACTCGTTACGCTTGGCCTCGAATTGGCGGACCGCGGCTAGAGAGGTGCGGAAGTCCTCGAGGCTGGGACAAAGGTGGGTGTAATGGCCATGGAGATCACACAAAGCACAGGGGTGGTTGGTGTGAATAGTCTTGGGGTTCTTGGTCACGGTCACGGAAGGAACAGAGGCTTCTGGGACCGTGAACTCAAGGAACGCGACATTAACCATGGGCTTGAGATGAAGCAATTCAGGACAGGTATGGGTGGCATGACCGACAACATCACACAGAACACACTGGATGGTATGCTTTGGAGGCCAAGGAGGGGCAGGGTTTTTTGGGGCAGCCTTGTCCTTTGATGCCCCCTTGCGAGCTTTGCCCTTCTTACCCGAATTGGTCACAACAGGAGGTGGTTCCTGTTGAGGTGACTGAGGCACTGTTGCAGCAGAGGAAGTGAGGGGGACCGGTTGAACCGGTGTCAAAGCAAGGTAGGGTTTGGGGTGACCAGGAGGGGTAGCTGCTGGAGGGTCAAGGTACCAGACAGGTATGCCCAGGGTCAGGTTGGGGAGAGAGAGGGTGGCCATGACGGGGACCGAATAGACTCCGAGAGGGGGAGCCAGGAAGGGTATCTAACCAGCGGGGTAATGACCAGGGGGGACGGCTCCTAGATGTTTGAGGCTTGGGGGAACCGACCCAAGAGGATAGAGGGGCTCATGGCTACCAGCTGAAGGAGAAGGGCCAGAAGGAAGAGGTCCGGCTGGCTGAGAGGAATGGCTAGGAGCGGGTTGCGGTGGGCGAGGTTGAGGTTGAGGTTGCTGACTAGCCGTAGCGGGTCGCTTGAGGGCTGCCCGATACGATTGCATCATGCAAACATTCGATAAGATGGGATCAGAGATAGGAGGGGGAGGGAGACCAGGGAAAGTTCCAAGCAAAGAGGAGTCTTTGTAGACGCCGGGAGAGACACTGGTCAAGGAATCGACGGTTTGATTATTGGCTACAGAAGAGATGGTCGTCTCAGGATAGGTCTAAGACTTTGGCTCATGATAAGTCAATGGGTCGATGGTGACTGTCTTTCCATTGTGAGGAAAGGACATCTTGCGAAAAACTGCAAATGGGACAACAGACATGGCATAGGTGTAGCTTCGCCCCAACAGAATGTTGTACTCTAGAGGGGCGTCGATGACTTCGATGTCAACGCAAACAGTCTTGCCCGCAAGAGTGATAGGACAATTACGGAAGAGGCCAATGGGCTGGGAGGCGTGGCCATCCCACGCTCGAAGGGTGATCGTGGAAGGGGCCAATTCAGGAGATCCAAGTTGCTTCCAAACCGAAGCAGACATCACACAGGTGGATGCCCCCTCATCAATTATACACCGAGAAACGTTAGCGTTCCGGATTTTGACTGGGATTTGGAAGGCTACGGAAGCAGGAAGAGGAGGATGCTCTGATTGATGGGCGTCGAAAACAATCATTTGGTCATCAACAGGATCTACAACGCCCATGGCAGATAGTAGAGCCTTCTTTTGGGAAGGGCACGACTAGAGGAGTTCCAATGTGGAAATGGCAGCAGGACACTGCGCCAAATCATCTACTATGCTATATGAATGGGCAACTCGAACAGGAGTAGCATTTTGGCATAATAGTCCCTTAGGAATCTTGGTATGAACCTCAACTTTGGGTTGAGGGATATGTAAGGGACCAGTGGATGTCGAAAGAGGCTTTGTAGAACCTGAAGAAGGTGAATCGGGGATAGACGGAGCGGGAGGCTTGGGGTACTGAGGGGACCGAGTTTTAAGGTTAAGGTCGACAGTTGGAGGTGGATTAGAGTTCATCATGAGGATCCGGTAATTGGAGGAACCAGAAGGGGAAGGTTGAGTGGCCACCTGTCCGTTAGGTGGTTGGGTAGCCACGAATTCCTGCTGTGCATCCACCTGCTCTTAAGGGGACGGTGACTGCTGTTGTTGGGGTTGAGAAGGCAATGGAGGCGGAGGTGCTGATGCTAGAGGAGCTGGAGCACCAACCTGTGGATATGAATAATAAGGGGGGTGGGTAACAGTATGGTGACCAGGAGGTTGGGCCAAAAGAGGAGGCATGTGGTATCTTGGATACGTGCTATCGGGAGGGGAACAAGTGCGGGAGGTGTTGCCCCCCCCCAGGAAAACCATAACCCATGGGAGGTTGGGCATATGGAGGAGAGAGAGCTCCAATGATACCGTCGGTAGTATGAGGTGCCCCCGGTGCATTGACACTACCGGGTCTAGGGAGATCAGGTAGAACGGTATAAACATAACCTGTCTGAGCATAGATCAAGTCATATTTTAACGCCAGTTGGAGGGCGGCTTCTTCGGTTTGGGGAAAATGCGATGCGACATCTTTCCCGATAGGAGGCAAGAGAGATCTAAGGAGCCAGTCCATGTAGACACGGTCTTTGAAGGTAGGGGATTGACATTGGCTCTTTCTTCTTTTCCATTCCTGGACATGATCGGATAGACGGGTCCCAGATGATTGACAGAAAGAAGTCAAAAGTTCGATACCAGTGTCATAACGAAGGGGAAGCTGGAAGTAAGATAAAAAAGCCCGGGCAAGGGTCACGAAGGTGGTATGAGAGGAAGTGGGCTGATCAACATACCACTTAGAAGCTTCGCCTGTAAGTGTGCGTTGCAACAATCTAAGACGGATGGAGTCATCAGTAATGGAAGTAGATGAACACCACATGTGGAAAGATCGAACATGATTTGAAGGATCTTCTCCAGCAAGGCCTTCAAACTTTGGGATGTCGGAGGGGAGCTTTGTCGACATAGCAGGCCAACTAGTGTCATGGTGTATAGGGTCGTTTATCAACCAGGCCAAATCAGGGAGGCTGAGGCCTACCATGAAGGGGAGCAAGGGCGTAGCCAAGGTAGTTCCTGTGGTGGTTCCGCTAGTAGTAGTCCCGGCATTAGGGCCGGGATTACTGCTAGCATTAGGCCCTGGACCAGACATAGTGAAGGTGATATGGGGAGAACCAGAAGTAAAAGGAGAACCCAATGAATCAGAAGAGGAGTCAGAGTGTAGACTCGGAGGAGGACTAACTCAACGATGGCGGGAAGGAGTAGGTCGACCGACTGGAAACTGAGGGTGAAGGCCAAGAAGTCTCCGGGATGTGCGCCTTGGGGGCGCAATGATGACAACACAAACACGGCACAAGGGGAAGAAGAACGACCAACAAAGGTAGGGAGGTGCAGAATCAAGTGATTACAATATCGAAACAAGGGTAGAGAGGTGCAGTGTCAATTGATTTTACAATGTTTTAAAGTCTTTGCCTGGCGGTGTTAACCAGGCTCTTCTTCGCTTAGGGTGAGTGTGCGGCGTGCGTTAGTTTTAATTTTTAAACCCAGACGTTTTGAGAGAAAAATAAAAAGTGTGCTGCGTAACTAAAAATAAATCTGCAGAGAATAGTATATAGTGCTGAAAAAACAGAAAATTAACAGCTAACAATGCATCGATCAAACCCAAGAAGGCGGGTCTCTCAAAACTAGTCTAAAAGAGGGAAAAAAAACTAGTCAAACACACTAAAAGGAGGCCGATAGATCTAAGGTCAGGAGGGATAGGGATATAAAGGAGAAAACTGATGAAAAGAGGTGTAGAACACAGCCAAGAGGCAGAGGCAAGGTGGCTGCAAAAAAGGAGGAAATCAGCTAAAGGCAGAAGGGACAAGGAGGAGGCCCTAAAGGTAGATCCAAACAAAACTATAAGAGGTGAGTTGAAAGGGAGAAGAGATGATTTAAAAGGGATCTGAATATGAGGTATCAGATCTGAAAAAGAAATGGCTGAAAACTCTGAAAATTTAGACACTTACAGTAGCTAAAACTCTTCCACAAAAAGTGGAGGGTACTAGTTGAAGTGGTAAATCCCCTCTGCGGACAGAGGCAATCCCTACTAGCCCAGATCGGGTCTAGCAACAATCACAAATGCTACAGCGCAAATTCCTAATTGTGAATAAATAGACCAACGATGGAGGCCTACCTAGAGTCCAACGCTACGATTCGAAGAAGAGGTGGTGCGCTCTCGTCCCTTCACCCTAGCAAGTCACAATCCTCACGATCTCTCGAATAGACACCTGCACATGCAGAGAAAAAAAAGAATACAAGCATAGAATCCAGAAATGCACAACTATATATCAGTCAGAAAAGATATAACTCATCATAATCATCAACGAAAACTAGAGTGGAACCATAACGGTAGTCATTCATTACAAAACAATCGAAAGAGATTACAACCAAAGTTCTGACGTCGCGGTCTCCTTCGGAAGGGTTCGCCAGTCGAACATGTCTCGCAAAACCTGTCAGAAGTGGGACGAGCCTCTCTTGAGATCTCTCGACGATAGTCTCCTTGCTTAGATTTGGCCTTAAGGGGAGAATGAGGACTCTTGCAGCATAAGGCTCTTGGGCACTTGGAGATTCAAGATTATGGAGTTTCAGGACTAGCTTGCAATAGGGAATGGGAAAGCTTTTATAGATGGAGGAAGGGGAGTTGGGGATCCCTATAATTATGTGATTGGCCCTATCATCAAGGAAGGTTCCATGAGAGGTTGCAAACCACTTCCTCTCTATGGAAATCCGTAGCCAAACCACCCAACTCAAGATAGATATCAGCCCAGGAATTTGTTAGGATGAAACTTCTGCCATTTATTTTTAAAAAACATCTCTTAATATGCTTGGCGCGGGTGTGGCTCTATGACAGAGCGCCAATTGGCGCATCTTCTTTGGAGGATTTACCCTCTTGGCGCGAGGGCTGAACTGTGGAACTGCGCCAATGGAAAAAAAACTATTTTTAGGAATTTTTGCAAGGAGATGTCTTCAAGGCAATTGAAGCTCATGTTCATAGGAGTGCAATGAAGGCGATTTCAAGGCATGACATTGCTCACAGGTCACGGAATGAGCCCTCCAATGTGCGGGATGGGGAATGGTAGGGACGGTGACAAATTACTGTGTAACAGATGCCCCCTAAAGCATGAGGCCCGAAAGATAGAGAGGGGTGAAATACTTTACGAGAACATGTCCAACTGAGAACTCCACCGTCGGAAAACATGCGTGAAGAAATACAACTGATATCTCAAGTACATGATACATATATGTGGCATGGGCGCAGCCATCCATAACAGAGTAGACAATAATGCAGATCCAAGGTATGGGCGCAGCCATCCAGTAAGGATTGATAAATAGACTCAGGCATGGTCGCAGCCATCCAATCAATGAGTCATGTAAATAATCCACAAATTCACAGCCTGGATTACAACAGACACAATCCAGGGTCTTGCGCTCCATCTCGACCCGAACAGAGTACAAGTTCAAGCATGTGAATATGTGAGCTGAAGTCGAACATGCAAGAACATCGTCTGATTACCAGCCAATGATGAAAGCTGTTAACAGACGCGAGAGGAACCACCAATAATGACAATGGCCCTCAAGGTACTACAGGTACAATCTACAGCATGCGAATCAATGACCTGGCGTCGAACACCCACAGAATCACTCGATCGGAGGTCAATGATGAAAACCTCTCGTCGAATGCGAAGAACCTTCCATTGAGGCATGCAGGCTCCAAGGTACCAACATGGAGTCTCTAGACCATCTTCCCGGATAATGAGTTGAAGTCGATGGGAAGTGACCTTGATCGAAGGCGGGCCATAATGTTTCCCGCATCATCAACACGAGACAGAAGAACATGATGTTTTTTTTGAATCAAGATCATATGAGAATCAGAGGGAGGTTGATATTTTGTAGAGGTCAACTTCTCTTGAACATATAACGGCACGAGAGTGGATTTGGCAGCATTTTGACATCACAAGATCAGAGGTCATGATGACGAGGCAAAGAGCAGATGAGAGGTCAAAAGGGATTACCCAAACCCATGGAGGCAAGTTAAAAATGAGATGAGATGTCCCCACCCGACACGAATGTAGACAAGTGCCATGTTCAAGAGCGACATACTGCCGACACGACAATGATTATAGCTCCATTTTTTCCCCACCATTGCTGGCAAGTACCCCAATTATTTTTTATAACAAGCTTGAAGGGGATAACATATGCATGTGTATAAGCCCATCCTAGTACATTTTACGAGCCCTAGGAAGGAGCGACTCGAGTAACGTCATTTCAACTGCGTCCGATGTCATAAGGGTTTAACGAGTCTGACAAAGGAAGAACTCGGTGTCTTTTCATGCTTAGAGAGTTTGAAAAGACAGCAGAAAAGTAAAATCTAGAGGTGTCCCTTTTCATAAATAGTTCCTCGGACCCAAAAAGGTAGAAAACAATATCCGAGAAAGCCTCCTAGTCGCGATAGGCTAGGGTATTCCTTTTTCGTAAATAACCCATCCCAGCCCGAAAAAGGGGTAAACGTATACTGGGTAGATGTCATTTTGTGTCCACTTTAATGAGATCAAAACAACAAGGGCCTCGACAATATTTTCATGTTTAGAGAGTCAGAAAAGAGCTGAAAGATGACTCCAAATTGACTTTTTCGTGTATTTACCGAGTCCGAAAAAGTATAAAATACAACTCGTTTCGCCTTTTAAGTCGCATAAAAAACCTGTTGCTGCACAAAAGGGCAAGCATAAAATCCATTCTCGACCAAATATACGAAATATTGATAAAAAATGACTTTTTAAACCTAAATAGATTTCAAAAAGTTATAAATAGGTCTCAAATGGTAAAAACAAAATTACTTTTACTATTGACCTTGGTGAAAAGCAGCAGTGGTCCATTTGGTGTGCAAACTTCCGACGGCGATTGCGACAGATCCGGGACACCATTCAGAATTTCGTCAGCTCCAGGTAAGAGGTGCCTCCCTGTGCTTCATTTCAATCTATTTTTTAATTGTTTTCCATCTCATTTTAGTTCTCTGTAGGTACTTTTTCAAAATTTAGGGCCGCGTTCATTGGCACGGGTATTGGGCATGAGCCCGCGCCAATGGGCTCTTTCCTGTAAAGGGCTCGCGCCAACGGCGGAACCTATTTTTTCGCCTAAAATTTTTAAAATTATACTTGATTTGAACGGATTTTTTTATCATACCAGAGATCTAAACAAGTTTTCTTGACCATGTGGATGCAGGAGATCGAAAAAAATGGTTATTGAATGGAAAGAAAGAGAGCACGGGGAGGAAGACGAACAGGCCATAGAAAATGAGACTTGCATGACTGCCCTCAGGAATTGCGGGCTTAAGAAGTTCTTTCTGAAACCTTGTTTATGGGCTCAGCCCGAACTCTTACAATATCTCATAAGTATTTGGGATGAGAAAGACCAAGTATTTCGGTTACGAGATCAAGTACTGGAACTGGATGTATCTGATGTATATTTTATAACCGGATTGTCTCGCAGAGGTCCGATGCCCATACTGACTGGGAGCAGACCATCTGGCGAGAAGATGGAGGAAGTGATGGCACGAGTGTGCCCAAGGGCACAAATGGGATCAAGGAGTAAAAAGGTGGATATCCACACCATCCCCGATCTGGCACTAAGGGTAGTTCTTCATACCATCACGCGGGCTGTAGGGTCGCAGGCACCGCACGAGGCCACAAAGGCCCAACTCCTGCTGGCCTCTGAGTGCATGACTCCAATTTTGTTTGACTGGGCCACTGTAGTGACCATAAACATGAAGAGGCAACTTACAAAATGCAAGTAAGCCAAACTGAAACAGTTCGGCTACGATTCTATCCTGGTATCGTTCATTCTGGAATGGTTACCAATATTCCAGGGCCAAGGGGCCATAGTAGCTGAGCCAATACCACAAGAGCCGAGAATGGCTCGCTGGGCAGCACTAATGCCTAGATCAGGGGGCAGCCAACAGATGTCCTGGAGGCTAGAGTTTTTTGGGTGGCTATGGCGTCAGTTGATCGTAGTCGAAGACTGGCCATACACAGGGACCTATTTCACTGGTGATCCAGATCTCCCACTGCCGGAGGGAGATGAGTGGGACGAGGAGCTGGGTAAGACTCTCTTTTTAGTTGTTATGTGTGTATGCAGATGTTGGCCCAGAGAGACCAGCCGATATGTCTCCCATTGCAAGGAGAACCCAGCTTGCAGCTGACCCTCAACCGGAGGGCGCAGAAGGAGGGGAATTAGTCCAGAATCTCGAGGGGATCACTCGAGGAATTCCAGATTATGCCCAGCTGGCGGATGTTCCACTAGCGTATCAGAGGCATACAATGGGAGTGCCTAGTCGCATCCACCGCCTTCTGAGACGTCTAGTGCGCGCGGTGGCTTGTTATCATGAGCACCACGCAGATTAGACTCCTAGGGTTTATTTCATGCATATTTTGAGAGACATGTCGTCTCCGGATGTATAAAGACGAACATGTATATTTTTTGATCTTATGTGACACACGCTATGTAAACCTTTCGATATCTATATATATACATATCTATTTCTGGATGGATGTTCCTTTACACATATGATGATTCTTTTTTTTTTTTTTTTATATTGCGCAAATGTCTATCTAAGACCAAATTAGCTACTGCATCTGTTAGTGTATTCATGTGCCGGGGTATATGTTGATATGTAATATAGTCAAAATTCCTTTCCAGTAAATGAATATGTAGATACAGACGTAAAATGGATGGAATTCTAACTGAATAGTGACCATTAAGCTGTGATACTACAAGTTGTGAATCTAGATACACAAGTAATTCACGGATACTAAGGTTTACGAACTCGGTTAATAATTCTAATACAGCACTATATTCTGCGATGTTATTTGTAGCACGTCCCAGACACACACCTTGCAGGTTCACCAACTCACCAGCAGGATCGTAGATTACCCAGGTTGCCGAAGACAGATTCCTGGTACTGCGGAAGGCACCATCCGCGAAGCCAATAAACGGATTGATGGACATCTGCACAATTAGGACGACCTGATCAACAGAAATATGTTTACATGGCACACCACACATGCACACAAATGAAAATACACACCTATGTACACACACCACACAAAAAATGACTTTAAGCATAGTATTTTTTCAGATACAGCGCATTCCTGGGCTGCACCAGCGGGACTCCTTCATAATCTATAAGCTCATAAGCCCCATTCTTTAATACTCATTTAACTATATAGGGCCCATGCCACATGGGTTGGAACTTCCCAGCCCCAAGCTTATCGTGTGCTTGATCGTACAGAAGAACAAGGTCCCCTTCTTCAAAGGAATGTGGAGAAACAGATCGATCGAAATGGGCTTTGACCCGCTTTTTCTGTGTTTCAATAACTAAAGCAGCTAGGCGGCGGGTTTCATCTAACCGTTCCAGATACAGGAGATGTTCTTCTTCAGCAGAAGTGTCGGGTAGAAGTTTTACAGATAATTTCAAAGAAGGAATCTCGCATTCAACCAGAAGAGTGGCTTCCAGACCATACACCAGTTGAAACGGTGTGAATCCAGTTGCACTCTTTGCAGACGTCCAGTAGGCCCAAAGAGCTGAGAACAGTTGGAGGTGCCAATTGGATCTATGAATCCCAACTGTTCGTTGGAGCATAGTGACCAAAACCTTGTTCACTGTCTCAACCTGGCCGTTTGCCTGAGGGTAATACAACGTTGAGCTATCGTGGCGTAAGCCCAGCCTTGATGTCAGCTCGGCCATCATATAATCTCAGAAATGAGTACCGTGGTTGGTAACGATGGCCTAAGGGACTCCGAAACATGAAATGATGTGGTTGAATATAAATTGAGCAGTTGGTTTACCGTCAGCTGCTAGTGTAGGCATCGCTTCGGCCCACTTGGTGAAGTAGTCGACAGCGACGATAATATACGCATGCCCCCCGGCCGAACGAGGATTACACGTCATAAAGTCTACGCCCCATTTCGCAAAAGGGCCGACGGTAATCACAGGATGCAATGGTAAAGGCGGCGCGCACATCTTGCGCTGGAACACCTGGCACTCATGCCATTTGCGGATCGCAAGAATACAATCTTTAAAGATCGAGGGCCAGAAGTATCCTGCTTGCAGAATCTTTTGAGCAGTAGCATATCCGGACATATGTCCACCACAGGTGCCACTGTGGAATTCATTGAGGACCCTTTTAGCCTCTTCCAAGGTAAGGCACCGGCGGATCACCGAATCTACTCCAACGCAGTATAAGGTATCTCCTACGATACGGTAGGGCTGAGACTGATGCCGAGTTCGACGTCGGGAATCTTTAGTCAAGTCAGACCGGAATTTGGAGGTCTAAAGATACACAATGATGTCTCCATACCAAGGGTCACGATTACTAATGAGGAAAAGAGTTTCATCCGTTATATTGTCTTCAGAATGTGAAGGAGTGGAGTCTGTAGGGAGAGGGCATATCAAATCTGCGAAAACCAATGATTTAGTTGACTTAGCAGTGGTGAACTCTAAGTCAAACTCTTGTAGGAAAACAATCCATTTGGATTACTTGCCCCCCAGTAATTGTCTCGAGAGAATATACGTCATGGGGTTACAGTCTGAAACCACGGTAATCGTGCGCAGCAGGATGTAATGGCGAAAGCGCTACACAACATGTACGGCGGCTAATGCCAAATTCTCGACATGAGCATAACGTGTTTCCGTGTCGAGGAGGTTCCATGACAGATAATAAACGACATGTTCATCACCATTATCATCATCCTGCACCAAAACCATAGCAATGGTGCTAAAAGCGACAGCAAGATACAAAGTGAAATCCCGGTGGTAGTCTGGAGGATGAAGCAAAGGAGCATTAACAAGCAACGTCTTCAGCTTCTCAAAGGATTGTTGCGCAATGTCATCCCAATGAAAGGGAACATTCTGCTTTAATAGGCACGTGAATCCTTTGGCCACCTTAGCGTAGTTCAGGATAAAGCACCGAAGGAAATTTGCCTTTCCTTGCAGACTCTGCAGTTGATATAGCGAAGTGGGCGATGGGAGATTAATAATGGCCTCAACCTTTAAAGGGTCAAGGTGAATCCCATCTTTGGACACTATGAATCCCAAAAGACGGCCAGAATTTACACAAAAGACGCACTTATGGGGGTTAAGTCAAATATTGTAGCGCCTGCAACGAAGAAAGTTCTGGCGGAGGTGTTCAGGGTGGTCAGCTCGCCGGGCTGAGTGAGCCGGAAAATCGTCCAGATAGGGCTGAACGATATGACGTATGTCATGAAACGCATAAGACATAGAACTTTGAAACGTGGCCCCAACATTCTTCAAGCTGAACGGGAGCTTTTTGTAAGCAAACGTACCCCACGGACAGATGAATGCGGTTTTGTGCTGATCCTCCGGTGAAATGTTTATCTGATTATAACTGGAGAATCCATCCATCAAGGAGTAAATCTCACTTCCAGCACATTCGTCGATGATCTGGTCTATGAATGGAGTGGGATAATTATCTTTCGGACAGGCGCGGTTGATGTCACGATAATCAACACAGACCCTAATAGTACCATGCTTTTTATCGACAGGGACGATATTCGAAACCCATTCTGTGAGGGGTATAGGATAAATAAAACCTGCCTTCAGAAGTTTTTCAACTTCTTCTTTGATTGCAGCAGCTTTGCGAGGATGCACCGGGCGTAAGCGTTGGCGCACGGGTTTCGTACTAGGGTAGGTTGGAATCTCATGCACAACGATACTGGGATCAATCCCAGGCATTTCCTCATAAGACCAGGCGAACACATCTCTGAATTATTTGAAAAGATCAGTATAGAATTGTATCTCATCAGGAGAACAAGTCATTCCCACATGCACATTCTCAACAACCCCCGGTTTAACGGAGATGTTGATCGGGATGGTCTGAGTGATATTACCCAGGTTTCCTTCCGAAAAAACCTCGTGCATCAAAATAGGCATTTGGAGAGGAGGGGTAGGAACCTGAGATCCAAAGCGCTCCAGACAGTCAGACATTGCCCCTAGGCTGGGCATAAAGGAGGAACGATTATGTCCATCACCCCAAGGTAGCTCTTCAAGAGACATCGTTTCGACAATAGCCTCATCAGAGGGAAAGGTCTCTTTCAGAGGATCAAACGAGTCGGCCTCGCCCAGCCAGGGGGATTGAAAATAAGTATCTAGAGCCATGCTCACAGGAGCATGCTGAGGGGGAGGAGGATCGGATGCAACAATGATTTCACAGTAGCTAATCTCTACTGGAGTAAGAGGCATCGACTCTCCAAGATAAGGCACCTGTTCAGGTGAAGGGATGATCCAAGGGTCATCAGACGTAGAGATCATGTTTACTTGAACAGTGTTTGGTGGCAGTGCGGGAAAGATACCCATGAGGAGGGGGTCTTTGAAAAGACCTGGTCCTACACTCTCAGGGGGATTGGGAATCTGGTCCACGTACGGTACGTTTTTCTCGGAAGAAGAGGTGAAGAAGGACAACTTGTCCACAGTAACAATCTTGCCCTCGTGAGGAAACTTGAGAAGTTGGAAGAGGGTGGACGGCACGCATAGCATGGCGTGAGTCCAACTGCGACCAAGAAGTATATTGTAGTTAAGTTTTGCATCAACTACTTCTACCTAAACGTTGATTGTCTTCCCCTTTAATGTGATCGCTAAACTTTCAAGAACACCCAGAGGTTTGGATTCTCGACCGTCAAATGCTTCTAGAGCATTGGGTGATGTTGACAAAGCCAGAGAGCCAATGGCCTTCCACCAGGCAGATGACATGACACAAGTGGAAGCACCTTCATCCACGATGGCCCTATGAATGTTAAGACCGTTAATCCCGACGTGAATAACCAAAGCGATTTGATGCAGAAGTCGGGGAGTAAAGTTTTCGAAGTCGAAAGCGAGAAGATTTGAATCGGCGGGATCGATTCCACCGATCGCAGACAACAAGGCCTTTCGTTTCTATGGGCAACTTTGAAGGACTTCTAGTGTAGACATGGCAGACGACGCCTATGCCAAGTCCTCAAAAATGCTATAATGCTGAGCGGCACGGGCGTTCGGATTATAGGAAGACCTTCTCAGAACACCTTTTGAAGGTGGCTTGACAACAGGGTCGTCCGTAGGCTTCTCGATTTCTAAATGACCGGAGACCGGTGGAGGAGGGGGACCATCCACCTTCTCCTTACCATAATCTTTCAACCTCATAGAAACGGAGACAGGTGCGGCGCCATTCATCATAAAAACCTGAGACCCAAATGGTACAGATGGTGAGGGCTGCTCAACCATCTGGGTCTGTTGGGATGGGAACGGTTCTTTGAGAACAGCCGGAGTCCCTTTAGAGCCTTTCAAGAGTTGAGTGACTTCAGATCGTCGGGGAAAATCCTTCGTGTAATGATCTCCTTCACAGATGAGACAGGGGTACTGCGGTTTTCGTTGAGAACCGTCCTCATTACGAGGTTGGGATTCTGGCTTCGGGGCATCGGATTTAGATTTACCTTTTCCCTTCCTTTTCCCTTTGGAGGTTTTGTCCGTGGGATTGGCCTGTATGGCGTTAACCTCTGCAGTTTTTCCAGAATCGGGAGGGGTGGGGGAAGCAGAGTTGTTGGATGCATTTGACTTTTGCTTCCCATTCGAAGATTTCTTCGAACTCTGAGAGACAGAACCAATAACACCATCCACCGCAGGGGTGGTTGGAGCTTTAGAGGTTCCAGGCCATGGAGCATCAGGCAAGATATCGTACAGCGTGCCGGACTGAGAATATACAAGATCTAGATATTGGGCACGCGCAATGGCTTGTTCCTCTGTGATACACGCTCCCATCGCAACATCCTGAGCGATTTTCTTGACGAAGGAGGTGGTAAACCAATGAGTTAGTATCTGATCAGGTATGTGAAACTTGATCAGTCTACGACGCCTTCACCACTCGTGAATGTGATCCGAGATATAGGTGGCTTTGTCCTGCTTCAAGGAAGTCAGGAGGTGCGTCTCGGCTTCATAGCGAACCGGTAACTGAAAATGAGTGAGGAAAGCCATGGCTAAAGAGTTAAAATCTTGGAAGATGCCACGGGGCAACTCGATGTACCACTTAGCAGTAGCTCCAGTCAAAGTCCGTTGGAAGAGGCGCAGACGAATTGAATCGTCAACCCAAGAATTAGACGAGCACCAGAGATGGTAGGTCATTACGTGCGCTTGGGCGTCCTCCCCAGCTTTACCCTCAAATTTGGGGCAATCACCTGGTATCTTGGTAGGAACTGGAGGCCAATAAGGATTATGAAAAATTGGATCATTGTTCAACTTCGAAACATCCGGTAACTCCAAGGTAGCCAGGAACGGTAATGGTGTATTAACCGTCATGCCAGGCCCTTAATACGATCCGGTACCTGTACTCCAAGTTGGTTGGGAATATCCCTGCCCCCATTGGTTCTGTCCCGTAGGATTCTGATTGTAGGGGGCATAGCCAGTCTGATTTGGGTGCTGGTAACCAGTGTACGGGGCCTGATAACCAGGGTGTGGACCCTGATTATATGTTGGCCCTCCGTAAGCAGCATTTGGATTTGGCTGCTGAGTATAGGTATAACCGGGTTGATGAGGATAATATTGAGACCCTTGGGGCTGGTTATAATTAGGTTGAGATTGACCATGAGGATGATAACCGCCCTGAGGATGGGTAGGCTGCTGATAAGTGGAGCCCTGTGGAGCCTGATAACTAGGGCGCAGCTGTTGATTTGGCTGCGACATTGAATGCAACGGCTGCTGAGCAGGGTTAACAGGATGAGCAGGCTGGCCTGGTTGAACAGGCTGACCTGGCTGAACGGGCTGCCCTGGGTTAACAGGTTGACCCGAGTGAGGAGGCTGCACCAGTTGCGCAGGTTGCCCTGGCTGTAGAGGAGCACCAGGTTGTGCCGGATAAACCGGTTGTCCTGGTGGAGGAAATGAGCCAGGTGATGCCTGGTAACTAGTTGGGCCTAGAGCAGGACCATAAGACGGCCCTGGCTAATATGCAACGTTAGAAACAATAGGATACTGCAGTTGCATAGGTTGAGACGGTTGGACCTGCCCCCCAGGACCGTAAACCGGTCCCGGTTGGTACCCCGGTGGAGGTTGTAAAGGTTGACTGGCAGGGTTGTAGTACTGACCTTGCGGACCGTACGATGGCCCTTGTTGGCCCGCAGGGTAACCTGGTAAGGGTTGCCCCTGTGGGTTGTAAGGATAACCAGGTTGGCCCAAAGGTTGGCCTTGATAAGGTTGCCCTTGCGGGTTATATGTCTGTCCAGCCTGGTTATGGGGTAGACCTTGAGCATAGAGATAAGCCTTTGGAGCGGGTAATCACAACATATTCCCATGCTCATCATATTGATTTGGAAAAGCATACACGGGTGTACCATCCTGAGCATAGTGCGAAAAATATGACTGGTTGGGATCTTGAGAAGAAGGTCCAACTCCGGAGTTCAGCTGTTGTAAGGACAACCGGTACTCCTCCGGAGACATGTTCTTCGGTATAACGGATGCTAAATAAACGTCCTCGGGAAGGGTAGCCCTTGCAGAAACAACAGGTGCAGACAAAGCCACACAAACTGTGGCCCGGGCGGGTACAGAGGTGACAGGAGTCTGAGGAGACATCCCTAATGAAGGACCAACCGGCCTCGAAGAGGGGGGGGATATCCCCATAGAGGCAACGACAGCAATGATCTGACCCAAAGATCTATAACCGAGTGGTAATGAGGGAATAGGCGAGGGCATAGTAGATGATGGAGGGTTGTCTTCTGGAAATAACTGTCGAGGGAACAACTGGTAGTTGTCACCGGATGCAGGGATTTCCTCACTGGATGAACTCATGTTTGAGCCTGCCGCTAGATCTTGTAACAAACGGCGAGGACTAGGAGGAAAGACAGCAGCTACAAAAGGCGACCCAGAGGTAAGAGAAAGGAAATCAGCTCCTAATCTTATTTCAAACCAAGGGTCGGAAAAGGGCCAATTGAACTCAATTGGTCCCCCAAAGGGTTGCTCAGCAAGAACCGGTCCCCCGTCAGGAAACTCAGAAAAAACAGGCTGCTTTGGTTCAGCAGAGGATTGCGAAGCCTCTGATGAGTCATCCGTATACGGACTACCAGTAGACGAAACCGAAGGTTCCACCACTATGGTAGTAACGATAAGAGAAAAATATCAAACACACACATGGGCTGAAAAAGAGTCAAGACACACAATCAAACGACCATAAGCAGAATTTAACAGGGCGTGTGATCGCGGGTGATTTATTTTTTACCACATTGAAAAATGGAAACTTCACCGTTTCATGTTTTAAGAGTCGAGAAACGGATAAAAGGTGACTCTATCTCTTTCAGATTTGGCACAAGCGTGAAAGGACAAGCGCTTGGTGATCCTTTCAAATTTATGGAGTCAGAAAAGATCAAATGACTACTCAGGAATACTAGGCAAAAGGGTGTACCAAATATCTGTGAACTGCAATATACACCTTGGTTTCAATAATGAAAGAGAAATCAACCAAGGACTTTCCGTACGTGCAGGCAATCTCCCCGAATGCTGTGTCTGGTGTGTCACGGGTATAGGGCAGCAGACTTGGCTTCCTATGGATAAAGGATTGAAACCTAGTGGGGTCTCCCTTTATATACTCGATGGTACAGGGAGCACAAGTCCGTGCTAGCACTGTCTAAAGCCAAGAGGCGAACGACAACTACTAGGTTTTAAGACGTTGGAACACGTCTCTAGCATAGACCTATAAATGTGTTTCATTAGATTTCAATGCTGCCTTAATGTAAATTGAGTAGATTTTAAAGTTGATCTTCGATTACGTTTCAGTTTTCAGGCCTTAGCATATGTAATGTCTCAAAAGACTCCTAAATGCAATCTACATGCCACAGTAAACCATTTCGTTCAATGAAAGCTATCTATGAGAGAGTTGGAAACTTTTCACACAAAGCGAAATGACCAGAAGACAATCAACAGAGCCTCTAATGCAGCTAATGAGAATAAAAAACTTTTCTTTTCAAAGTCACTAATTGCTAATGACACCGAAAAGATTTCAATTGCATTCACTAAGTAAACGCAAAAGAGATTTTTTTTGTTCTTTTTATATATTTTCATTGTTTAATAACACCATGCACTAAACAAATGAAAACAATGAGAAAGCAATTTGAGAAATGGTAATGAAAGAGCAAAACAAACCAATATCACTCAATGACAATCACAAACAAGTCTCAAACCAATTGAAAGTCCCTCAAAAGCAAGAAAAATCTCGAAGACTTCAATGGACCATGTGATCTGGGCCCGAAGCAAGACCAAACGAAAATCGAATGAAGAGGAGAAGAATCACCCAATAATCGCAATAAAATGGTAAACAACAACTAAAAGAAATCAAAGGAGCAATCAGAAGGTTGACTGGGCTAGCAAGACACCAAAACTCCCAAGGAGGGCTCGACACAACAAAGCCACTAGATGACCTAGGGCTCCAAAGCAAAATCGATAGAAAATGGCGAACAACTAAAGGACTAAGGCGAAAACTAGTCAAACAGGACTCCAACACATTCCAGCAGTCCAAAAAATGCAACCAAAATCAGAGATTAGGCCCAGAAAGCTCAAAATCAAGCAAACCCTAGTAGTCTACAGGCCTGGCGCGACTGTTAGGCTGAAACTAGTGCCTTTTCAGGATTGGCACGAGTAATACAATGACAACTAGTGCCAGTTGGCGCGACTGTTACGCGAAAAATCGCGCCAGTCAAGTTTGCTATGCAAAAATAAAAAATAAGCAATTCAGAACCAGATCAATGATATCCAAGAAAACCAAGAAGCAAAAATAAACCAAGAACCCAGCCCAAAAGGCTGACCAAGCAAGCAGAATCGAGAAATAATCGAAAAAGCAAGACAATGCTCCAAAAATTTTATTTACGAACTAAACCGGAGATTGACTGAAGCAGCTTTGATCTACTTCACAATTGCAGAGCAAAAGCGTTTCGAAGGCTATCTGGCTCGCTTCAGGCTCCGTCTATAGCTCATAAAACAAACAACAACAAACTAGACAATCCCCAGCGGAGTCGCCAAATTGTTGAAGAGGTAAATCCCCTCTGCAGACAGAGGCGATCCCTACTAGCCCAGATCAGGTCTAGCAACAATCACAAATGCTACAGCGCAAGTTCCTAATTGTGAATAAATAGAACAATGATGGAGGCCTGCCTAGAGTCCAACGCTACGATTTGAAGAAGAGGTGGTGCGCTCTTGTCCCTTCACCCTAGTAAGTCACAATCCTCGCGATCTCCATGAATAGACACCTGCACATGCAAAGAACAAAACGAATACAAGCATAGAATCCAGAAATGCACAACTATATATCAGTTAGAAAAGATATAACTCATCATAATCATCAACGAAAACTAGAGTGGAACCATAACGGTAGTCATTCATTACAAAACAATCGAAAGAGATTACAACCAAAGTTCTGACGTCTCGGTCTCCTTCGGAAGGGGTCGCCAGTCGAACATGTCTCGCAAAACCTGTCAGAAGTGGGACGAGCCTCTCTTGAGATCTCTCGACAATAGTCTCCTTGCTTAGATTTGGACTTAAGGGGAGAATGAGGACTCTTGCAGCATAAGGCTCTTGGGCACTTGGAGATTCAAGATTAGCTTGCAATAGGGAATGGGCAAGCTTTTATAGATGGAGGAAGGGGAGTTGGGGATCCCTATAATTATGGGATTGGCCCTATCATCAAGCAAGGTTCCATGAGAGGTTGCAAACCACTTCCTCTCTATGGAAATCCGTAGCCAAACCACCCAACTCAAGATAGATATCAGCCCAGGAATTTGTTAGGATGAAACTTCCGCCATTTTTTTTTAAAAAACATCTCTTAATATGGTTGGCGCGGGTGCGGCTCTATGACAGAGCGCCAATTGGCGCGCCCTCTTTGGAGGATTTACCCTCTTGGCGCGAGGGCTGAACTGTGGAACCGCGCCAATGGAAAAAAAGCTATTTTTAGGAATTTTTGCAAGGAGATGTCTTCAAGGCAATTGAAGCCCATGTTCAGAGGAGTGCAATGAAGGTGATTTCAAGGCATGACATTGCTCACAGGTCATGGAATGAGCCCTCCAATATGCGGGATGGGGAATGGTAGGGATGGTGACAAATTACTGTGTAACAGTACTGAAGCCCTAGGGGGCTATATTCCCACTTAGTTGAGTAAAACAGAGCAATAATAGGTCTAAACGGGCGAAGACGAAGTTCAGACAACCCTGCAAGAGGTTCAGACAAAACCCAGAAAAATTTCAGAAAAAATCCATAAAAAAGTCCAGGTCACAATTTCTGACCTGTTTTTCGCTCAGGTAGCAGTTTTTGGGTTGTTTTCCGCTACCCAGGACGCAGTTTTTGGGCCAAAAAGTGTGACCTGGAGTCCAAGTCGCAGTTTTTGGGCTGAAAAGTGCGACCTGAAGCTCCGGGTGTCCCGGCGGCAGATTTCCGAAAAAGGTGTCGTCTCAGTTGCGGCTGATGTCTGTCACCTACGCAATAGGGCCAGAAACACGCAGAAGTTAGAAATTTTAATGTTTTAGGGTTTTATGAGTGAAAAATGACATAAAAATAGAAAAAACAAAAAGCTGAAAAGAAACCCGAGGGCCTAAAGCAGCTGGATATGCAGGAAGATGAAAAATGACAACGGTCGTAATTGAAAACTCGTGTGGAGTCACCAGTTGTTAGTATGAATATTTTGTTGAAGTGTACGAAAAAAGACCACTTTAGCTACGCATAACTTATAGCCCTAACATCAAATAAGGCTGCCAATATCTTCAGATCTGCAGTTAGTTGGTCAAGACAAATGTTGCAAACATCCAGATCTATGCATAAAGAGACATTAAGCAGTAAAAAGAAGGTTTTGCTCCATACATCCAATAGACAAGACAAGAACAATATTTTTTGAAAGAATTTTTGTATTAAGGGCACCTTGGAGGAAAACAAGAAGGTGTTTCCAATTCTCCTCAATGGGATGGGTTCTTGGAAGTCCTCAGCACTTCAGATCTAGTATTTCTCTCTCCTGTTGGTGTAGAAAACCCAGACAAAGATAGAACTCAAAGGGAGCTCACACAACAAATAATGGAAAATATGAAAATGATAATGGCTCAAAGTCAGACCAAGAGTTTAGATCCAGAGTGATCTAATAGGCAACAAAAGGTGAAGAATGGTAGGAAAAACCCTCATATTTATAACAAAATATTGGGTCATTCTAGATCTTGGTGCATGATTAAAATAATATTAACCAAATCTAGATCCACCTTTTATGGAATATTTTATTATATTTGTTGGAGGGAAAAGGTATTCGACTTGGGTCAAATCCCTTTATTTGTAAATAATAAATAAATAAATGATTTATTTATCATTTTAAGGAAGTGGTTGAATGATAATCAAATAAATAATGATTTATTTAATTATTTATGGGTGATTTAGTCATATTTAATAAGGAATATTATTTAAATAAGATTTAAATAATTATTCCTAGAAAATAATAAGATAAATAGAGATTTATCTAATTAATTTCTTTGTTTTGGGTTAAACATGACCAGGAATAATAATTAAATTATTGCTTAATTAATTATTCCATGAGGAAAATCAAACAAATATAGATTTGTTTAATATTTCCTTTTGGGGTTTCCTTTTTAGACCATAAACAACCTAATAAATGTGTTTTACTAAGTTATTTTACATAGTGAAAGCAATTTTACTTAGGGTAAAATTGGTCTTACATGGTGTCCTTGGGTCCATCTAATGATAGTAGGTTAGATGACCAAAAAATGGTGTAACAGAGAGACAAAGATTGGATCTAGGAGAGTCAAGACATTCTTCGTGCTCTCAAGGATAACATGGCTACATCGCAAAACCAGTAGAAGTGGTATGCCGATAAGGGACGGATTGTAAGACAGTTTGAGGTAGGATACTTGGTCTACCTATTTTTGTAGCCATATCGACAGTCGTCACTGAAACAGAAGGGAGATGAGAAGCTTAAGCCTCATTTTTATGGGCCATACCGGGTGATACGCAGAGTTGGACAGGTTGCGTATGAGTTGGAGTTGCCCCAAGGCAGCAAGATTCATAATATTTTCCATGTATTATGTCTGAAGAAAGCATTGGGGCAGCAGGTGACCATAACGAAGGAGCTGCCAACTATAGATGATGAAGGGAATTTGTTATTACAGCCCGAGGTGATTATTGATGCCAGGGAAAGGCAGCTACGCAACAGAACCATCTGCGAGTTCTTGGTGAGGTGGAAGAATTTGCCGGATGAGGATGTGACTTGGGAGAATGAGAAAATATTGCAGCATCCATCACTACAGTTTCTTGGGGATAAGCAACACTCTGTGGGGGGAGACTATAATATTCCCAATTAGCAATAGCTAATTGGAAATATTAATTTTTGTCAATTCTGCTTTATATAGTTAGCTTATGAATAAACGTGAGTCAAAGGACCACGACTCACTCTAAAAATAGACGCACATGGTAATTAAGGAGGGTCGAAGGGGGCACGTAGCAAAAGGAGTGCTACCATGGTATCGTATTCCAATGGTATCGTGGGTTGAGGCGGCCGTAGGATTCGGGAGCGACCAACGCCGTATAAAAAGGAGCATTTCTCCATTCGGGGATCATGGAAGTTTATGAATTTGAAGTTGGTCATTGCGACTTGAGCATGCTGGCTGTTCAGCCTGTCTGCAACGCTGTTTAGCGCATTTAGTGTCTCCAATCAAAGATCTCACCCTCAGCCCCAGGGGACTTTGAGTTCCTGCTCGGGTGAGGTAATTCCGTCAGTGACTTTATAGGAATATCGATCCACCGTATTTGTTGAGAACAAGTGCGTTTATTAACTGCACAACACCTGTGGAAGAACAGTGCATTTATTAGCTGCACAGAATAACGTAGCCGTGTCTGTGAAGCTCCGATTGGATTCTTGAGGATCATGGGTAGGAGATTAAGCGCCGAAATAGCAGCGTGAGAATTTCTGGATCGGCAGAGATCATATTATTGCAGACCTTGGATAGTAGAGGCGAGAGCGATCAGAGGAAAGCACAGATCCGAAAGGAATTATGCCTGGGCAGTAACATAGCCTCTTTCATTAGCGGGAACACAGATCTGAGACACAGCCGACCCATGCAGTGCAGATCTGCCATACAGTCATTCCGTGCAGCATTCTGGGAATAGATCCAGACTTGCCTTGTGCAAGAATTAGATGTTGTCACTTGATCACCGATTGTACTCATCATATTAATAAAATGGCTCAGCGTTCTCTTATTTCTTGAGTATTTGTGCATGATTTATATATATACTAATGTATGAATGAAAATCTGTTATTTATTCCCCTTTTACATCTAGATTTCTATACCACTTGTTGTACTCTTAGACAGAGCCTAGAAAAGGGCCAGATAGCCTCCAGATCTCACCCTTTTTTCAGAGGTGAAATATCTAGTAAATTCCCTCCCAGTCCATCTCTAGTTAGAGCTTGCTGTGTTTTAAAAATATTCCTAAAAAGGAATATTACACAGAGGATTTTTATTGAGAAAAACTGGCGAAAATCCGATTCAAAACTGGATTTTGCATGAACTTGGGCAAAGCGGTTTTCGAAATACCGCTGGTGATTTTCACACGACCTCAGGTGGTAAGTGGTATTTCCTGGAGGGAACGCGATCCAATTGTATCGTGCCATGTGGCTTTTGTAAAACTAGTGGTATCACGTGATTTTAGAATGTTAAATCTCATATGAAAAAGTTATGCGATATGAGAGAGCGATCGTTGGATGAGGAGGGGCGGATCCAACGGTCGGGAGAGAATGTGATGGGAAAGGTGTGCGGGTGGAGAAAAAGTGGAAGCCAAGTGTCAAAAAATGATTGGATGAGCGACATGATAGTGGATGGTGGGTCCAGAGGAGTTGGTCTGTCAGATTGAATTAGGACCGTGGGATCAAAAAAATCAACGACAGAGATTTGATTTATAGGGTGAATGGATGGGATTTCATCGGGAGGGTAGGGGGAGAAAAGGAAGCATCGTGGCCATTGATCTTTGAAGATTGAGGGTCTCAATTGATAAGGAATCTGCCAGGTAGTGCGGGCAAAAAGCAAAGGAAAAGGTTTTTGTAAGGGGTGTGGGGGTAACAAATGGTAAGGGAAGGGGCTAGAGGAAAAGGAGTGAGAAAAGGTCCGATGGAGGTGCAGGGGACCGGGAGCAGAGAAAAAGGGGCTAATGGTTTAGCCAGTAGTCGGGGTTGAGGTTTTATGAATAAAATCGAAAGGGCCGAGGTCTAAGGTGAAGGTTTGAGAGTGAAAGGTTAAGTGTTCAGTTATGGGTCTTGGCCACATGATGGATAGGGGTTGGACCTTTAAGCTCTGAGGGGCTTAAGGCCTGTGTGTTTAATAAAAGCGGAATAAGTGGGTTTTTGTGTTTTTAATGATTTTTGGGGTTTTTCAAGTTCTGACAGGCTTTAAAAAAGAGGATTATGGTGTTATTCAAGAAAAAAGGCCTAAAACAAAAGTTTTTTAAGCCTTTTTAAGGATTCTATAGGGCGAAATCGGAAATTTTAAACCATCTAAAGGAGTTATAATGATTTTTAGGACTTTTTGAGGGAATGGAGGGTAAATGGAAAGGGGGGGGGGGTTGAAGGTTTTTAGGAAGAAATGAGGATAAGTACAAAGGGAAAAATGAGTGATATGGGGGGTGGAATGATGTAAATGGGATTTTTGGGAAACAATCCTTTATTTGGGAATAGCAAGGGTTTTTTGGTGGATTTGAAGTAAAGATATTAGGGAAAAGGACTCTTCGGACAAGGGGCACAAAGAGGCTGCAAGAAGTCACAAATTTTGTAGGAATTTTGTTTCTTGTAGACCATAAGACTTGTTTTAGCCATCATTTGCTGAAACAAAATTTACTGATGGCTAACACCTTGAAAGGAGAGGTGCCTCCAGAGTGGCTGTTGAATGTAGATGTGTCGTCAGTGGGCAGCCGTTGAAGGATACCGAAAAAGTTATCCATCATCATGTTCCTCTATTTCTCGAGGGCCTCCTTGAGCAATATTTTGATAGGATATCCTGCTCCTTCGTATCTCTTTCCTTCCACCATGGGAGGTCTTCGGGGTTTGTGAGGCTGATCTTGAAAGGGTTCAACTAGATCGAGCCCTAACTCCTTATACCCTGACCTCATTGGGGACATGCAAAGAAAAAAATTGAAAGAGAAGATTGCTATGATACCACTATTCCATATTTATGCAGAAACACAATAATATACATAATTAAACATAAACATAGAGATGTAGTGGAAGAAAAACTTCATTTTATTAATATCAAATAACATAAATATGCTTACAGACATAATGGAAATAAACTAGCTAGGGCGTTGGTAGCTTATCTCTGAGAAGAGATGTGGTGGCTACAGGCCTTTGAACTATGTTAAAATTAGGCTCGAGGGCCTATTTATTATTGAGAAACATTGAAAAACCATAAACATCCAAAAACCTAACCCTAGGAGATGAAGCGCCAAAACTATGGGCCTAGTTTGGGTAAACTAGTACATCAGCTTCCCGGGGACGCAACTTTGGCATACGATCTTCATTTGACATGCTCAATACCTTGTTAGAAATATCTATCCGAGGACTACAACTTTTGATGTGGGAAACATTGAAGGAAATTCCTTGTTGCTCCTAGGTTTCCCAAAAAACTTCGTTTATGGCCTCGAAATGGCTCTGAAATTTTAGGACCCGAAAATTTGTTAAAAATAGTAAACTGTGCTACAATTAAGGAAACTGAAAAACTGATAGAAACAATGGTAGGGCCCAAAATGGAATCGGTGGGTGGCCACCAATAACCACCTGGATCACACTATTACCATGTTGGTGTAAAAACTAGAATTGAAATGGGATTCCCTCATAATCCAACAATATTCGATCTATCTAGTAGATAGGTCCATCGTACTAGGAAGCCCACCTCTTATATCCACACTAACCAGAATATGGGTAATCAAAGTGTTGCCTAAACTTAAATAAGATGCATTGTGCTCTAAATAGGATCCCAACTGATTACCTTTATGATAGAAAAATATATCATGCCATAGGTCGGCTGGGAGACCAGGAATAGAAACCCATACCAACTTTGAGTCAATATTTGCATGCTTGGAATTGAAATGGAGAGTCCACTGCTTGAAAATGGTCGAGGAGGAGCCAAAATTCATCACCCTACCGTTGACTAGCTTAACATCTACTTCATCCTATAAAATCAAATGGACCCATCCGTTTCCGAGGGAACAAACAAGGACATGGTGTTTTATCAAAGGCTTCATTTAGGATTCCACCCATACATTTAGAAAATGGAGGAAAAATTTATGACCACTAAACCTTCCCACTATATATTTTTGACTAGAATATTCTACATGCTGAATACACAGATCGAGACTCAATGTTGAGGCCATATAAAAATTCTATGTTTGTTTGAAAAAACGACTCTTCTTCCTTTTTCCTTGAGAAGGACCACCTTCTTCTTTGGAGGGGTCCTCCTCCAACCCAACTAATATCTTCCAATCAAAGCCCCTAGCCTCCTAACACAAGAAATGACACCCATCCTCAGGGGCTTGAGAAACCATGACTTTTAGAACATTGTTGGAAGAGGGGAGATTTAGAGGGATGAGAGGGTTTTGGGCTCTTGAAACCCTCACAATAAGCTTGGCCCTCAGATAATATGGCTAGGGAGGCTAAGAAAAGATAACCAACACTTAAATCCATAGGATTAGAAGGAATGAAAGAAGATAACGATGTGGTTGAATGTCGAAACACCAAGGGTTGGCTTTAAAGCCATGAAAACCAAGAAAAAATTCTTATGCTGGAGGGAAAAGTCATAGCCCTAAAACCCAAACAAAAGTTAAAACCCCAACTCCACTATGTATGACAAGACCCTAGGAAGAAGGTACCGGTTGATGATACAAAACAAGTGGCTACAAACACATTATATTACTATCAATTATTTATAGAATGTCACATACTAATTGTTCCAAAGTCCAACATCGAAAATAATAAATCAAAGTGTTTTTTTAAGTAATATCAAAACAAAATAAACAAAACATTACAGTTCTTTTAAATCAAAAAAATATTATTTAAATATTTCCTTAAAAAATAATATTTAAAATAAAAATAAAAACTAAACAAAATAGAATAAATATTTAGATATTTATTAAATAAAAATCATAAAAATATCTAAACATCTAAATGATGTTGTTAACATTAAAAATTAATAATTTAAAATATATAATAATACACACGATATTAACGAAATAAAATATTTTAAAGTAAATAATATGAAAATTACTTAAAAAAAACTACCTATCACATATGATGTTATGAAATCTCTTGGAAAAATGGCAATCCTACACGTCTCTTCCATACGATGTCATTAAAAATTATTGCAAAAATCCCACCATCCCATTTTTTCATAAAAAAAACTTTTCCAATGCCGTATTTCACAGAAGAATCTTACAACATATTTTCATGATTCTCGAAACAATGCAAAGACTAGTTTTCCTAAGAGGCTCGAAGTTGATGGAAATCACCGTGGAAGAGTAATTTCAATTGAAGTTGAATTCATCGTGGAAGATAGTAGAGGTCATTCAGGCATGGCTGAGGAATTGAAGGGTAGCGGAGGGTGGAGTATGTCCTCATCTCCATTTCCTTCTAACCATTGGACAACTCTCGTCATACAAGGACGATCTCTAGAGTGGTATTGAATGCACCATAATCTAACTTTTGTGAGTCCCCTCGCCTTCCCCTTATCCACGGCTTCCATTCCTCCTCCTCTCAATCTCATCCCCAACTCACCAGTACTCTAAATGAGCTTGAAATCCCACTCAAGGAAGTATAACTGACTAGACCGGCTCACCTGGACATCAATATTCTTTTTTCCCCCAACAATCTCTAACAAGAGTAATCCGAAACTATATACATCTGATTTATCTGTAATAGGATCCATACCTCTCGACCACACCTCTAGGGAAAAATATCCCGGCATCCCTCTCGCCATCGTCATGGAAATATGGTCGTCTCCCTTCCCACAAAGTTTTGCGAGACCAAAATCAACAACTTTAGGGGTGAAGTCGGCGTCCAACAATATATTGTGAGCTTTGATGTCGAAGTGTATAATGGGATTCTGGAAATCTTGGTGTAAATATGCAATTCCACGAGCCACACCCAAAGAAATTGAATACCATTGTTCCCACCTTAATATTTTCTCGTTCTCTTCACTGGAAAATGTAAACTTGTCCAACGATCCATTAAGCATGTATTCATATACCAGTGTGCCTGTGGGGCTTTAGAAGCAATAGCCCAATAGAAAAACCAAATTGAAGTGATGGAATCGTCCAATCGTTGCCACTTCATTCATGAATTGGGATTGGCTAGGCCTATGCCTATCAAGAAGCTTGATAGCCACTAAAATGTCGTCCATAAGCTTTCCTTTATACACCATGCCATAACCTCCTTCGCGCAACTTTTCTGCAAAGTTGTTTGTGATATTCTTAAGTTTAAAGAGTGAGTATCTAGTTGGCGTTCCATAAGCATAATCCTTTAGGAATTTCTCCGCATTTGAAGTAGAGATACCAGGAGGATGTCTTCTCTTATTGGCATAAAACGTGAAGGACATGAGCACTACTATTGTTGTCAGCACAACTCCTCCAAAAATGCAACCTGCAGTGGAATCAGAATTCGATTAGAATATGATCTTTCTCCAATAATCCCAATGAAAATAGTGGAAATAAGTTACAAGTTCGCAGTGATTTTTAATTTGAAGAAACCATAGCTACCTATTACAATTGGCGATGTGTTTTTTAGACCTGCAACGAAGCCATGACAACTATTATGAGTAAATGCGAAGAATGGAGAATGGAGTGGTGTAATGAGATTGTCATTTGTTTCGCTTGGGAAGTTGCTCCTAACGAGCAGTGGAAGATTGATTTAGCATAAGCATCTCCTGACTGTGGATTGGAAATGAAATACCAAAAGCTTAGTGATAACATTGATTGTGCAATAACATTCTATTGATGGGTAGATTGTCCTTTTTTTCTTCCCTGCCATATAAGGGTTGCCCCTCAACCTAATTACGAAAAAAATTGTCATGATAAGGCTATCGGCTGCAAGATGAGATATAGTCCTCTCTAATGATGCTAAGCATAGGGAACATTCCAAACTAGAGTGTAGCGGAAATTGTTGTGAAGAAGTGTTGCAATTTCCAATGGCAAGCTCCGGTACCCTGTTGGAGATACTGAACGAAATCAATAACACAAAGGAAATGCGTTCCCCCCACAACACAGAGACTTCAAAATAATGTGGAAATTAAATAGTCAATACACAGGCAGCATAATACACGGGAGGCGAATGAAATTCGTTTTTCTATTCAACTCTCTCTCTCTCAAAAGAAATAAAGTTACATTAGTTATACAAAATGACCGAAGCCTGTAAAACCTAATCTAATCTATGCAATTAATTTTCCGAACGGAAGTTCAACAACCAATTGTCCTTGGGTTGTCAAAAGACCCATATCTTCATTTAATCGGCACGCAAACCGTATTTATGCTTATACAGTAAAACATGTGAAGATGCGTTCAAAACATAAAACTAGCGGACTTCAAACTTTATGTGTTTTGGCTCTAAGTCCTCATCACATATGGATCCTTATCACAGATCGCATATCGGTGACCTTAAACTTTGACTGGCGCGAACATGGGTAAACATAAAAGGTTGCAGGCGCGATGTGCGATGGCACGATCGCGTCGCAAATAAAACAACATATGTTGCGGAACTTTATGGGAAAACATAAACGGTTGTGAATGTTTGGAAACCAGCTCCAAAAATAGAAGAAAAGAGATATCGATGCCTTAGAAATAAGCCACTTCGAGCGGGCAACCTCCAATACATTACATGAATGAAAAATTATTGGATGATACAAATTACAAAACCTCCTTTCTATATATAGGAGTCCATGGGGCCACAATGTAATATTAGTGGGGCCACAATGTAATCCTAGCCGACCTAAAAATAATAATTTAAGGGAACAATAATAACAATATGGGGGTTATAGGGGTGCAATAATAACAATAAGGGGGTTACACTAACAACAATAAGGGACTATACTAGTAATATAGGGACCTAACATGCCCCTCTCATTCAAAAACATGTTGTCCTCAACACTTGAGTAGCTCTGGGTACTTCTGTATAAAATTCTCATCCTCCGATGTAGAATCTTCAGTGGGTAAGTTCTTCCACTAGATGAGATACTCTGAAATTGATCGATTTCGTAGCTATCATGTTCTTGTTTCCGTGACTGCTTCAGGTTCCAATATGATTTTTCCTTCCTCATCAAGTTTTGGAAATATTGTTTGAACTGGAATATTTTCACCTATAACCCTGTTTAAGCATGAAACATGGAAAACTAGATGCACTCGTGAAGAAGCAAGAAGCTCCAATTTCTATGCCATAGTACCAATCTTTTGCAACACCTTGTAAGGACCATAGTAATTTGGCAATAATTTATTATCCTTCTTAGCTTGCTTGAGGGACATTTGTTTGTATGGTTGTAGCTGTAAAAATACCCAGTCTCCTACATAAGAAATTCTCTCACTGTGATGTTGATCTACCTATTGTTTCATTTGATTCTGTGCCAAATTCAGGTTATCCTTTAAGAGTTGGAGAACTTCTTGTTGATGTTCGATGTGATATTCCACTGCTTGAACCTTTGAATTTTCTATTAAATATGATGTGATGGATAGTGGATGATATCCATAAAGTGCCATAAACGGGTTCATTTTTGCTGTAGTATGGAAGGAGGTGTTATACCACAATTCAGCGAGAGGTAACCACTTGACCGATTATGTTTGTTTATCAGATACAAAACAACGAAGATATCCTTCCAAACATTTATTTACTATCACAGTTTGACCATTAGATTGAGGATGATAAGATAAGCTATGAGCTAATTGAGTACCCAAACAAAAAAATAACTCCGTCCAAAAATTTCCAGTAAAAATGCGATCTCTGTCGTTCACAATAACCCTTGGGTTTCCATGTAGCTTTTGAATTGTGTCCATAAATGTAGTAGCAACTGTACTTGCATTAAATGGATGAGATAATGCACAAAAGTGTGCATACTTGGTAAGTCTATCAACTACCACCATGATGACACTCTTTCCTTCAGACTTAGGTAAACCTGTGATAAAATCCATTGAAATCTCCTCCCAACATTGACTTGGAATGGATAAAGGTTGTAGAAGACCCAGGGTCTTAATTATCTCAACTTTATTCTACTGGAAAATCAAACATTCCATCACAAACTTTCGAATATCAGATTTAAGGCCATCCCAAAAAAATTCTTTCTTCACCCTGTGGTAAGTTTTTAAAAATCCTGAGTGTCCTCCTAAAGGAGAAGTGTGCAATTCCAAAAGAATTTTTTTTTAGTTAGGAATTCTTACAAAAATATAAGTGATCTTTGTACCATAAGGAATCATTTTTCCAACTAAATGTATCAGATGTACCAGGATCTTGCGGAAAATTTTTAATGAGTGTCCACACTTCTTCGTCCTTCTTCCATTCATCCCTTGCTTGAGTTATCCAATCTAGTTGGAAAATAGAAATGGCACAAAGCAATGCTTCCACTTCTTCATTCTTTCTTGAGAGTGCATCTGCAACAACATTTAGCTTCCCTTTTTTGTAGATTATTTCAAATTCATAACCCAACATCTTTGTGAACCATTTTTGCTACTCTTCTGAAGATATTCTTTGTTCCAAAAAGTGTTTAAGACTATCATGATCATTTTTGACCTTGAAGTGTCTTCCCATTAGGTAAGTTCGCCATTTCTTTAGTGCATGCAGTATTTCTAACATTTCTTTCTCATAAATACATTTCTGTAAATACTTTCCTTTGACTGGACGACTTTCAAAAGCAATGGGTCTTCCTTCTTGCATTAAAACAACACCATTTCCATTTCCCGAGGCATCACATTCCACAATAAAGGTTTTTGTGAAGTCTGGCGTAGCTATGACCGATGCTAGGCACATTGACTCTTTAAGATGTTCAAAGGCCTTAGTTGCTTCAGGAGTCCATGAAAATGCATCTTTCTTCAATAATGTTGTTAGAGGTGTTTTTATTCTCCCATAACTATTAACAAACTTGCGATAATACCCTGTTAACCCGAGAAATCCTCGCAACTGCTTTATGGTTGTGGGGACTTTCCATTCTTGAATGGCTTTAATTTTGTTAGGGTCTACCTTAACACCCTCGTGAGATACAATATGACCCAGATATTCTAGCTCTTGTACTCCAAAGAAACATTTGGATGTTTTTTCATATAATTGTTTCTCCTGCAATAGTTTGAGCATCCTGTCAACATGTTGAACATGATCCTTCCAATACCTGCTGTAGATTAGTATATCATCAAAAAATACTAGCACAAATTTTCTAAGGAAGGGTTTGAAAATGGAATTCATCAAGCCTTGAAATGTAGAAGGTGCATTGGTAAGACCGAAAGGCATGATAAAAAATTCATAATGACCCTCATGAGTTCGAAATGCTGTTTTCGGAATATCGTCAGTCTTCATTCTAATTTGATGATATCCTGAACGAAGATCTAACTTGGTAAAATAAATTGCTCCATGTAATTCATCCAATAATTCATTAATCACAGGAATGGGAAATTTATCTTTAATGGTGAGCTTATTGAGCTCCATATAATCCAGACACATGCACCATGATCCATCCTTCTTGTGTACCAATACTACAAGAGCAGAGAAAGAAATTTGACTAGGTTGAATTATACCAACCTCTAATATTTCTGCAATCATATGTTCAATTTCGCTCATTTGGACATAAGGATATCTATAAGGCCTGATGTTTGGAGGAACACTTCCTGGAATCAAATGAATAGCATGATCATGATCACAAATAGGTGGGAGTCCTTTGGGAGTTTCAAAAACCTTGGAATGATTGTCCAATTCTTTTTAGAGATCTGCAGAAATAGATGATTTTGATGTTGGAACTTCTAGTGAGCATAATGTTGGGTGTGGAGCCTGATTGTCTTGTTTATTTTGTATCACAGCATTGGACCCCTGTACCTTAATTGGGGCAGCAATGCCACCCATAATTAAATGCTGCCTGGGGGTTTCGGGGGCAGTGCCCCTGAAGCTAAAAACAGATGTAAAATTACCTTGTAAAAGTATAGTAATTTCTAGTCAATCTGGGCCGTTCATTAGGCAGATGATCTGACCGTAGTAGTTATGTTTAGTTTAGGGTTTTTTTCCCTAGAAGGCACCCCCTCACTTGTATGAGGGTATTTTATTGTGGCTTTGTATGGTATGTGCATCCTCGGAGCGAGAAACAGAGAGGGAGACTTTGAGAGAGAACAAAGGATATCACAGCAGATCTGCGGTAGGTTGTGTCTCTTCATTTTGCTAGATAACAGAAAGGAAGGACTAGCTCTTCAGGGTGGACGTAGCCCAAACTAGGTGAACCACATATATCTGTGTCTCTCTGGTTTTATGTGTTTTGTGTGCTTGTGTTTTCCACATCTTTTATGTGTTTCATTTCCTGTAATATTTAATTTTCTAACAACTGGTATCAGAGCCGAAGGTCTATTTGGCTGATAAACTCGCAAGAAAGAAATGTTTCCTACTTCGAGTGGGAGAAATGGCAGAAGATGGTAAATTTAGGGTCGAGAAATTTAACGGCCAAAACTTCCCACTGTGGAAGATGCAGATGGAATATTATCTGTATCAGAAAGATCTGTACCTACCATTGAGCGGAAAAACAAAGAAGCTGACAGCTATGATAGACGCAGAATGGGATATTTTCGATAGAAAGGCAATCGAAACAGTACGGTTGTGCCTCGCGGCATCGGTAGCCTTCAATATTTTGAAGGAAACAACAACAAAGGGTTTGATTAAGGCATTGGCGAAATACGGTATTTCTTATGAAACATTTATTTAATATGGAGATGTCGGAAGGTGGATCTGTTGCAAACCATTTAAATGATTTTAATACAGTTACCAGTCAGTTAAGTTCTGTAGGGGTAAACTTTGATGATGAAGTTAGAGCTCTGTTATTTCTATGCTCATTGCCAGAAAGCTGGAATGGTTTACTTATGGCCATTAGTAACTCTATCTCTGCATCTAGTACTTTAAAGTTTGATGATGTTTTCGGTGCTATCCTTAGTGAGGAAATGTGACGAAAAAACTTCGGTGAGACATCGGGTAATGCTTTGAGTGCAGAGTCTAGGGAAAGAAGAATGGAAAGAGGAAAGAGCTCGGGGTATCGCAGTAAATCAAGGAAATGCAGATCTAAGTCCAGATCGGGGATAGTGTGCCAGAAATGCGGAAAGAAAGGACACCTAAAGAAATACTGTAGATCTCAGAAGGGAAAAGAAGGAGACACACATCAACAAAACAATCATGAAGAAAATGTGATAGGTGATGTGTTACAAGATTCTTTGATTCTTTCTTTTGAAAATGTTACTGATTCTTGGGTTGTAGATTAAGGGGCTTCATTCCATGCCACACCTGATAAGAAATACTTTCATGACTATGTTCAAGGAGATTTTGGAAAAGTTCGTTTGGGTGATGATAAACCCTGTAAAATTGTTGGAATGGGTAAAGTTATTGTAAAAAAACAGAATGGAAACCAATGGCTACTAAAGGAGGTAAGGCATGTTCCAGATCTGAAGAAAAATATGATTTCAATAGGGCAATTAGGTGGTGAAGGTTGGGTGACAACTTTCACGGATAAAACTTGGAAGGTCACCAAAGGAGCCCTGGTTATAGAAAAAGGCGAAAATTTTGGTACATTGTATTTATGCAATGGTATTTATAACTCTGTTAATGCTTTAACTTCCAAAGGAGAAGATGTAGCATTATGGCATCATAGGCTCGGACACATGAGTGAGAAGGGGATGAAGATTCTTCACTCAATAAATTTTTTGTCGGGTTTGAAGAATGTTGATTTGGATTTCTGTGAGAATTGCATTTATGGAAAACAGAAGAGAGTCAAATTTCTCAGAGTTGGGAAAGAAAAGAAGAGCGAAAAATTGGAGCTTGTGCATACAGATGTATGGGGACCTGCTCAGGTATCATCTCTTGGTGGCTCTCGTTATTATGTTACTTTTATTGATGATGCAACTAGAAAAACTTAGATTTATTGTATTCAGAATAAATCTGATGTATTTGATACTTTCAAGAAATGGAAAGATTTGGTTGAGATTGAGACAGGAAAGAAGTTGAAGTGTCTCAGATCAGACAATGGAGGTGAATATTGCAGCAAAGAGTTTGATAGGTATTGTTCAGAGCATGGAATTCACAGAGAGAAGATAGTTCCAAGAACACCACAAGAAAATGGTGTGTCAGAAAGAATGAACAGAACAATCATGGAGCGTGCAAGGTGCATGAGATTGCATGCAGGATTGCCTTTACAATTTTGGGCAGATGCTGTAGATACTATTGTTTATCTAATAAATAGAGGGCCTTCAAGTTCCTTGGATGGTGGTATTCCAGAGGAAGCATGGACAGGTAAAAAGGTAAACTACTCTTTTTTAAAGCCTTTTGGTTGTGAGGCCTTTGTCCATATTAATAAAGAAAACTAAACAAATCTTGAGGCAAAATCAAAGAAATGTACCTTTATTGGATATGGTGTTAATGTTTTTGGTTATCGCTTATATGATTATGAAAATCACAAAATCATTAGGAGCAGAGATGTAATATTCAATGAAAAGGTATTGTATAAGAATCAGTTGCAGGAAAAGAAACAAGAAAAAGAAAACAAAGAATACACAGTTCTTGATGAGATCACAGAAAAGGTAAAGGTGCCTGAAAATAATAACAATCAAGAGCCACAACAACAACAACCACCACAACAGCAACATGCACCTAAAACACCTAAAAGTGGTGTTAGAAGATCTACCAGGATAAGTAGACCGCCTGAACGATACTCTCCTTCATTATATTAGTTATTGTTGACTGATTCTGGTGAACCTGAATGTTATGAAGAAGCAATGCAGGTTGAAAGCAGGAAGAAGTGCGAGCTAGCCATGGAAGAAGAGATGGAGTCCTTAATGCATAACCAGACTTGGGACTTAGTCAGGTTGCCTGCAGGTAAAACTAAATTGCAGAATAAATGGGTTTACAGGCTGAAGGAAGAAGATGGAGGAAAACAGAGGTACAAAGCTAGACTTGTTGTGAAGGGGTTTTCACAGAAGAAAGGTATTGATTTTGATGAAATATTTTCTCCTATTGTTAAGATGACTTCAATCAGAACTATTTTAAGTCTTGTAGCAGCGGAAGATTTACATCTTGAACAGTTAGATGTAAAGACAACATTTCTCCATGGAGATTTTGAGGAAGAGATATACATGCAGCAACCAGAAGGATATGAGGTAAAAGGGAAAGAAAAATTGGTGTGCAGGTTAAAGAAGAGCTTGTATGGCTTAAAAAAGGCTCCAAGGCAGTGGTATCTAAAATTTGACAAGTTTATGTCTGAACAAGGTTATACTAGATGTCACTCTGATCATTGTGTTTATCTGAAAAGGCAAAATGATGGCAGCTATATTATATTGTTATTGTATGTAGATGACATGTTTGTTGTAGGGTCTAACATGTAGGAAATAAATGTGCTCAAAAGAAAATTGGAAAATTCATTTGCAATGAAGGATTTGGGAGCTACAAAACAAATCCTTGGTATGAGAATAACTAGAGACAGGAAAAATCGCAAATTAACACTGTCTCAGAATGAGTACATACAAAAGGTGTTGAAAAGATTTAATATGTAGAATGCAAAACCAGTTAGTACACCTTTTGCTATCCATTTCAAACTTAGTAAGGAGATGTGCCCCAAGACCCAAGAAGAAATGGATTATATGTCTAAAGTTCCATATGCATCAGCAGTTGGAAGCTTAATGTATGCAATGGTCTGCACAAGGCCTAATATTGGACATGCAGTGGGAGTTGTAAGCAGGTACATGAATAATCCAGGAAAAGAACATTGGATGGCAGTAAAATGGATTCTCAGATATTTGAAAGGTACCACAAATCAAGCATTATGCTTTGGTGGTTCAAACATTGCTCTACAGGGATATGTTGATGTAGATATGGCAGGTGACAGAGATAACAGGAGGAGCACTACAGGATATGTATTTACTGTAGGTGGAACAGCTATCAGTTGGGTTTCAAAAATCAAAAGTGTTGTTGCACTTTCAACAACAGAAGCAGAGTATGTTGCTGCTAGAGAGGCTAGTAAGGAAATGATTTGGTTACAAAGGTTTATGGATGAATTGGGTAAGAAGCATGATATGGGCACATTATATAGTGATAGCCAAAGTGCCGTTCATCTTGCAAAGAACTTAGCATTTCATTCCAGGACTAAACACATATAGCTCAAGTACCATTTCATACGGTCAGTATTGGAAGATGGATAGTTGAAGCTGGAAAAGATACACACTAGCCAGAATCCTGCAAATATGCTAACAAAAATTGTAACCAGGGAGAAACTAAGAATATGCTCAGTTTCAATTGGTCTTCAAGGATGACGATGAAGATGAGAAACAACCAGGTCCAAAGAGGAGTCATTGTCCAGGAAATGAAGCAGCGGTGGAGTTGCTACAATCAGTCTCCAAGTGGGAGATTGTTGGGTGTGGAGCCTGATTATCTTGTTTATTTTGTATCACAGTGTTGGACCCCTGTACCTTAATGGGGGCGGCAATGCCGCTCGTAATTAAACACTGCCTAGGGGGTCCAAGGGGGGGCAGCTGTGACTTCATGGAGCCCCCCCTTGGTGGGGGATTTCGGGGGCAGTGCCCCGGAAGCTAAAAAAAAATGCAAAATTGCCTTGTAAAAGTATAGTAATTTCTAGTCAATCTGGGCCATTCATTAGGCGAATGATCTGACAGTAGAAGTTATGTTTAGTTTAGGGTTTTTTGCCCTAGAAGGAACCCCCTCGCTTGTATGTGGGTATTGTATTGCGGCTGTGTATGGTATGTGTATCCTCAGAGCGAGAAACAGAGAGGGAGACTGTGAGAGAGAACAGAGGATATTACAACAGATCTGCTATAGGTTGTGTCTCTTCATTTTGTTGGATAATAGAAAGGAGGGACTAGTTGTTTAGGGTGAATGTAGCCCAAACTGGGTGAACCACGTATATCTGTGTCTCTCTAGTTTTATGTGTTTTGTGTGCTTGTGTTTTCTGCATATTTTATGTGTTTCATTGCTCTGTAATATTTAATTTTCTAACACATAATTGTGCAATTATGCCTTGTTGTTATTTCTTTATAAACTTTGTCATGACATTAAAGCTTATTATCTTTCCTGGCTTCCCTACAATACCCCGTAATTCGACTTCCGTTCCTTCTGAAAAATATTTCAAGAAAAGTTCTTGAAAATTAAAAGCTACCATCCTCAAAGATTGTAACCATTGTACTTCTAGTACAACATCACCTCCAATAGGAATGGAAAGCATTGGACTATTAAATACATATTCCCCCATGGTTAGCTTGATATTATGGCATTTTCCAGAGAAATTTATAGTTCCTCCATTTGCAACCATCACTTGACATTCTGGTGCTGGGTATAGGAAACAATTCAATTCCATGGCTACCTTACAATGAATAAAATTATGGGTACTACTTGAATCAATCAACACTATTACCTTTTTCTTCTTGATATGTCCTTCTATCTTGAGAGTTTAAGGAGTGGTAATTCCTACCAATGCATTACACGATATGGTTGGACTCCTTTCTTCCTCTTCTAGGGTTGGTTCTTGGTGTATATCCTCTTCTTGTTCATTTTCTTCTTCCTCTTCACAATCTATGTAAAATAATTTCTTCTCAGCACACTTATGGCCTTTAGTGTATTTGCTATCTCAACTGTAGCAAAGCCCTTTTTCTCTTTTTTCTTCCAATTGTTGTTGTGTCAACCTTGTAGGTTGTGGGAATCTAGGAGTAACAACACTTCCCTCTTTATGGAAGTGAGTGGTAGGCTTCCTTGTCGCCATAATTTTACATTCAATTCTTCTTGCCATCCTGAATGCCTTCTCCAATGAATCAGGTTCCAAAACGCGAACTTCATGTTTATCCTTTAAAGTCCCTAAGAAGAGATAAATCCTGTGTTCCTCTGGAATATCAGTTACCCTTATATTCAATTTTTGGAAGTCCTCAATGTGCTACCCCACTAAACACTTTTGTTTGACATTTATAACTTGGCTAAAGAAGGTGCTGCTCTTTGTATCCTCATAATGTGCTATCATTTCCTCCGTAAAAATTGACCAAGTGACAATTTTTTTACAGGATTAAAGCCATCGATACCATACAAATGTATTTTGTTCTAAATGTAAAGTTGCAATGCATAACTTTTGTGTGTTTTTCACATTATTGAGATCAAAATATTGCTCCATCTATAGTATCCATGTTACAGGATCATTTCCATCAAACTTCCTTATATCCATTTTTTGAATATGACGGTTCTTCCCGCCAACATTAGAGTTTATGAAATCACGATTAACATTTATTTTTTTCTCATCATGTGTTTCCTCTACTGTCTTTTCACCATTAGGAAACATTTGTTGTATCAACTTTGTCAAGCCTTCGATGTCTACTTTTAGATCATTCTTCATGTTTTCCATTTTTTCATCGATCTTAGCTTCCATGTCATCCATCTTAGCTTTCATGCCAACTTCCATGCCATCCATCTTAGCTTCCAAACCATTCATCTTAGCTTCCACGGCTTTCTTCAAACCATCCATTTCATTTTTTTTTCTCTTTGCGATAGCAAAATTTGGTGCACTTGCTCATGGACTTTTGATATCTCATGTTTCATTTCTTCCTCTTCATGAGTCATAGTAGAGCCTTATGAAGGCTTAATGGGTGTTGAATTATTTTTAGGACGCATTTTAGAAGCCAATACTAATATCTATGCTCAATAGGCCTTTGGAATCACCTAGAATTTATTTTTCAAAAAAGACTTATGCAATTTGAAAAAAATACACACATTTTTCTTGATTTTGAGGAGCTCAATATTGAAACTGATTTATCTCTTTGATTTTGGATCTTCAATACCTAAAATGTTTCCCTGAAGTAACCCTCTGAAGCTTATTTTAAATTCCACAGGTATGACCTGATTTGGATTCTTGAAGACAAAGTTATGCCCAAACTCCTATGATGACCTAATTATGGACTAGTTTAGTAGAGCGAAATTGTACGACCTTCCACGTGTCACTGTTTCCTCCTTCATCTCTAAAATTGACCTAGAAAACACTACAGCCCGTGTACTTGTGGTCACTTCTGACATAATTCCAATCCGATGTTTAGAGAGAGAGTTATGAATATTTTCCCACGATCACCTCTTTGAGATGAAATTTGGGAGCCTGCAAAATATCTAACTTCCACAGACCATATCTCCAAAAATATTGTGAACGAAGCTCTGAAATTTTGTGAAGATCTTCCTTAGGATTGCTTCTTTGCTCCCTAAAAATTTCAGCTTCTGACCCTTTGTAGAAGAAAATTTATAGCGAAAATTCCACGATGACCTGTTTAGGTTAAATTCAGGAGCTTGCAAAAAGACCTAACTTTGAAATATTGCGAAACCAAGCTTTGAAATTTTTCGAGGATGTTCCTCAGGATTTCGGCTTCGCACTCTACATATTTCAGCTTCTGAAACTTCATAGAAAAATAAGTATAATGAAAATTCCACGATGACCTATTTGGGGCAACGAAACCCTAGAATCCAAAGCTCTGATACCAAATGTTGGGAAACCAACTCCAAAAATAGAAGAAAAGAGATATCAACACCTTAGAAATAAGACACTTCAATGGGTCAACCTCCAATACATTACATGAATGAACTCTTAGATGATACAAATTACAAAACCTCCTTTCTATATATAGGAGTCCATGGGGCCACAATGTAATATTAGTGGGGCCACAATGTAATCCCATCTGACCTAACAATAATAATTTAAGGGAACAATAATAACAATATGGGGGTTACAGGGGTGTGATAATAACAATAATGGGGTTACACTAACAACAATAAGGGACTATACTAGTAATATAGGGACCTAAAAATGAACGCGATGTGCGGTAGCACGATCTCATCTCATGACAAATAACATAACTTGCAGATGCGGAAAGGTAAGTGTTAAACAATGAGAAGTGCGCTCTACGGTGTGGCTTAAATGTTGGTAAGTGCGAAGTGTAGAAATGAAAAGGAATGAGGCGCAAAAAATTTTTTGGATCATGTGGTAAGGTTAAGGTAGGTCCCACTAGATATCGCATCGGCGGTAAAATAACATATGGTGAAAGGGCTTATATGGTGAATCAAAAAGTTGAGGGCTGCGCTTGCGAGCAAAAGGTAAGTCAATGGGGTAGTTGGAAATCCATGTAGAGTTTAAGGCTTGGGTACTCTGTTTATCTTTGCGTGGATTGCGTGAAGACACCTCTGACTTCTTGGATCTGTTGCTTGTCCTTCTCTGCACAAAAGTGATGAAATTGTGGGCTGCTACAGCTTCTTATTCATGGCGGTGGTTGGGAGCAGAATTCCAACAGTCCCCCTTAATCACAACTTCCGCCATCAGTCATTCCCAGACACTCTCTGAGGTAGAAAAAACTCTTCTGTCCCAATGGCTTTGAGAGGATATCAGCAAACTGTTCCTCTATCCTACAATGCTGCAAAACAGTCTCACCATTGTTAACCAATTCTCTTATAAAATGATATTTTGCGTCTATGTGCTTTGTTCTCTTATGGAAAACATAATTTTTTGATAATGCAATCGCTGAGCTATTATCGCAATAAATTGTGGTTCCTTTGTCTTGCTCATGACACAAATATCTTAGCATCCTTCTCATCCATATAGCTTGGCATGCTGTTGCTGTTGCTGCCACATATTTAGCTTCTGTTGTTGATAAAGAAAATACTTCTTGGAACCCCATGAAATGGCTCCCGATCCCAAATGAAACACATACCTAGATGTGCTTTCTGTCATCTACACTTTCAACCCAATCATTATCAATGTAACCAATCAACTTAAAATTATCAGTTGAGGAGCATAGAACACCATACTCCTTTGTTCCATTCACATACCTTAAAATCCTCTTGGCTAATTGCCAATGTTACTCCTTTGGTGTTTCCATGAATCTAGAAATTAAACTCACAACATACATAATATCAGGCCTAGTTGCAGTCAAATACATGAGGCTGCCAACTATGCTCTATACAATGTTGAATCGACATTCTTCCTACAATCTTCTTTGCTTAACTTCAACCCCATGACATTTGGATTTACTGCTGCTTTGCAGTTCTGCATGTTAAATCTCTTTAGAAATTCTGCAACATATTTTTCTTGGGAAATAAAATTTCCCTTTTCATCTTGCTTTACTTCTATGCCCAAGAAGTATCTCAATAAACCTAAGTCAGTCATTTCAAATTCACTCTTCATGGCTGCTTTAAAATTTTCAATGAGAGAAACTTCATTGCCAATAAAAATTAAATCATCTACATATAAAACAACAATAAGGATCTCACCGTCATTTTATTTTATGTAGAGTGTGCATTCACCATCACACTTTTCAAACCCATTATCCATCAGGCAAGCATCAATCCTGTTGTACCATGCTCTTCATGCTTGTTGCAACCCATACAGAGCTTTCTTTAACTTGCACACTTTGTTCTCTTGGCCTTCAATCTCATAACTTGGAGGTTTTTCAACATATACCTCATCTTTCAACACTCCATTCAGACATGCTGATTTCACGTCCATTTGGTATAATTTTCACTTCTGTTGTGTTGCAATGGACAACACAGTCTGCACTGTCTCCATCCTTGCAACAGGTGCAAATGTTTCTTCATAATCTCTTCCTTATTGCTGCTTGTAGCCTTTCAGAACAAGTCTTGTTTTATGCCTTTATGTTTTTCCTTCAGCATTGCTCTTGGTATTATAGACCCATTTTACTCCAATTATTTCCTTACCTTGTGGGAGATGCACTAAATCCCATGTGTCATTCTTTTCTATTGCACCAATCTCTTCGTTCATTGATTCAATCCATTTTTCTTCTTTTACTGCATATTCAAAATGAATTGGGTCATCAAAACGACAAAACAAAGCAAATAAAGAGTTCATACCAACACTATTATCAGTTGTTTCTTGCTCATAAATTTCACTCAAATTTCTGAATCTTGGTCTTCTTGGTGTGCTTGGAGTTCCACTTGAACTCGAGGGAGCTTTTGATCCCTGTGGTGTGCTTGGAGAAGCACTTCCTTGATTTCTCAAGGTTGTTATGTTTCCAGCTTGTGGTGTGGTTTGTTGTGCTTTTGTAGGTGGAGGAGGAGCCACCGTGGAGGAATTATTTTTTATTGTGCATTCCTCTTGCTCTTCGTGAGCATACATGTCTTCACATTCACTGTTTTTTCTAAGCTTCCATCCCAAGCTCTTCTTCAATGAACTGCACATCTCTGTTGATTATTACCTTCTTGGTTTATGGATTATAGAGTTTTTAGGCCTCTGATTCATCATTGTATCAAACAAAGATACACTTCTCCCCCTTGCTATCCAACTTCTTTCTTAATTGATATGGGACATGTGCATATGCCACACATCCAAATACTTTCATGTGAGTGAAAAACTACTTTGTTCCACTCCATGCTTCATTTCGAACTTTGTTCATAACAACTTTGGTTGGGAATCTATTCAAAATATACGCTACACAGTTTACAACTTCAACCCAATACTCATTTGGTAATTGTTTTGCCTTCAACATACTTCTAACCATGTCCATGATGGTCCTATTCTTCCTTTTTGCAACATCGGTTTTCTATGGTGTACCTTGTGGTAAACTGCTTGTGTATGCCATGCTCCCTACAGAAATGTAGGAAATATTTGGAGATGTATTCTCCACCTCTGTCAGTTCTTATCACTTTGATGTAGTGCCCACTTTGCTTCTCAACAAGATCTTTGAAGTGGTAGAACCGTTCAAATACTTCTCTCTTTTGTTTCAAGAAATACACTCATGTCTTTTTCGTGTAATCATCTATGAATGTCAAAACATAAACACTGCTAGCTAAAGATAGCATTTGCATTGGTCCACACAAATCTGAGTGGACAATCTCTAAGGGTGTTTTTGCCCTTATACTATTTCCTACTGGAAAGGATTATCTATGTTGTTTGCCCAAGACACAGCCTTCACATAGGTTTTCTGGTTTCTCAATGAGTGGTAATCCTCTTACCATTCCTTTTCTATGCAAGAGGTTCAAACCTCCAAAATTGAGATGTCCAAATCTCAAATGCCATAACCAGTTTTCGTCTTTCACTTCCTCTTGAAAGACCTCTTGTGTGACTGCTACTACCACACCTCCTTCCTTCAAGTCTGTTCTAAAATTGAGAGGAAACATCCTCTTCTTTTTCATATGCACTTCTGCAATGACCCTTTTACTTGGAGGTATGTCCATGATTATACACACATTATTTTTAAAGAATAAATTGTATCCCTTGTTCACGAGCTATTAAATGCTCAGAAGGTTACATTTCAGGCTAGGTACATAATAGAAATATGGCACAAATTTCTCTTCTCCCTTCCTTGTGTCCACTGATACTCTTCCTTTTCCCATGACAGAGACTTTTCTTCAGTCCCCGTTGTCACTTCAGACTTCACATTTTCATCCCGATTGGCAAACATTGCTATGTTTCCAGTCATGTGGTTACTACAACTTGAGTCTAAGAACCATACATCTTCTTGTGTTTCTTGTGCTACATTACATGTTAGAAGCACATTACTCTAGTTTTGACTTTCTTTTTCAAAATTAACATTTTGCCTATTATTCATGTCATTTTGTTTCTTTCTACATTCATTGTCATAATGACCATACTTTTTACAATAATGACAATGGACTTGGGATTTATCATACCTTTGTCCTTGCGCTTGACTCTAGCTTGAGCCTTCGCTTTGATTTTGATTACTGCCCCTTCCACTTGTGCTTGTAGGGTCGTTTCTTCCACTTGTTTGTGGGCTTCTTCCTTTTCCTCAGTAGTTTGATCTTCCTTGACCTCTACCTCGACCAAAAGACATTTGTGTCTTGAAAGCATGCTCCAATGAGGAGTTTGATGTTTTGTTCAGTCTATGTTCATGAGACATCAGGGATGCATAAAGCTCATCCACTGAAAATTGTGAGAGATCCTCTGTCTCTTCTATTGTCACTACTGTGGCATCAATTCTTGAGGGTAGACTTCTCAATATTTTCTCCACTACTCTTATTTCCTAAAGTGTCTCTCCATGAGACCTTATCCGGATAACCAACCCAATCACATGTGTGAAAAATGAGTCTATGTTATCAAAATCTTTCATACATAGAGTTTCAAAATCTCTCCTCAACATTTGTAGCTTTGTTGTCTTCACCTTCTCCATGCCTTGATAGGTTGTCTTGAGAATATCCCATGCCTCCTTCGAATTTTTTGCTACTACAATCCTTGGGAAAATACTCTCGTATACTACTTGGTAGAGATAGAAGAGGGCTTTGGAGTCATTCTTCTTATTATCTCTCAAGAAGTCTCTTTCTGCTACTGTCAATGCAGCCAGCACTGTTGCATCTGCTGGTTCTTGGAAGCCTTGTTCCACCAGCTCCCATATATCTTGTGAAGAAAATAGGGCCCTCATTGTAATGGCCCAATAGTCATAGTTCTTCCCATTGAACTGTGGTATTTGGGGATTTTTCAGGCTTTTTCCTGCTACTTCCATCGTGGCTGTATTAAACAAACAATATTCTTGAGTATGTGAAACAGAAGCTTTCTCGCTGATGGAGAAATCCACTTCTTCAAACCAATATTACAACTTCAACAGTAAAGAGAGCAAGCTCGTGCTTCCTTGAATGAGAGCCTAGACCTGCTCTGATACCATGTTGAAATTTCCAATGGCAAGCTCTGATACCATGTTGGAGATACTAAACGAAAACAATAACACAGAGGAAATGTGTTTCCCCCACAACACAGAGACTTCAAAATAATGCGGAAATTAAACAATCAATACACAGGAAGCATAATACATAGGAGAGGAATGAAATTCATTTTTCTATTCAACTCTCTCTTTCTCTCAAAAAAAAAATGAAGTTACATTAGTTATAAAAAACAATCAAAGCCTATAAAACCTAATCTAGTCAATGCAATTCAATTTCTGAATGGATGTTCTGTTATCACTCTAGTAATTATAAAGTTGTGATATTTTGGTTTAAAGTCTAAGAACACTAGAGGTAACCACATACCAACTTTTAAACTCTATGATTTAGCCTTCCTAGGGTTCATAGAGGGCTCTCTCTATAAGATTTAACTTTTTTTATTTATAAAATATTAGACTAGTTATGATGGTGCAATTTGGTTTTGGTTTGATTGATTTGGTGGGAAAAATTACCTAATGAGATGGATAGTGGGAAATCTATTTGTCCATTGGGCTGAGGAGTCAAAAATAAAGTAGACAGAGTTGGGATTAAAGTCAAGAAGTCAAATGTTTTTAGGGCAAGATAGATAACCCATGAAGATCTTAGAATGTTGTTTGGTGAGGTGATATGATCGGGATAAAGAGCAGTGAAGGGTTCTTTGGTCCGGAAAAGATAAGTAGTAGGCGGAGGTCAAATGAAAGAGGGAGAAATTAAGGGTTCCCTACTTTGGAAATCAGAAAAAAACATGGAAATGATAAATAGTAAAAATAGGGTGCTTTTAACAAATCCCGAAATAATACTCCTATTTATTCATTCAAATTTGGAAATCATTTATGGATGCATGTAACAAAGAAAGATAACAATGACAAGAAGGAAATACTTCACTTCAATATCTCATCACATGAATCCTGAAATATGATAATAATTGATCTAATCCAGTCTTCTACTCGAGATTTGAAACAAAAAAGCCTTCAAGTCCAAATAAAAAATGACTATAGAAATATTCAGTAATTTATTCCACACTAATACTTCTAAAGATGAAGTATTTATACATAATTGTTTACCAAATATCCTAGAATTATTCTAGGAATTATCTAAGGAAAATAAAAATATCTTTACAACAATAATAGAGACAGCTGCTCAACAAATCAGCAATCTATCCTATCAATTCAAATAAAATAGAAACTGATTGTGGATAAGATGTAGTTGGCTGCCTTGGTGTCTTCCTTGCTGGATTTCGATATTTCAAGTTTGTTTTAAAATTTGATCTGCTTTATCTGATACTCTTTCATTGATTCTCTTTAATCTCTGATACTCTTTAACCATCTGTAAAATATGTTTACTGCTGTAATAAAAATCTGTTTTGACTGCAAATCAGTAAACTATTTTCAATGTTATCTTTCTGCCTTCTTACCTTTCACAGTAAATATGTTAATGACTGCCAATATTCTTCACTTGGAATTTGTATTTTCTTCAGCTTTCTGAATTTTTCATCTACTTCTGTATACCTGGAAAAAGTTGTATTAATGAAAAACAAGTGTTTTATCTCATGCTGCAAGTAAAATAAGTCCTCAAAACTTCTAAGTAAAAATTTTCCTGTTGGAATGCTTTGTCCACCACCTAATTTTTCAACTTGCTCCTTGGCATATTCTCTGACCTTTTTATTGTAATCCTCCTGAGGCATTGATTTTTCATTGATGACAAAAATAGTAGGCAAAATTCTTTGCCTTAAATTCTCAAATTGGACCATAAACTTGGTTATGGTGATATTCATATTCTCACATTTTTCCTCTAACTGCTTCATCAGGTTCTTCTTGGTGATAAACTTATTTATCTCAAGGATAGTTTCAGTCCTGTCAATAATTTCAATCACTTCCAACTCTTGCTCGTTCTTGTTGTTAAGAAACTTTATCAGTTCTAATGTTTGTTCTGGTTTGTTATCCCATTCTTCTTTAGTCTTCTAGATCTCTTCTAATGCTTCTTTGAGTAGATACCTTTGTTCAAAAATCACTTGAATTGAGGGCCATACATCATTTATGGCTTCTATGATCTTATTCCATAGATGAATTTTCATATAGGAAATATGTTCCTTCAAGGTCAATTCCTTCTGTAATTTCTTCAATTCTTCATTTAGTTTGATGGCATTTTGCTCATGAGTTTTTGCATTAATTTGAGCCAACTTCTTTTGATCTTCAAGATTTTCAACCATCTGTTTCAACCTGTTAATTTCACTTGTCTTAAGAGACATTTCTTCCAGGGCCTTTACCAGTTTGTTGGCCTCATCTGTAGGGTGAGTTGCTTTTGTAGATGACTCTGTAGCTGATGTTGTGGATGATGTCACTGGCACTGCAGTAGCCAGTGAAGCCTTAGGTGCCAACTCTTCAGCTAGATTTGATGGCACAACTATAGTAACCATAGGGATGAATGTAGGTGCTTCTTATGTTTTTGGTGTTTCTTTTTCCTGGACAAGCTTGTCCATCTAAATCCCCATTTCCTTTATCTGTGTTGTACGATGAAATATTATGTTCATCATATCATATTTCTCATTTTTTCCTTTTATTATTTCCTTGGTTTGAGGATGTTCACTTGGAGGAAGTTTAAGTTGTTTCCTCAAAGCTACAATATCCTCATTCTTTTTCTTTATTAATTGTTCTACTGCCTTGACATTTTCTGGGTCAAATCCAATCTGTAAGACCAATTCTTCCAAAGATTTGATTCTTATATCCTTAGCATACAAGGATGCTTTGTCCATTTTCATCTGATCTTTCATGTTTGTGATAGTGTTCTGAAGCTTCTGAACACTCATGGCTTTAGTTGTAACAGTAGAGTACAAAATTTCTGAAGTCTATCTATGGAATTCAATCTGATCAAGAGCATGAATTTTTTCTATTTGGACTTCCAAATCAATATTATTATAATCTGCCACTGTCTTTGGATATTTTACTGTAGGCTACAATATTTACATGATTAGCTTTTTGTTTGAATAATCAAAGGCAGACAAAAGTCTATTTTGAACACTTTGTGTTTGTTTCAGATATTGAGAGTAAATATTCTTTTTGATTTCTTGATTCTTTAACTTGATCTGTTTAAACTTTTCTTTGATATCTATATCTTTCTCCTCAACTGTCTGTGAGGATGAAGCTTCCATGCTTTTTTGTTTTTCTATCAACTGTGAATTTTTATTATCAACTTGTTGTTCATTCTGATTTTCAGTAATTGGCTCATTGATGATGACAGTGGCAACATCTGTGTTGGTATCTGGGAGATCTGTTTCTTCAACATCAATGGTTACTTTCTCTCTACCCACTAAATTTAACGTAGGCCTTTTGTTGTATCTTAACTTGAATTTAGTTTTAGTGGTAGTTTCAGCAACATAGGTACCTTCTTCTCTTACTCCCTTAGTGGTTTTCTCTGTTTGATCAGCAGTCTCTAAAGTGTGACTAGTATCACTTTTCTTCACTGCATCTACTAAAGTATTCTTTGTCCACTTAGTCTGATTGGCATATTTTTCTATCTCTAGTTTTGTCTCATGAATGAAGGGTGTTAACTTAAATTTAACCCTCATTTTACTTATAATCCCTTGTAGATCATAATTCCAAGGAAAGCTTCCTTCAAATCTGCACTCCAATAGTTGTTTAGTTGCTTCTACCTCTGCATCCATATGATTGCAAATGAATGGTCCTACTTGATTCTTCAATTTGAACTGTGTTTTCTTCTTTTCTGCCAAGAAATTGATAGACTTGGAGTTTAATATTTGCCTGATATACTCCAAGGAAAAAAATCTCATTCATACATGTTTGGGCAGCTTATAAGGCAACAAATTGGATCCAAAGACTCTAATCTCAGTGTTTTTTTCATATAGGTACCAATCACTAGTCTTGGTTTGCTCTCACAATTGTAAATTCTTCTTCATCTCATCACTTATCCTTGGTTGCTCTGTATTTGTTAATATTTTCATCAATAGATGGATGAATGAATATGAAAACTCTGCATATGTGAACTCTACGGACTCTTTCCTAATCAAATATGTCTAGAAAATAATTGAAAGATGATTTCCCTCTACATCAAGCTTTTGAAGAGCAAATGGAAATTTATCTGCTTGAAAACACAAGAACATGTGGAATAGGAATGATGTGTATCTGAACACTCCTTCAATTGGAAATTTAACCAATTGGTCATGGATATTGTCAGCAATGTATCCAGCATAATAAAAAATAACAGATGGATATTTTCCAAGGGTAAATGTAGATAAGAAACCTAAAATGAATTCATCTATATATTCATCAGTGAAATACCCTAGAATGAATGAAAGCATGAAAATTACATGCTTTGAACCCTCTGGAAATTTTGAAGTGGAATATGAATGATTAATTTGAGGAATTTCTACATGTAAAGGCATAAATGTTTGGAAAATTAGGAATTTCTTAAGAGAATCAAGGCCAATATACAGCTTGGTTAGAGCCTCTATGGACAAAGGGACTGCTTGAGGCTCAGGTTGGAGTTGTAACATTTGGTTGATGGATTCATCAGTAATGGTGAAAAGCACTTCTTTGTTGGCATTTACTATGGCTCTCTGCTCAAGCACATAATACTGTTGACATAACCTAATGACCTCCTCACATGGATGAGTTAATGGAACAACATATTTGAGCAAGTGTGATTCCCAAATATGGACTTCTTCTTCATTGTCTAAGGATTTTTCATAGCTCCAGTTATGAATGTCTAGCAGATTAAATTCAACAATTGGGTCTGTTATTTTGTAGTCAACATCAGCTAATCGAATGTGCTCAATGTCTATGACAGGGGGTTGTAAAGGATTTACAATAATAGTAGTCTTAGAAGTCATGGTTGGAGTTGATTTTGGCACTTTGGAACCTTCAAGATTGCTAGAACTCTGCTTTTTAGGAATTTTGGCTACTTCTGCATTAAACAGTTTGCAAAAGTAATTTTTTGCTTTAGTAAAGGTTTATTGGATGAAAATATGGTCTTTCTCTTGGATTTGTTCTTCAATTTCAATCTTCAATAGGTTTTTACAGACTTTTACTAGTTTAAAACAAGAAGCAAGGGTTTCCTGAGTTTTTCAGTGAGTAATAGGACTAAAAGTCTTTTGAGATTGGGCACAGAATTTTAGGCTACCTTCAAAAGTTTTTCAGGGTTAAATCTGGTGTTTAAAATAGGGCACATCATAAACAGGGATTCTTCAGAAATTTTGACAGGTTTTAGCCCATTTTTTGGACTTTTTGATAGGTTTCTTTGGGTGATTTTAAGCTCTGAGTGGAAATTTTTCTTAAAAAGGTATTTTAAAATTTGAAATAGGCTTGACTTTTTGGAAGAACACCTGTTATACGCAGGTACAGGGCTTTGAAGATGGTTTTTGAAGGTTTTGAACAGTTTGTATGGTATCTTTTTCGATCTCTGGAGCAATGTGAATCTCCTTTGCAATCTTTAATGGTAATAGGTTGAAATTTACAAGCTTTTGGCATAAAAATGGCAGAAAAATGCTTGTTTCACAGTCAGGGTGGCTTATACAGGGTTTATGCAAAGGAAAAGAGGAAATGAGTGTGTTTCCAATGTTTTTAAGGCATGTTAGGGCTAATAGGCACCGACAATTAATGGAGGTAAAGTCATAAAACTGGTGTTTTTCAGGCTCAAAGAGTCTAAACCACAAGTGGTTATCGCATTCCATTTCGGTGGTGAGTTGTTTTGGAGGAAACCAACGCGATCCAATAAAAGGGAAACACGTGGAGGAGAGAGGAAATCGCAATACCACCTATTTCACATGGAAATGAGATGGGGAATATCGTGCAAGTTTATTTGTGATATGGAGTTTCTGCCATCGAATCTTGGGTTTCGATTGTGAATGACTCAGATTTATTTGGAAAGTAGCATCGAGATTTAGTAAGTGGGACCAGGGTATATTAACGCGACGGGGATTTCATACATGCAGGGATGGATTTTAAACCTTAGAAATAATCGTTTTAATAAAGTTTAAAACCTTAGGTTTATTTGATGGGCGGGACTTTAAGGTTTATATGTTAAATTAAAACATTTACACAATGTTTCAATCATACATATGCGCGGGTCTAATATATAGTTTTTCAAACATTTTTGACATTTGTTTAAAACTATAGGGGGCGGGGATTGGCTCTTATATATAGGTTTAAACCAATGGGATAGGGGCGGGGTTTATTTTTTTGCATATGGGGTATTAAAACATTGGTTTAAACACAAAATAGAGGGTTTTGTGGATTTATTTGAAATAAAAGAGATTTAATACTATAAGGGTAGGAAATAGTTTAGGGAGTTAATAAATAAATTAGAACTTAATATGAAAAATGGATAATGTATGAATAAAAATACATGTTTAACTCTAGGTAAAGTGCAAATAAACATAGCTTTTCTTTGTTTGTATTACTTCACACTTTAACTTAGGATAGATGCATTTTGATGGTTTATGAATGATTTTTGAAAGGGAATGAAATTAGTTATTTAGGGTTTCAATTTTACTAAGTAAAAATGAGGTTTTACTTAGGAAAAAGGGATTATGATTATGGATGAAGGATAAATGCTGATGAATATAGGTTTTGTGTAGGAATTCGATATTTTTAACCAATCAGTCATCGAGCCTTGGGTCCAGTCCCAACAGAAGTCAGAGAAATGCTCTAAGCCTTTTTAACTGATAGTTTAGAATACTGGATAATTTTAGGGGAGGGGAAATTAGTGTTTTTTTCCCGATGATTCTTTATTACATGCTTGCACAACTGCTTTCTACCTACCCATCTTTATTTCTAACATTTTTTACTTCTTTTTCATGGGTGCATTTAAGCTTGCAACCCTAAATCAATTTTCTTTTCAAAACATAAAAACTTTCTAAGTCTAACCTTATTTCATCAGAGGGCTTAGATTAAACTATTGAGCTCCTCATTTATTCTCTATCTTAACTGCTGATTTGTCAATTTTATACTGTTTCACATATCTTTATTCTCTATCTCAAACATGAAATTTAAAGCATGAAAAGGTAAGATTAAACTGTTTAACTAATCATGGATTATGGCATTTATTGACAATCTGCACATAATCATTATTCTTGCAATAAAGGTAAATAGTAGTGGAATTTTGACTTGCTCACTTTCAGGTCTTATTTTTATCTCTTTTTCCTTTTTGGGGTCTATTTTTTCTAAGTCCCTTGATCATTATTTTAGGACTTTTACCCACTTTTTTTTTTTTTTTTTTTTCATTTTTTCAAAATATGAGAAAACAACTTGCAGAAAGCAAGGTATGTACATATTTACATGACTATCAAATTCAATTCAAAAATTATGAATCCCATTATTATAAGACCCTAACAGTGGCTCCACATGGGGATGGCATCTCCTGATGAAATGTCAAGAACTTTTAGACTAGTAGCCTCTGACATTTGACTGTGATGATCCTGTAAGTATCTTATGATCTCTGCAATTATTCATACTTACGATATTTTACCTCTCAAAGCTTAAGGCCTTTTCTCCAGGCTTCAACTTTGTTAGGAAAACATCCAATCCAATCTAAACTCTTCAATGTATATGTACAAATCTCAAAGTAAATGAAACTAACTATTTGTTATCTTAGGAGAGTAGTAGTGCTTCAACATTCTGCCATTTACTAGTCCATCTAGCATTGCTGATCCATCCATTTCTTTGAGGTAGAAAGCATTATTACCTCTATATCCATAAATCACAAAAGGTCCTTTCCATAGAAAATCAAATTTTCCATGTTTACCTTTGTCTTCTCTTCTTGAATCCCATTTTAACACTTTATCTCCAATGTAGAAATCATCTTCTTTAGTCTTTTTATCAAAAAATTTCTTTATATTATCTTGGATAACTTGAGACTTGATATAAACTTCTTCCCTTGTTTGTTGCAAGTGAATAGTTTGATTGATCCTTCTTTGAATTTCATTTGTTTCAACTTGTAACTCTTGGATAATCTTCATTACTGGTACTCCTAGGGAGGATGGAAAAACAAAATCCATTCCATAAACAAGTTGGTAAGGGGATGTACCAATAGAATTTTTAGTTGTAAGTCTATCTGCCCATAAGGCATTGACTAACTTCTTATTCCAAGTCTTTTTGTTATCTTCCAGTAACTTTTTGATGATATTTACAAGGCTCTTATTTGAAGATTCAGCTAGGCCATTACCTTGAGGGTAATATGCATTAGAATGACCTAGTGTAATATGGTATTTATGGAAAAAGTCAACCATTTTCTTAGATTTGAATGCTGTTGCATTATCAGCAATTATCTTTCGGGGACATCCAAATCTTGAAAGAATGTTACTTTCTAGGAAGGAGATTATGACAGTATCTGTGGCTTGCCTAAAGGGTATGGCTTCAATCCACTTGGTAAAATAATCAGTGGCTGTCAGAATCCACTTATGTTGGGTTGATGATGGGGAGTGAATTTATCCAATGAAGTCAAGGCCCCATTGTTGAAATGGAATTTCTGTAGAGATGGGATTTAAGGGCAGAGGTAACAACTTTTTCTTACCCTCAAAGATTTTGCACTTATGATAGGAGGTCACATATTTTTTGACATCAGCAAACAAGGTAGGCCAGTAAAAACCAGCTCTCGGGATATTTTTTGCAGTAGTTTTCCAGTATAGATGGCCTCCACAGTCACCTGCATGAAATTCTTGTAATACTTTGTCAGCTTCTTATTTTAATAAACAATTTAATAAAATCCAACTTTGATCTTTCCAAAAAAGTACATTGTCTAAAATGCAAAATCTTACTGCCTTAAACTTTAGAAATCTAGATTTTGTTCTTGATAAACCAGGATGAGCTTGTAAGTTTAGTAATAAAAATATAATATCTGCATACCATGGTGAGTCTAAAAAGGCTTCACTGATCTCTAGAGTCGCCATCTCTTCCTAATCATCTTTTTGGGAAATAAAATTTACGTCTAGGGCATGACAATTCGATTCAGCCATAAGTCTAGCTAAACCTTGACCTTTTATTAACTTGGTGGGTTTTATCTCTATGTCATATTCTACGATAGTGGAAATGCACTTACCTCTTCTTTCATCAGGACCATCCTGAGTAAGAATGTCATTTACTACAACATTTGGGACATAAGCAATGATGTGAGAATAGAGAATGTAAACTTTGAAGTCTTTGATAGCCTTTACCAAAGCTAAGGCTTGTTTCTCCATGATATTATACTTCAAAGATGCATCTCTAAGTGTTATGCTAAAGAAAGCTATGGGCTGTTCATAACCCTGGTCATTTTTCTGCAGTAAAACTGCATCAATGGTGTGTTCTGAAGAAAATGAAAAAATGATAAAATCCTTTTTGAAATCAGGACTTAAGAGGACTGGAGTTTTGGTTAAGGCTTGTTTGATGGATTCAAAATATTTTTTGGCCTCAATAGTCCAGCATGTTATTTAGTTCTCTAATTATCTCAGCTAAATTGGATATGAATCTTCTTAAAAAATTAATCTAACCTAGAATGGCTTGTAACTCTTTTATGTTTATTGATGGATTGATGTTAAGAATTGCTTTTATTCTTGCAGGATCTATTCTAATTCCTTCTTTATAAATTATGTGTCCTAGTAATTGGCCTTCTTCTAATCCAAACAAGGTTTTCTTAGGATTTAATGAGATGCCAATATTTCTGCATTTTATAAAGACTTGTCTAAGATGATCTAAGTGTTCATAATCAGTCTTAGAAAATACTGTTATGTCATCTAAGTAAATTACTAAGAATTCATGAATTTCCTTTGCAAAGGCTATATCCATAGATCTTTGAAAGGTTGCCCCTGCATTCATTAAACCAAAGGGAATTTTTACATACATAAAAGTGCTCCAAGGAGTAGTAAAAGCTATTTTGGCTTGATCCTCTGGTTGGACTAAAATCTGGTTGTATCCTGAAAATCCATCTAAAAGAGAAATCCTAAAAGATCCAACTACCCTTTGTAAAATATGATCCATTTTTGGTAAAGGATAATTATCTTTTAAGGGTACTTTATTTAGATTCCTAAAGTCAACACATAATCTTATCTCTCTTATTTTATTTCTGGTTGGAACTAGATTAGAAACCCAATCAAAATATCTGATTGGTGCAATTGTCTATGCATCATACATTCTTTTCACTTCTTTTTCTATTAAGGGCATCAAAACAGGGTTGATTCTCCTTAATTTTTGTCTAAAGAGCTTTTGATATTTTTTTATAGGAATTTTATGTTGAATTATGTTGGTGTCATAGGATTTAAGGTCCTCATAACTCCAAGAAAAAACATCTTGGAATTCCTTAAAAAGAGAAATATATTTTTCCTTTTCCTATTGAGATAAGGCTTTAGAAAGTTTTATCATTTTGGGTTTTAGTTATGCACCTATGTTGCATTCCTCAATGTCAGATCTAAGTGGCTCCATTTTGGGTTTTCTAGAAACATCATTTGAGTCAAATAAATCTTCTAATGGAGTAAAACCTTTTGGCAAGAAATTATCTTTGAGATTTAATATGTCAGATTCTTCATCAATTATCTCATCAATTTCTACTCTCTCTAATTTATCTATATCTGATTGATTGAATTTTGTTGGTCTAGCCAACTTTAATTTATTTACATCTACATTATTCAAATCTATTTCACTATCTAGATTTTGATCTATGGTACAATCAATGTCTATTTTACAGTTCTGAAATTCACCTTCAGTATTCATAAAATTATAGATTTGTTGATCTTGTGAAAAAATCTGCCAATATTTGAGGCTGTCTGGGATTATTGGTCTGTGTTTTACTTCTGCAATATACATATGATTAGGTTGAAAAGGTAAATTTCAAGTGCTAGCAAATGTTTCTAATGAATGTGCTTGTAAATTTTTCCTTCTTGGTATTGCAGAGAAATTACATTCCAATAAATCGTCAATCAAATCTAATACAATCTCTCTATATCGGCCTAATATGGCATTGTAAACTAAATATTCACCTTTAATTTATTTTACAATCAACTTTGAATCTCCCATTATTGCTATTCTTTTACCTCCTAAATTTCTGATTATTTGGAGTCCTAAAATGAGGGTTTCATACTCAGCCATATTGTTTGTAAATTTGAAATTAAGTCTAAAAGCATGGCCTTTTGCATGATTTTTCTCTATATTGGTTATCCATACTCCTGCTCCTGCTCCTAACTTGTTTACTGAGCCATCAAAGTATAAATGCCATAGAGATTCATGAAAGATGTTATCATTTTTTTGTGTTTTCTTTTCTTCCTTTAGTTCAGTCTTGATTTCATTATCAGTTTCAGCATTACATAGGATGAATGAATCTAGGTCAGTAGGTGTAGCATAAATTGGGTAATTTATTGATCTTGTTGCATTACTTACCATGTTTTTCATTAAAGTTTCCCTATATAACTTCTTAGGTTGACAAAAACTGATATAGTAGCATAAGACAGGTCCAATTGTAGAGATCCCTGTAACTTTTCTCCCCATGAGCGAGATAATAACATTCCATATTTGGGTGGGATATCAGATACTACAATGTCCATAAGTATACTCTTATCATAATATTGAACTAGTGTTACACATAAATCTTTGATTAATCCTAGGCATTTTACTTTGCTTGAGTCAAATAAGAATAAATCCTTGTAAGGCCTTGTAATGTCTAAGTTCAGGGTTTCCGTTATAGCTTTGGGCATTAAATTATGTGAAGCTCCTGAATCTAACATTGTGTTGTGTAAAATTTGATCATGAATGGTCAAACTGATGTAAAATTGAGGAACTCATCCATCTTGATGTTTTCCATCTACATCTGGGCCAAATATCAACTATGGTTGATCATCATACAAGTTTATGGAATCTTCTCCATCATTTATGTTTAATGTTTCAGTGATGGTTGATTTATACAAATCATGTCTTACCAATTCTGTTAAAGGAATTGGTATTTTTAACTTTGCAATCTCAGTTTGTATGTTGAATGAAGGTTGATATTTACTTATTTGAATTAAATCTTCATTCGTAACTGTAGTTTGTGTTGGTTTATCTTGTTTTTCTACAGTTATGTTTTCATTTTCAGTTTGAGTTTCTTGTGTTTTACTGCTTTTTGTTTTCTTTTTCAGAAATGGTTTGTGAAGCAGTAAATGTTTTTTCACATTTGGAGTTGTCAAAAGTTGTTTTTTCAGTGGTAGCTTTTGGATCTGCTGATTTTGGATCAGCAGTGGATGTTTTAGGATCTAAGTTTGCTGATTTAGTAGAATCAGATGCTTTTGCAACAACAGATTTTTGTGAATCTTTTGTAGCTTGAGAAACTTCATCTGTTATGTCAACAATCTTAGGGCTTGGTGAGATTTTAGAATCAGAAACTTTTTGGGAAGAACTAGAGTTTTGCCTCTTTACCCTAGGGAGAATTTGCAGAACTTTTGTTGTTGGGACTTCTACTTTTTTCTTATTTTCATTTTGAGGAGTTTTCTGAGTGGAAGTTTCAGTATTTCTCTTACTCCTAAGGTTATATTTCTTGTGAACTTCGTTTATGGAAAAATCATAACCTTGTTAATAATCAAAGGATTCCCTTGAATCTAATTGGAGTTGTTGGAGTTCAAATAACTCTTGATCTTCCTGTGTGAGAAAGATAGTGTTATTATCATATATTCCCATTAAATTTATGGTATCCTCATCCTCAACATTGTTTTGAGAACTCTCAGCATATTTCTCTTGAAATGGAGGTCTTATTGTTTGGTCTGGGACTGATTCTTTTGATTTTCCTGAATTTATGTTTTTCCTAAAATTGGGATTTCTGATTTGCTGTTGATTATCCCATTGAGGTCTTCTTTCTATGTTATCTAATCTATCCATCATTCTCTCTAAAGTCTTAGCTAACATATCTATCTTTGTGTCTAAACTAGAGGCTTCTTCTTTTATGGTTACTCTCCTTTCATTTCTCAATCTAGCTTTCTTAGCTAGGATGTTTACTTCTACACCTACAACATCTATTTGCATTCTTTCCAAGGTTTCTGCATTTATTTCTCTTAACTGATATGTCATGTCAGTGTCAAATCCATCTGGGAATTTGAGCAAGACAGAGCCAGGAGTGGGTTTTATATTTGCAGGAATGGAATTGTAAACACTTTTATATCTAGTGCAGTAGTCTTGTACTGATTTATTGGGAGCTCTCTTCATTGCATCAAATTCATACAATATTTGTAAGGGATTTTTCTTCTTTTCCCATTTATTTAAATATAATCATGGAAAACAGCTAAATCAGCTATACTACCTGTAGTAAGACCTTTAAACCATTTCGTTACTTCTCCTGTTAATGTTTTGGCAAAAACCTCATTTGTACATCTGATTAATCTATCTCATGGAGTTCAAAGTAATCCGTCATTTTGCTTATGTGCTGCTGCACAGTATAATGTGTAGTAGAATCAAACTGTAGTATTTTACTTTGGTAATCTTGGGGCATGTCATAAAGTTTTCCTGGAAGAACTAGGGAAGCATATCTAGTAGCCATAGCTTGAATTATAGCTTGGCTAAGAGGTAAAGTACAAGTACTTGGGGCTGTACTGGAAGAGGTAGCTGATGAAATTGGATTATAGAATGCTGAACCAGAAAAATGAGTGGAAGAACTAAAAGATGAGGTGGAGGTACTAGGAAGTGAAACTGAACTATATGAAGAACTATTAGGAAATGAGAATGATATGTTTGAAAAAGTAGAAGGTAAACTAGTGGATATAATGGATGTAGGGAATTAAGGAAATAATATTCTAGGCTGTGGAGGTAGTCTAGAGATAAATGGATCTGTAGACTGTATGGTAGTAGAAACTATAGATGATGTAGTGGCATAAAAAGATGAACCTTCAGATTCTAAAAGGTTTGTATCTAACTGAGAAGTAGAAGGTTTAGGTGTATATGCTAATAAGGCAGCTAGTTCAGCTGAATGCTGAAAGAGAGCTTCATCTATTTCCTTATGTATAGTAGCATTAAATTCATCAATTTTATCATAAATTTCGAAAATTTTAGATTCAGAATCTACTGAAGCAGTTTCCTTTTTAATTTCAAGAGATGAAATAAAATCAGGATCTATAACAATGATGTTTAAATCACTTTATGATTTTTTTCTGAATAAAGAATGTTCAAAATTTAAATCAAAATCTATGTCTTGTATGCTTGTCAAATGTTTTGGAAGAGAATTTGATCTAAATAAGGAAACTTTATTACCTAAATCTTCTATCTGTGTTTTATTTTTGCCAATTCTATTTGGGTTGTTCACTATAACAACAGGTTTAGGATCTGGGCTAGACCTGGTATATAATAAACTTTACTAGAAGCCATAATTACAAATTTTTGATAAAATGATACTCACAACTTATAAAATAGTCTTAAAGGAAAAAATATAATGAAAAATATTCTTTTAAGACTTATTTTATGACTGAGGATTGGTTAGTTCCCTAGTATGGTCGCCGATATGTTATCACTCTAGTAATTCTAAAGTTGTGAGATTTTGGTTTAAAGTTTAAGAACACTAGAGGTAACCACAGACCAACTTTTAAACTCTAGGATCTAGCCTTCCTAGGATTCAGAGAGGGCTCTCTCTATAAGATTTAACTTTGTTTTGATTTATAAAATATCAGGCTAGTTATGATGGTGCAATTTGGTTTTGGTTTGATTGATTTTGTGGGAGAAATTAACTAATGAGATGGATAGTGGGAAATATGTTTGTCCATTGGGCTGAGGAGTCAAAAATCAAGCAGAAAGAGCTAGGATCAAAGTGAAGAAGTCAAATGTTTTCAGAGCAAGATAGATAACCCATGAAGATCTTGGAATGTTGTTTGGTGAGGTGATATGATCGGGATAAAGAGAAATGAAGGGTTCTTTGATCCGGAAAAGAGATGTAGTAGGCAGAGGTCAAACAAAAGAGGGAGAAATTAAGGGTTCCCTACTCTAGAAATCAGCAGAAAACATGGAAATGATAAACAATAAAAACAAGGTGCTTTTAACAAAACCTGAAGTAATACTCCTGTTTATTCATTCAAATTTGGAAAAAATTTATGGATGCATGTAACAAAGAAAGATAACAATGACAAGAATGAAATACTTCACTTCAATATCTCATCACATGAATCCTGAAATATGATGCTACTTGATCCAATCTAGTCTGATACTCGAGATTTGAAACACAAAAGCCTCCAAGTCCAAATAAAAAATGACTATAGAAATCTTCAGTAATTTATTTTACACTAATACTTCTACAGATGAAGTATTTATACACAATTGTTTACAAAATATCCTAGAATACTTTTAGGAATTATCTAAGGAAAATAAAAATATCTTTACAACAATAATAGAGATAGCTGCTCAACAAATCAACAAGCTACCCTTTCAATTCAAATAAAATAGAAACTGATTGTGGATTAGATGCAGCTGGCTGCCTTGGTGTCTTCCTTGCTGGCTTTCGATATTTCAAGTTTGTTTTGAAATTTGATCTGCTTTATTTGATACTCTTTCACTGATTCTCTTTAATCTCTGATACTCTTTAACCATCTGTAAAATATGTTTACTTCTGCAATAAAAATCTGTTTTGACTGCAAATCAAAAAACTGTTTTCACTGTTATCTTTCTGCCTTCTTACTTTTCACAGTAAATATGTTAATGACTGCTAATATTCTTCACTTGGAATTTGTATTTTCTTTAGCTTTCTGAAGTTCTCATCTGCTTTTGTATACCTGGAAAAATTTGGATTAATGACAAACAAGTGATGTATCTCATGCTGCAAGTAAAACAAGTCCTCAAAACTTCAAAGTAAAACTTTTCCTATTGGAATGCCTTGTCCACCACCTAATTTTTCAACTTGCTCCTTGGCATATTCTCTGATCTTTTTATTGTAGTCCTCCTGAGGCATTAATTTGTCATTGATGACCAAAATATTAGGCAAACTTCTTTGCCTTAAATTCTCAAATTTGACCATAAACCTGGTTATGGTGATGTTCATATTCTCACATTTTTTCTCTAACTGCTTCATCAAGTTCTTATTGGTGATAAATTTCCTTATCTCAAGGATAGTTTCAGTCCTGTCAGTTATTTCAATCTCTTCCAACTCTTGCTTGTTCTTGCTGTTAAGAAACTTTATCAGTTCTAAATCTTGTTCTGGTTTCTTATCGAGTTCTTCTTTAGTCTTCTAGACCTCTTCTAATGCTGCTTTGAGTAGATCTCTTTGTTCAAAAATCACTTGAATTGAGGGCCATACATCATTTGTGGCTTCTATGATCTTGTTCCACAAATGATTTTTCACATAGGAAATATGTTCCTTCAAGGTCAATTCCTTTTATAATTTCTTCAATTCTTCATTTAGTTTGATGGCCTTTTGCTCATGAGTTTTTGCATTAATTTGAGCCAACTTCTTTTGATCTTCAATATTTTCAACCATCTGTTTCAACCTGTTAATTTCACTTGTCTTAAGAGACTTTTCTTCCATGGCCTTTACCAGTTTGTTGTACTCATCTGTAGTGTGAGCTACTATTGTAGATGACTCTGTCGCTGATGTTGTGGATGATGTCACTGGCACTGCAGAAGCCAGTGAAACTTTAGGTGCCAACTCTTCAGCTAGATTTGATGGCACAACTATAGTAACCATAGGAATGACTGTAGGTGCTTCCTATGTTTTTGGTTTTTCTTTTTCCTGGACAAGCTTGTCCATCTGAATCTCCATTTCCTTTATCTATGCTGTAAGCTGAAATATTATGTTCATCATATCATCTTTCTCATTTTGTCTTTCTATTATTTCCTTGGTTTGAGGATGTTCACTTGGAGGAATTTTAAGATGTTTCCTCAAAGCTGCAATATCCTCATTCTTTTTCTTTATTAATTGTTCTACTGCCCTGACATTTGCTGGATCAAATCAAATTTGTAAGACCAATTCTTCCAAAGATTTCATTCTTATATCCTTAGCATACAAGGATGCTTTGTCAATTTTCATATGATATTTCATGTTTATGATAGTGTTCTGAAGTTTCTGAACACTCATGGCTTTAGTTGTAACAGTAGAGTACAACATTTCTGAAGTCAATCCATGGAATTCAATCTGATCAAGAGCATGAATTTTTTCTGTTTGGACTTCCAAATCAATCTTCCTATAATCTGCCACTGTCTTTGGAGATTTTACTGTAGGTTGCAATACTTACATGATTAGCTTTTTTTTTGAATAATAAAAGGCAGACAGAAGTCTATTTTGAACACTTGGTGCTTGTTTCAGATATTGAGAGTAGATATTGTTTTTTATTTCTTCATTCTTTAACATGATCTATTTATACTTTTCTTTGATATCTATGTCTTTCTCCTTAGCTGTCTGTGAGGATGAAGCTTCCATGCTCTGTTGTTTTTCTATCAACTATGCATTTTCATTATCAACTTGTTCTTCATTCTGATTTTCAGTAACTGTCTCATCGATGATGACAGTGGCAACATCTGTGTTGGTATCTGGGAGATCTATTTCTTCAACATCAATGGTTACTTTCTCTTTACCCACTGAATTTAACTTAGGCCTTTTGTTGTATCTTAACTTGAATTTAGTTTCAATGGTAGTTTCAGCAACATAGGTACCTTCTTTTCTTACTCTCTTAGTGGCTTTCTCTATTTGATCAACAGTCTCTAAAGTGTGACTAGTATCACTTTTCTTCACTGCATCTACTAAAGTATTCTCTGTCCACTCAATCTGATTGGCATATTTTTCTATCTCTAGTTTTGTCTCATGAATGAAGGGTGTTAACTTAAATTTAACCCTCATTTCACTTAGAATCCCTTGTGGATCATAATTCCAAGGAAATCTTTCTTCAAATCTGCAGTCCAATAGCTATTTAGCTGCTTCTTCCTCTGCATCCCGATGATTGCAAATGAATGGTCCTACTTGATTCTTCAATTTGAACAGTGTTTTCTTCTTTGCTACCAAGAAATTGATAGAATTAGAGTTCAATATTTTCATAATATACTCCAAGGCAAAAACTCTCATTGATACATGTTTGGGCAGCTTATAAGGCAACAAATTAGATCCAAACACTCTAATCTCAGTATGTTTTTCATATAGGTACCAATCACCAGTCTTGGTTTTCTCTGACAACTGTAAAATCTTCTTCATCTCATCACTTATCCTTGGTTGCTCTGTATTTGTTAATATTTTGATCAATGGATGGATGAATGAATCTGAAAACTCTGCATATGTGAACTCTGTGGACTCTTTCTTGATCAAAGAGGTCCAGAAAATAACTGAAAGAGGATTTCTCTCTACATCAAGATTTTAAAGAGAAAATGGAAATTTATCTGCTTGAAAATACAAGAACATGTGGAATAGGAAGGATGTGTATCTGAACACTCCTTCAATTGGCAATTTAACCAATTGGTCATGGATATTGTCTCCAATGTATCCAGCATAATAAAAAATAACAGATGGAGGTTGCCCTGTGGTAAATGTAGATAAGAAACCTAAAATGGATTCATTTGTATATTCATCAGTGAAATACCCCAGAATGAATGGAAGCATGGAAATTACATGCCTTGAACCCTCTGGAAATTTTGAAGTGGAATATGAAGGATTAATTTGAGGAATTTCTACATGTAAAAGCATAAATGTTTGGAAAATTAGGAATCTCTTAGGAAAATCAAGGCCAATATACAGCTTGGTTAGGGCCTCTATGGGCAAAGGGACTGCTTGAGGATCACGTTGGAGTTGTAACATTTGGTTGATGGATTCAGCAGTAATGGTGAAAAGCACTTCTTTGTTGGCATTTACTATGGCTCTCTGCTCAGGCACATAATACTGTTGACATAACCTAATGACCTCCTGACATGGATGAGTTACTGGAACAACATATTTGGGCAAGCGTGATTCCCAAATATGGACTTCTTCTTCAATGTCTAAGGATTTTTCATAGTTCCAGTTATGAATGTCTAGCAGATTAAATTCAACAATTGGGTCTGCCATTTTGTAGTCAACATCAACTAATGGAATGTGCTCAATGTCTATGATAGGGGGTTGTAAACGATTTACAACAATAGCAGTCTTAGAAGTCATGGCTAGAGTTGATTTTGGCACTTTGGAACCTTTAGGATTGCTAGAAATATGCTTTTTAGAAATTTTGGCTACTTCTGCAAGATTAAACAGTTTGCAAAAGTAATATTTTGCTTTAGCAGAGATTTCTTGGATGAAAATATGGTCTTTCTCTTGGATTTATTCTTCAATTTCAATATTCAATAGGTTTTTACAGACTTTTACTAGTTTAAAACAAGAAACAAGGGTTTCCTAAGTTTCTTTGTGAGTAATTGGACTAAAAGTATTTTGAGATTGGGCACAGAAGTTTAGGCTACCTTCAGAAGGTTTTCAGGGTTAAATTTGGTGTTTAAAACAGGGCGCAGCATAAACATGGATTTTTCAGAAATTTTGACTGGGTTTGGCCTGTTTTTTGGACTTTTTGACATGTTTCTTTTGGTGATTTTAAGCTCTGAGTGGAAATTTTTCTTAAAAAAGTCTTTTCAAATTTGAAACAAGCTTGATTTTTTGGAAGAATACCTATTATATGCAGGTATTGTGATTTGAAGATGGTTTCTGAAGGTTTTGAACTATTTGTATGGTATCTTTTTCGATCTCTGGAGCAATATGAAGCTCCTCTGCAATCTTTAATGGTAACAGGTTGAAATTTGCAAGCTTTTGGCATAAAAATGAGGGAAAAATGCTTGTTTCACAGTCAGGGTGGCTTATACAGGGTTTATGCGTAGGAAAAGAGGAAATGAGTGTGTTTCCAATGTTTTTTAGGCATATTAGGACTAACAGGCGCCGACAATTAATGGAGGTCAAGTCATAAAACTTGTGGTTTTTGGGCTCAAAGGGTCTAAACCACAAGCGGTTATCGCGTGCCATTTTAGTGGTAAGTTGTTTTGGAGGAAACCAACGCGATCCAATAAAAGGGAAACACGTGGAGGAGAGAGGAAATCACAATACCACCTATTTTGCGTGGAAACGAGATGGGGAATACTGCGCAAGTTTATTTACGATATGGTGTTTCTGCCATCCGATCTTGGGGTTCGATTGCGAACGGCCCAGATTTATTGGGAAAGTAGCATCAGGATTTGGTAAGTGGGACCAGGGTATATTGATGTGACGGGGATTTCATACATGTGGGGATGTGTTTTAAACCTTAGAAATAAGCATTTTAATAAAGTTTAAAACCTTAGTTTTATATGATGGGCGAGACTTTAAGGTTTATATGTTAAATTAAAACATTTACACAATGTTTCAATCATATATATGCGTGGGTCTAATATATAGTTTTTCAAACGTTTTTGACATTTGTTTAAAACTATAGGGGGCGGGGATTAGCTCTTATAGATAGGATTAAACCAATGGGATAGGGGTGGGGTTTATTATTTTGCACATGGGGTATTAAAACATTGGTTTAAACATAAAATAGAGGGTTTTGTGGGTTTATTTAAAATAAAAGGGAATTAATACTATATGGGTAGGAAATAGTTTAGGGAGTTAATAAATAAATTAGAAATTAATATGAAAAATTGATAATGTATGAATAAAATACATGTTTAACTCTCGGTAAAGTGCAAATAAACATTTCTTGTCTTTGTTTGTATTACTTCACACTTTAACTTAGGATAGATGCATTTTGAGGGTTTATGAATGATTTTTGAAAGGGAATAAAATCAGTTATTTAGGGTTTCACTTTTACTAAGTAAAAATGGGTTTTTACTTAGGAAAAAGGGATTATGATTATGGATGAAGGATAAAAGCTGATCAATATGGGTTTTGTGTAGGAATTCGATATTTTTAACCAATAAGTCATCGAACCTAGGGTCTGGTCCCAATAGAAGTCAATGAAATGCTCTAAGCCTTTTTAACTGATAGTTTAGAATACTGGATAATTGTAGGGGAGGGGAAATTAGTGATTTTTTCCCGATGATGCTTTATTACATGCTTGCACAGCTGCTTTCTACTGACCCATCTTTATTTCTAACATTTTTTACTTCTTTTTAGTGGGTGCATTTAAGATTGCAACCCTAAATCAATTTTCTTTTCAAAACATAAAAACTATCTAAGTCTAACCTTATTTCATTCGAGGGCTCAGATAAAATTGTTGAGCTCCTCATTTATTCTCTATCTTAACTAGTGATTTGTCAAGTTTATACTTTTTGACATATCTTTATTCTCTATCTAAAACATGAAATTTAAAGCATGAAAAGTTAAGATTAAACTATTTAACTAATCATGGATTATGGCATTTATTGACAATATGCACATAATCATTATTCTTGCAATAAAGGTAAATAGTAATGGCATTTTTACTTGCTCACTTTCAGGTCTTATTTTTATCTCTTTTTCCTTTTTGGGGTCTATTTTTTCTAAGTCCTTTGATCATTCTTTTAGGACTTTTACCCTTTTTTTATTTTTTATTATTTTTCATTTTTTCAAAATATGAGAAAACAACTTGCAGAAAGAAAGGTATGTACATATTTACAAGACTATCAAATTCAATTCAAAAATTATGAATCCTATTATTATAGGACCCTAACACGTTCAACAACAAATTGTCCTTGGGCTGTCAAAAGACCCATATCTTCATTTAATTGGCACGTAGGCCATATTTCTGCTTATACACTAAAACACGCGAAGACGTGTTCAAAACATAAAACTGTCAAACTTCAAACTTTATGTGTTTTGTCTCTGAGTCCTCATCACATCCGGCGCCTTATCGCAGATCAACGATATTAAACTTTGATTGGCGTGAATATGGGTAAACATAAAAGGTTGCAGCCACGATGTACAATGACACAATCGTGTCGCAAATCAAACAACATATGTTGCAACACTTTATTGGAAAACATAAATGGTTGCAAATGTGGTCATGCTACAATGTGATGTGCAGTAGCACAATTGCATCACACGACAAATAACATAACTTGCAGATGCAGAAAGGTGAGTGGTAAACAATTCGAATTGCACTCTACGGTGCAACTTAAATGTTGGTAAGTGTGAAGTGCAGAAATGCAAAGGAATGAGGTGTAAAACAATGTTTTTGCCCATGCGATAAGGTTAAGATAGGTCTCGCCGGATATCGCATCGATCGTAAAATAACATATGGTGAAAGGGCTTAGATGGTAAATCAAAAAGTTTCAGGCTGCACCTATGGGAAAAATGTAAGTCAATGTGGTAGTTGGAAATAAACACAGATTTTAAGGCTCAGGTACTCTGTTGATCTTTGCGTGGATTACATGAAGATGCCTCTGACTTCTTGGATCTGCTGCTTGTCCTTCTCTGCACAAAATTGATGAAATTGTTGGCTGCTGCTGCTTCTCATCCATAGCGGTGGTTGGGAGTATAATTCCAAGAAGAAGAAGAGAGAGAGACAGATGCAATAAGAAATCAAACTTGATAAACAGTGAGAGGGCATTGAATTGGTAAGAAAATGGCGATCATGAAAGCCTGCCTTCAAAAACACCTTCGGTGTAAATATCTTCCTTTTTTAGTTGTTTTGTTCAGCCATTGTTATTAACATTAGAACCTTAAAATAAGAGGGATGAAGATTGCAGACCATATTCTTTTCTCTGTAAAAACCCCATCTCATGGTTGGAAATGAACAATTCATGACATCTTACCCAAACTAATAGATCCAAGTAGTCTTGCAAAAAATTAAAGTAGAGCATACCGTGGCCAGGGCAGCTATCTGTATGAGGTCCAACCTTGCAATAACACATGAATGGTGCAATTGAATCCACAGTGTTGTAATGGTAACCGCATATCCCCTGACTTGCTTCACATGATCTACAACTTTCATCTCTCTTTGTATCATTGTAAAACAATTCTATCAATCCCACATTAATTGTGACTTGTGCCATAGAACATCCCAGCATCCCATTCCCACTATCGTATAAACCATAAGAGACACTAGAATTACATTTCCTGATCACCAATATTGAGTGGTCCAGTTGCAATTTATTACACTTGTACACGTTCAGGGTCTTGTTCTCTTTATCAATACTTAAAGCGATGTCTGTATGCGTTGGAGGTGGTATCTGCATATCAATGGGATCATCTAAAAATTTTCACTTCTCTCCCCTCACAATAACCAAGTGGTTTCTAGGGTTGTTAAACTCTACTATTGTGTAATTCTGGCCCTGAATTGTGATTGCTAGAGCTAAGTTGTTCACACAGTAGATTTGAAGGTTAGGGTGACCACATCCATGCTTTCTGACACCCAAAGGATATGGTACATTCATATACACACATTTACTCGTATTTTGGCAATATTAGTATTGCGCGTGCAAGCATAAGGAGCAGGGGATCAACATAGAGGCAGAGCAGCACACAGTCATGATAATGAATAATATATGTGGAGGAAGGGAAGGCAGAGGGCGATAAATATATAATTCCATCAAAATAAGATGAGATGATTGGCTTTGGGAGAACAGAAATGAAAAAGCAACAAAATGGAATGAATGACAATGATAATGAGATTATAGGCATGCTTTGGGAAAACAAGAATGACACATCAATGAACAACAATGACAGTGAAGTGTAGGTAGTGTTAAATAGCTCAAGAAAGTCTATTAAATTAAACAAAATCAACTTAATCATTTACATTATTTGTAAGTATAAATATCCAAATAACTAAGTTAGATCTGTGGGTTCCCCTACCCCACATGTCAAGAGGATCTGAAATATATGAATTTCATTGGCTCTTCAATGTTATATAAATTAATCATGTCAATAGATAAGTTTGAATGAAAACAAGAATGGCTGCAAGGCAGCTAGTCCCTGCCTTGAGCCACCCGGAGTTGGAGCAGCAGAGTTGTACGTCAAGCTGCTAATTTGCATTGTTGAATTATGTGTTCATAAATGAGGATGGCTTCATTTTTAAGGGTAAACAGTTTCATGGCCGAGTTTATAGCTTGATGGGTCTAGAAGACAACACCTCAAGCTCTTTAGTCACGAGTTTGGTATGCTAACAATTCCTCCATTCTGTCAAAAGGTGTGCTATATTTATTAAAAAATATGAATACTCTGCTTTTTGGCTTGGCTTGTGCTACTATTATTGCTGGAAATTATGCTAGTTCTAATAATACCAGGAATGATGTCGATTCTAAATCTGGGAATGCTTATGGGATGGTCATGTGGAATTCTAGTATGGAAATTATGCTGGGAATAATCATGTCAGTTCCAATAATACTGAACCTTAAGCTGGATCAAACCTCAAGCTATATCAAACTCAAGATCAACTTCTGGATCAAGGGTTGTTAGCTTTGCTGGTGCTATCATATATAGCTTTTCTTAATCTGCTGCTTCAAGTTATCAATCTAGTTCGATTGAAAGCTTTCAAGCCCAATTCTGTACTTCTATTTCCGTGCTTAATTATTTCTCTCTTCTTGCTTCACTGACAATTGATCACAAATGAACCAAGAAACTCAAAAAAGGTTATCACAAAGTGGTGTAAAGTAGCACCTCTGAGAGAGAGTGTATATCTCGTTCACGTAAAACCCAAAACAATTTCCAGCTTATTTCATGCCAAGTTTCAAGTCATTGACACTATATATGTTAGCAACTAAGAAATATTAAGAAACGCTTCTTAGTTTCATAGTTTCTATTTATCTACAGTGGAACACCCCTAGATTTCTTCATTTCGGCGCTAAATGTGTAATCGAACAGTTTTGTTTTGGCCCACAGGATTGGTTCACTATTCAGTCAATGGAGGACTAAGCCATCGACCTAGGTTAAATTCTCATTATTGTCTACGCCAGATGCGTGACACGAGTTTCAAAATTTTACAAGGTTGAGTGTATGTCCATGGGAATTTTGCAAGATCGTTTTCCCCAAACCTTGCGACCAAGACAAAGGGAGATGGCACTTTGCAGTGTAGTTCCTCGGGGCTTGTTTCGTGGAGCACTCAGGTTTTAATTCTTTGTGCTAATATCTATATTTTTCTAAGGTAAAAGAAAAATATAGATTCTCAAATAAGATAGCTTAGTACATATAAGAGTTGGTGTCTTTCTAGCACCCATAATGCCCATAAAGCTGACTATAAAATATAACATAGACAAGACTAGAAAATTTTTATTCCAGGGTCCATACTCTCCAGAAATTGACATAAAGGTCTGTAAAATTAGTATATTTAACACCATAGTATTAAACAGATAATGATCCGTTGACCAGATATTTTTAATGTGTCATGTAGCAGTTCCAGAATGCTACATCTAGATCCCTAGTACTTTCAGTAGCAACTACAGTAAGTGTTTGAATTCTTGGATATCCATATGCTGGTCCTCCTACTGTTTTATTATTATTTTTAGTGAAGCTGGATTATCCCAAGAATTCCCTCTCTGGTTTCCAAGATATTCTAATGGAGTTCAACTGACTGTCCTGCTCCAATACCAGAAGTTCCACAGAAGGTTTTTATGCTAAGTTCACAACAGACCTACAGTATCTGCACCACTCTGCAAAAGCAGAAATAAGAAATATACTACACCATGATAGCACTTTGCAAACATAAATACGAAATAAGAACTATATGAAATTCATTAAAGTGATTAAAAAAAATTAAAATAAACCTTGATAACCATGTGGGCCCTCCCATGAGGGCAACGTGCCTCACCTCCTCCATAACATAACAGAGCATGCATGCATGCAGGGTGCTAAACCATGCCACCTAGGGGCCATGTCAGAATATTTAACAGAATAACTACGGTGCTGAGGTAGATGTGGGGCTTCTTGGCCAGGTTTTTATGCAGAGAATGCCAGAATGGAATCCAAATATGCAGTTTTACAATCAAAATGAATATTTGAGAGTGAAAGACACACAGGAATATAATGTGCGTGGATCCATTGCAGTGCCTGTTTTTGAGCTCAATACAAGAAAGTGTGTTGCAGTAGTGGAACTTGTGACAACAACGGAGAAATTTAATTTCAATAAGGATATTGATAATCTATGCCATGCACTTCAGGTAGGTTAGTTTCTGCCCCTTCTAATGAAAGTGTCTAGATAAGCCATTTTTAGAGAAATGGACATTTATGCTTGATCATTTTAAATACATATTGACAAGTGCTTCTTCATGACATGCACATCTACTAGATGCGTATGGTAAATGTTTTCCCAATGTTTATTTTATCCTTAAACAGTTCAAATGTTCATGCAGGAGAATTTTGTTAAGATGTTAGATCCCATCACTGAATCATGAATTTGTTTTTGTGTAATAAGGTGGATTGCATTCTGTTTGTTGCCTCAAGCCCTTGAAAAATCGAGGTTTATGCATTGGGAGAATATGGAAAAGCCATCAATGAATTTATAGTTTGAAACGAAGACTAAAGTATGATCTATTCTGAGTAATGCTATCATTGTATGCGCTTATAACCTATAGAGTTATTTGCACACATTGCACCTTACACTTTTTTGTCTGATTTTATGCATGTGATGTGGCGCAGAAAGTGAATTTAAGGAGTAAAGAAATCTGGCCTCATCCTAAATCAGATTTTGAAATGATTAATGTTGTTAATATATGTCAAATTTAAGGCATCTACAATACATAGATATAGATACTTGATACATGATGAGTGTAGTGAATTTCATTAACCGTCAATTTGTGTGACGCATGATGAGGAGGGCATTATAACAGTGTTTACTATTATTAACAGGAAGTCTCTTATAGTATGCAACCAATGGCTATTGGAAAAGACTACAGATAGGAATATCGTTGATTCCCCAGGACCACTAAAACAATAAATCTACCTTTTGTTGAAGGAAAACTATCACAGGATTTAACAAGGAGCCATGAAACTGAGAGGAAGAATCGCTAGGGTCATTGAAATATTAAATCTGCTTTTCTTGAATGAAAACATTTTCCTCTCACATCATAGATACTTAGGATTAGAAGAATATCTGTGGCTGAAAGGGAGCCAGATACAAACTGAGGAGAAATGAGGAGCAATGGCCAATATGGCAGAAAACATTTTGGAGGATTATCAAAACTTAATATGGAAATTAAGTGTATAGCAAGATACCTGAATAAGCTCCAAAAAATTGGATTGCAGTTTTCTCTGAAGTTCGGCCAAATATAGAAACTGAGACCGAGACGACTGCAGAAGCATAGTACAGCTAGGCATCACAGAGCAGGCATCAACTGTACAATGCAGGCATGAAGGAGGAACTTGAGATCACATAGCTGCTTCAAGCCATGCCACACTCACCACTTGCATCTTTCATGCAAACCACCTGTCTTATATATGATATAGTTACCTATCCTATATGATATACGTATGTTTGTTTCAAAATGAGATACTCCATAACATTATCTCAAACATTAAATGCTCGAGGATTAATGCTAGCATTACCCATGTTTCAGAACAATGATGTTGAATTTATAATATAACATATGATATAACAATGTTGAATTTACCTAATATATCAGTATCGCCTCGATATGAGGCCAAATAAGATCACAAATTTTTTAATTGGATGAAACGGAATATTCACTTATGACTTTCCTTAAAATATAAAATGACAAATCACTGACTTTGGCTAAAACATAAAATGACAATGATATGAGCTTTAGGTTATGTGCAGGGACTTAAAAAAAAAATGAATCGATTACTATAGTCCCTGCCAGGCCCTTTGGGCAAGGGGTAATAAAAGATGTCGTGGAAAGAGGTTTCGGTGTTGGGAGAACTTCGTGAGCATGGAGCTAATCTATGGTTAGATTAGATAGTAACCGACATACACTTCAATTAATCTATCTGTGGTTCGATTAGGCAGTAACGAACGTACACTGCAATTAATACGAGATAATTGTTCCAGGCTCCCACAACAGTCACACTAATTTGATTATATTATATGCAAACCAAACCCCACACAGAACAAACACGTTTTCTGATATCAATAGCAAAACATTAAAAATGACGTGATTTTTTAATTTGGTCACGTTTTCTGTTCACGAACACTTTAAAATTTGAAAGTGCTAAGAATTCGCTTAAAGACAAAATGACCCAAAACTTCACTAAAACCAAAAATGAGCACAGACCAAAGGAGAGACATGACACTTTGGTAGAGAAAAGGAGAGAAAAAGTGTATCATTCAAAAAAGTTAGGGTGACTAAATCCAAAATGACGACGCTAGACGCTAGATATAACGAGTCATTATATTTAATTAAAGCAAACACAAAGTACGCGTTAGGATATATCCTATTTCATATTTAGCGCAATGCAATGTTGTTTGAGTAAATTTTCAAAAGTATTTTTGTATGCGATGTACGCATAGATATGATATGTAAATAAATTTTATTTGATTTAGATAATTGTCCTTTAGGTATATTTTGTTATAAAGAGTTAAAAGGTTTTTAAGTTAGTATTTTAATAGTATGATTTTTTAAATTTTTAGGGAGATTTAAAATAGTTTGATTATATTATATATAAATAAGTTTGATTTATGATAGATAATTGATGTTAAACTTTTTATATTTTATTATAAAAATATAGTTTATAAGTTCTCTGAAATTAAGATTTTGGTTGGATTTTTTTTAAATGTTTAAAGAGATTTAATAATTTATTATTATTAGTATTATTATTATTCAATTTGACACTAAATTGGTTTATATGACCTCCTTGTTTGTGGGACAAGAGAATGTCTACGAAGGCATACATACTCTATCTCTCTCTGTTTTTGTACCTGTGATCTTTTAGGAGGAAACACATCCTCTTAACCATTAGGCCCACTCAAGATGTATAATTTGGTTATGGCATATATAAATTAATTTTATTTATAGATAATCGATGTTAAGGTTTTTGTGTTATCATAAAGGGAAGGTTTAGAGATTTTTTAGTTAGGATTTTAGTATATACACACACACACACACACACACACACACACACACATATATATATATATATATATATATATATATATATATATATATATATATATATATATATTAGGAGATTTAATAATGTAATATAAGTTGGTTAGATTTAATTATTGTAATAAATTGAAAATTGCATTTTTTAACTATATATATATATATATTAGATTTTTAATTATAATCATGATAGCCAACATAATATTTAGCATTTTGGAATGCAGATGTAAATCAAAATTCATCATATTATCTTACCGATAGGGGTGTCAGAGCATCAAGATGAGGGGATATGGATAGGGTTCGCAACTCCATGAATCATATTGTTGATATATGATGTGGTAGTTGGGCGCCATGCACCTTCATTGTGCCATGCACCTTCAACTCATTTGGCATTGGTTTTGGTGATATTTTGAGAGAGGATAAAATTGTGTGGATGGTGGTTCATTTTTTGGTGGAGTTTTATGCAACCTATTATGGGATGGATGTGGGAGTCTTTTCTTTCTTCCTTTGATAAGCTTGTGCTGGAGAATTGGAGGGAATGTCGTTTATGTGCTCGAAAAGTGATTGAGGAGTGGATTCCTTTCTGGATTTGCATTGGGGAGAGCAGAACGGAGGGACACTGGATCAATGGAAGTTTAGCTAGGATATAGGAACCAGACATGGCTATGTGAAGCCACCAAGCACATTAGCTATCCACCTTTTGCTCAAATTTGTTGTAGGCACACTAGGTGAGTTTCCGAAGTTGGTTGGATTCTTCATGTCTAGAATGAGGTAAGAGGTCTTGAATCTTTCTCTGAGTCTATCACCCTTGTTATTGAAGGGTTTTGCCTCATTTTTATTGCTTGTGGAGGGTGGTTGCAAGTAAAAACTCTTGGAATCTTAAATTCTCTGTGTAAGTTTCAAGTTTCTGGGGGTCTATCATTTTATTAGAGGACTGGCGAGTTTCCTGAGTGAAACTTGGGTGCAATCTCTTATTTGATTGATCTGGTAATTTTTCCAACCCTTGGTTTTGATATTTCCATGTGGTTAGAGGGTAGAGGGAGTTTTAACATTTGATGGTCTATTCATGGGCTTAACTAAGTTGAATTTCAATTTAGCTAGGCTCTTTTAGCACTTCCCTAGGGGTCATGTATGCAAATATTTTCTAAGGGTAAGTTTTGATAGTGGTAGCACTGGGTTCAAACATGGGAGAATGCATGTAGCACACCATCAGGAATAGTATTTCGGTCAACCACAGGAACGGACCCATAATGGTAATTCAATTGTGTTTAGCAGGGATTGTGTTTATGGTTCAAAGCATTGGTGGGTGGCACCTTTGGGTGTTTTAGTGGATACGAAGTCTCCTTGTAACAAATATATTCTTTGGGTGCGAAGTTTGGTGGAGTATGTGTACATATCCATTGGTGGTCCAGATGGCCATGCCTCACCAATGCGGTAAAATGAGAAGAGGTGTGCAAGATGTAGAAATTATACAACATATATGTATATCATGGATTCACGCTAATCTAACAATATAATAAAGCTAGATACTGAATCACTTCTACAAATCACTTGTCGAAATTAAACATGATCTCCAATTACATGAAGAAAAGAAAGAATCAAATAAAACCACAACACATATAATTTCTCGGGGAAATATTGCTGCTCAAAACCCCACAATATTATATTGTATATTCATCATGGATACATGAAACAGATACAATGTCCTCCCCTCACAAGAGTCTGCCTCACTCAACTATTTGTGTCACACATTCCTCAACAAAAACAAGCTAATACTTAGCCAATTTCAGCCCTCCTAATAGCCTGCCTTGCTCATGCAATTCATGAGGAATGTAATCCCTAAATAATAGGAGATTTGGCCTTCCTTAACTGCACTGAGTATCATGGGCAATCCAATAAGTGTTTGGGTGCATGGGTGCAACCTAATATTCCTACAACTAGTAGTCAACATCCCATTCACCTACATCTCAACCGGGTCTCCACTGGAACTGACATGCATGCAGCTAATAATAATAAATCCTCATTTGCATGTGAGATCACTGGTTGTGAATTAAATAGTATTTAATTCACATGATCTCACACTAGTGTATCTAAGAGTTACAACTAGCAAAATTGAGCTTAACTCACTTAACTGAGTTAAACTATTTACAACCTGCATTAAATATTGCACCACTGCACTTTGAACTCTGTTACAACTATAATTACTTTCCATGCCTCACAAACTACCCTCAACTCAAAATTCATGAGTTAACTGAGTTTATCACGCTCAGTTAACTATTACAAGTTATTTTGAGATTAGATTACATTTTATTGTCCATCTTAATTAAGGGATAACTAAAATAGACATGTACCAAATTTAGCCCTGTGGTCCCACCCTAGTGTAGGTTTTTCTTGGACCTCTTGGTTCCACACTAAGTGTGGGTGATGAAATTTTCTTGTTGAATATAAACACTCCCTCTCAACAAGAAAGGGATTATCCTTCACCCGAATCTTGCCTCTATGGTATTCGAATTTTCTCCTAGTGAGTGCCTTCGTCAGAATATTTGCATCCTGATCTTCTGTGGGAATGTACTGAAGCAACATTATTTTTCTCTGCACACAATCTTTGAGATGATGGTACCATATATCAATGCGCTTTGACCTATCATGAAACACTCGATTAACCAAGAGTTTAATGCAACTCTGGTTATCACAATGTATCATTCTCGGATCCATCTGAGAACCAAACAAACCAACCAAGATCTTTCTCATCCAGATAGCCTCACATGTAGCTTGAATTGATTCCATGTACTTTGCTTCCGATGAAATGAGTGCCACGGATCGTTGCTTCCTGTTGTACCAAGAAATTGTTGTCAATCCAAAGCTAAAGATCCCTCCTGATGTGCTCTTTCTGTCTGATGGACTGCCTACCTAATCTGCATTTGTGAAGCCTTGAAGCTTCACTCCCTCTATCCGTTTGTACCATAGACCATACTCTAATGTTCCCCTCACATATCTCAAGACATGCTTCCCCACCTTCCAAAAGATCTTGGTAGGCTTAACCATAGCTTGACTCAGCTAGTTAACTGCATAGAAAATGTCTGGTCTAGTGTTCACTAGATACATCAGTGGACCAACTAACTGCCTGTAGATAGTAGCATCCACTTCTTCTCCAGAAGTAGCATCCTCCTTCCTCCAATTTCCTGGAAGAGGAGTCTCCATGGGTTTGTAGCTCTCCATGTGAAACTTACCCAGTATCTCCTTTGTATACTTTCCTTGAGGCACAAAATGTTCACCATCCCGCTACCATATTTCCAAGCCAAGGAAATAATGAAGGAGTGCCATGTCCTTCATTTCAAATTATCTTGCAAGGTCCTATTTGCAAGAAAGTATCAGCTTCTCATCACCTGTCAAGATTAGATCATCTACATAAAGTACAATAGTCAAAATCTTACCATCAACTACAATCTGGTATAGGTTTGCATCCGCTTCACTTTTGGTGAAGCCCAACCTGGTGAAATAGCTATCAATCCAAGTGTACCAAGCATGAGGTGCTTGCTTCAGCCTATACAATGCTCTCTTGAGTCGGCACACATGCGACTCACTGTCAAAGTTTTCAAAACCTTCTAGATGCTCTATGTACACTTCCTCCTTAATAATTCCATTGAGGAATGTAGTTTTCACATCAATCTGATGAATGCACCACCCCATCTGCACTGAGAGTTCAAGGATAGATCTGATGAGAGAATACCTTGCAATTGGTGCAAAGGTATCTTCATATTGAATCCCCTCAATCTCTGAGAATCCTCAAGCCAAAAATCTGGCCTTGTACTTCTCCACACTCCCATAAACATCTTCCTTTACCTTGTAGATCCATCTAGATCCAACCATTGATTTGTCGACTGGTCTTGTAACTATCTCCCATTCATTGCTTTTGACAATGGAGTCATACTACTCTACCATAGCATTAAACCAAGTTGGTTGCTACACTACTTCCTTAAATGAAGATTTTTCAGTCACAATACATTTTCTCATAAGAGCCATGTATCCAGTAAACTTGTCAGGAGACTGTCTCTGTCTGTGCAGTGAAGTAGGGGCTCCTACATTCTCTGTTGCATCAAGTCTCAATCTATCAGCTTTTGTGGTGTGGCTTCTTCCATTTCTGATGGATGGATCTGCATGAGTGTTTCCCTCCACTCCATGATCCTCCGCATGTGGCTGATTCACATCTTGAGGTTCATTCTTGGGAACCAACAGTTCCTCCTCTGCATGCAAGTCCAGCTCCCTCTCAAGGGACAACCGCATGGCTTTCTCCTCATCAAATTTTATATCTTGTCTCACAAAAATCATTATGCTATTTCGAAAACACACTCGATAGTTGTGGGGAGTTTCAGTGTACCCCACAAATATCCAACCTCAGTTGTTGGTTCGAGCTTCTTCTTGGCGTCTTTGGTCACATGCACATAAATAGATGAGCCAAAAATCTTAAAATGTGAAACATGAGGTTTGTTACCAGTAAAAGTCTCTTCAGGTGTACTCATGCCAAGTGTCCTATGAGGACAATAGTTCTGCACATGTACCACTGTGTTGCATGCCTCCGCCCACAGATGACACAATAGGCCCTAATCATGCAACATCGCTCATGTTCCACCCACAATCATTCTGTTCTTTCTTTCAACAACCCCATTCTGTTGTGGGTTATGAGGAGCTATCAGTTCTCTTCGAATTCCTTCTTTGTTGTAGAAGTTCTTTAATTCGTTAGAGATGTACTAACCACCATTATCGCTCCTAACAGCCTTCAATTGTTTCCCTGTGTCTTTCTCCTCTAGTGCTTTAAACTCAAGAAACTTTGAGAATGTCTGCTCTTTCTTCTGCGTGAAGTAGATCTAGCACTTATGAGAAAATTCATCAACAAATATCACATAGTGCTTATGTGTTGCCATCGAAGCAACAAAGAATATTACACACTCGTGTGAGTGGATTCTCTCAAGGATTTCTGAAGCTCGGTTCTCCTTCTCATAAAAGGTACCTAAATATTTAATTAATTAAATAAACAAAACCAAATAAATGACAATATTAATTACATATATATGAAATATTAAAAGCTTAAAATTTGGACATATTCAGGGCTTTTAATTATTATTTAATAAAAACTTTTATATTATGAGTGATTTGAGACTTCCACAATTATTCGTATTGGTAGGAAATTCTGGAATAACACTGTGTAGATGTGTGATCCATATAACTTTTTTGATAGTTAACCCATCCCTCATCTAGATCATAAGACTATTTTGAATTAGTTTTTAAAATCATTTTTCAAGGTGTTTTCTATGTTTTTATATATTATTTCAAATTTTAATTTTATTTAAAAATATATATATATATGGAAATTAAAATTGAATAATGCTTATATATCCTATCAAAATTTCTCACTAATTTCTTCTTTCAACTCCCACATTGAAAAAATACCTCTACACGTATGGTTAATATGAATTTTGAATTGTAATCTCTATAATTTATATTATTTGTAGAATGTCACATGCTAATGGTTCCAAAGTCTAACATTGTTAATAAAAAATAGAAGTGTTTTTTTTTAAGTAATATCAAAACAAAATAAACAAAACATTACAGTTCTTTAAAAAAGTAAAATATTATTTAAATATTTTGTTAAAAAAATAATTTTTAAAATAAAAAGAAAAACTAAAGAAAATACAATAATACTTATATATTTATTAAACATTAGGGGAATTTTGAGGTCTAAAATGGGCCTCCTAAGAAAATTATAAAATAATAATGGAAATAATAGAATAAGATTTGATTACATCATCAAATTTTAGAGGGAAAAAAGAAAAAACTACTTTTTCAACTTGTATTTTCAACTTATCTCCCAATGCTTTTACTCAAATGTCGAGTGGGAGTACTCGTTGGCTGCAAAATTTAATTCCTCATCCAAATAGCACTCATGTTGCATATTTTCAATGGATCCTTCTACACGAAAAATGAGAAATACATGAAAAACATGATTGCAATCATGTTTTTCATGTATTTCTCATTTTTGATGTAGTAGGGTCCATCACAATTATTCAACATGGGTACTCCTTAGATGAGGAATTAAATTTTGTATCCAACAAGTACTCCCACTCGAAATTTAGGTAAAAACTTTGGGAGATAAATTAAAAATATGAGTTGAAAATGTAGTTTTACTATTTTATTAATTTTTAATATTTTTACCCTTTTACTTAAAAAATGGTGAATCATCCCCCATGGTTGACATCATCATATTGAATCCTATTAGTTCTTATAAATTTTATTTTGGTTGTACATTTTGCTTAGGAGGCCCATTTTAGACCTCAAAATTCCCCTAATGAACATATGTTGGAAATATTGAGCGAAATCAATAACACACAGAGATGCTTCCCCCACAACACAAAGAATGCACAATAATGTGGAAATTAACAGTACACAGACAGACAGACCTAAAAACACGAGAGCAGAATGAAATTTGTTTTCTATTCAACTCAATAAAATTATGGAAATTTCATTAGTTATACCAAATGGCCGAAGCCTGAAAACCTAATACTATTTAATGTTGAATTCAATGTTGGATAGGTGTTTAACCACCAATCGTCCTTCTTATGTCAATAGACCCATTTCTATATTTAAATGACACACAGACCATATTTCAGCTTATACACGAAACAATGTACAAACGCATTCAAAAACACAAAACAGGCGGACCTAAAATCTTATTTGTTCTAGATGCGAAAAAAACATCGCATCCGTGCCCTTCTCGCATTTTGGTGATATCAACTTTTAACTCGCAAGCGCTTTAATGGAAAAAATAAACTTGTGCAATTGCGATATGGGGCAGCGATATCACATCACAAAAAAAATAACTTGTGGGCATTTTGGCGGAAACTTAAACTTCAGTGATTGCGATACGCTGCAGCATTATCGCATCGCAACAAAAATAACACAACTTTCGGATGGCGAAAAGGTAAGGTGTAAACATTGCGAGGTGTGGGCACGATGCGACTAAAAATTGGTAAGTGCGGTAAGCAGATATCAAAGGAATATGATAGAATAAAATGGATTGTGGTGGATTTCAAAGTGCTGTAAGGTAAGGTGGGTCCCACTGAATATCGCATCGATGGGGAATTAAGATATGGTGAAGGGCTTAAAGAGTTAAAAAAAAAAGTTGCGGGTTGCGCCTGAGGGAAAAAAGGTAAGTCAATGCGGTGGTTCAAGAAATAAACGTAGAGGTAAGGGCTCAGGTACTCTGTTCTGATATTTACAAAAATTGTGTGAAATGCCTCCGATTTGAAATCTTGCTGCTTGTCCTTCCCTGCTACAAAATTGATGAAGTGTGGGCTGCTACCATTGCTTATTCATGACGGTGGTTGGGAGTATAATTCCAACACTCCCCTTAATCACAACTGCCGCCATCAGTCATTCCCAGACACTATCTGAGATAAAAAAAACTATTCTGTCCCAATGGCTTTGTGAGGATATTAGCAAACTATTCCTCTGTCCTACAATGTTGCAAAACAATATCACCATTGTTAACCAATTCTCTTATAAAATGATATTTGGCATCTATGTGCTTTTTTCTCTTGTGGAAAATGGAATTCTTTGATAATGCAATTGTTGAGCCATTATCACAATAAATTGTGGTTCCTTTGTCTTGCTTATGACACAATCTCTGAGCATCCTTCTCATCCATACTTCTTGGCATGTTGCTGCTATTTCTACCACATATTCAGCTTCTGCTGTTGATAATTCAACTATTGGTTGCTTCTTGGAAGCCCATGAAATGGCTCCCGATCCCAAATGAAACACATATCTATATGTGCTCTTTCTATCATCTACACTTTCAGCCCAATCACTGTTAGTGTAACTAATCAATTTAAAATTATCAGTTGAGGAGTATAGAACACCATACTCCTTTGTTCCATTCATATACCTCAATATTCTCTTTTTACTTGCTAATGTGTCTCCTTTGGTGTCTCAATGAATCTGAAAATTAAACTTATAACATACATAATATCAGGCCTAGTTGTAGTCAAATACATTAGACTGCTAACTATGCTCTTGTACAATGTCGGATCAACATTCTTGCTGCAATTTTCCCCATGATAGTTGGAGTTGCTAATGCTTTGTTTTTCTGCATGTTAAACCTCTTTAAAAATTCTGCAACATATCTTGCTTGGGAAATAAAAATTCCCTTTTCATTTTTCTTTACTTCTATTCCCAAAAAATATCTCAATAAACCCAAGTCAGTTATTTCAAATTCACTCTTCATGACTGCTTTAAAATCAGCACTGAGAGAAAATTCATTGCCTGTGAAAATTAAATCATCTACATATAAAACAACAATAAGGATTTTACCATCATTTTCTTTTATGTAGAGTGTGGGTTCACCATCACATTTGTCAAACCCATTTTCTATCAGGTAAGCATCAATCCTGCTGTACCATGTTCTTGGTGCTCACTTAAGCCCATAAAGTGCTTTCTTCAGCTTACATACTTTGTGCTCTTGGCCTTCAATCTCATAGCCAAGAGGTTGTTCAACATATATCTCCTCTTTCAACACTCAATTCAAGAATGCTGACTTTACATCCATTTGATAGACTTTCCACTTTTGTTGTGCTGTTATGGACAACACTCTCCTCACTGTCTCCATCCTTGCAACTAGTGCAAAGGTTTCTTCATAATCTCTTCCCTGTTGCTACTTGTAGCCTTTCACAACAAGACTTGATTTATGCCTTTCTATCTCGCCTTAAGCAATGCTTTTGGTCTTATAGACCCATTTCACTCCAATGACTTCTTCACCTTGTGGGAGGTCCACTAACTCCCATGTATCATTCTTTTCTATTGCTCCAATCTCTTCATTCATTGCTTCAATCCATTTTTCTTCTTTTACTGCATCTTCAAAAAAGATTGGGTCATGAACATGAAAAATGTTATGAAACTAGCTCCAAAAATAGAATAAAAGAGATATCAATGCCTTAGAAATAAGCCACTTCCAGGGGGAAACCTCCAATACGTTACATGAATGAACAATTCTTAGATGATACAAATTACAAAACCTCATTTCTATATATAGGATTCCATGGTGCCATAATGTAATCTTAGTGGGGCCACAATGTAATCCTAGCCGACCTAACAATAACAATTTAAGGGCACAATAATAACAAAATGGGGGTTACAGGGGTACAATAATAACAATAAGGGGGTTGCACTAACAACAATAAGGGACTATACCAGTAATATAGGGACCTAACATGCCCTTCTCCTTCAAAAAAGTGTTGTCCTCAACGCTTGAATAGCTCTGGGTACTTCTGTATAAAATTTCATCCTCCCATGTAGAATCTTCAGTGGGTAAGTTCTTCCACTTGATGAGATACTCTGAAATTGATTGATTTCGTAGCTGTCGTGTTCTTGTTTCCGTGACCGCTTCAGGTTCCAATATGTTTTTTCCTTCCTCATCAAGTTCTGGCAATATTGTTTGAACTAGAATATTTTCACCTATAACCTTCTTTAAGCATGAAACATGGAAAACTGGATGCACTCGCGAAGAAGCAGGAAGCTCCAATTTGTATGCCATAGTACCAATCTTTTGCAACACGTTGTAAGGACCATAGTACTTTGGTGATAATTTATTATCCTTCTTTGCTTGCTTGAGGGACATTTGTTTGTATGGTTGTAGCCGTAAAAATACCCAATCTCCTACATCAAAACTTCTCTCGTTGTGATGTTGATCTGCCTGTTGTTTCATTCGATTTTGTGCCAAATTCAGGTTATCCTTTAAGAGTTGGAGAACTTCTTGCTGATGCTCGATGTGATCTTCCACTACTTGAACCTTCGAATTTTCCCTTAAAGATGATGTGATGGATGGTAGATGATATCCATAAAGTGCCATAAATGGGGTCATTTTTGCTGCAGTATGGAAGGAAGTGTTATACCACCATTCAGCAAGAGGTAACCACTTGACCCATTGTGTTTGTTTATCAGATACAAAACAACGAAGATATCCTTCCAAAAATTTATTTACTATCTCCGTTTGACCATCAAATTGAGGATGATAAGATGAGCTATGAGCTAATTGAGTACCCAAACAAGAAAATAACTCCGTCCAAAAATTTCCAGTAAAAATGGGATCTCTGTCACTCACAATAACCCTTGGGTTTCCATGTAGCTTTTGAATTGTGTCCATGAATGTAGTAGCAACTGTACTTGCTTTAAATGGATGAGATAATGCACAAAAGTGTGCATACTTGGTAAGTCTATCAACTACCACCATGATGACACTCTTTCCTTCGGACTTAGATAAACCTGTGATAAAATCCATTGAAATCTCCTCCCAATGTTGACTTGGAATGGATAAAGGTTGTAGAAGACCCGGGGTCTTAATTGTCTCAACTTTATTCTGCTGGAAAATCAAACATTCCGCCACAAACTTTTGAATATCAGATTTAAGGCCATCCCAAAAAAATTCTTTCTTCACCCTGTGGTAAGTTTTTAAAAATCCTGAGTGTCCTCCTAAAGGAGAAGTGTGCAATTCCAGAAGAATATTTTGTTTTGGTTGGGAATTCTTACAAAGATATAAGCGATCTTTGTACCATAAGGAATCATTTTTCCAACTAAATGTATCAGATGTACTAGGATCTTGCTGCAACTTTTGAATGAGTGTCCATACATCTTTGTCCTTCTTCCATTCATCTCTTGCTTCGGTTATCCAGTCTGGTTGGATAATAGAAATGGCACAAAGCAATGCTTCCACCTCTTCATTCTTTCTTGAGAGTGCATCTGCAACAACATTAAGCTTTCCTTTTTTGTAGATTATTTCAAAGTCATAACCCAACATCTTTGTGACCCATTTTTGCTGCTCTTCGGATGATAGTCTTTGTTCCAAAAAGTGTTTAAGACTATCATGATCAGTTTTTACCTTGAAGTGTCTTCCCATTAGGTAAGTTCGCCATTTCTTTAGTGCATGTAGTATTTCTAACATTTCTTTCTCATAAATAGGTTTCTGTAAATACTTTCCCTTGATTGGACGACTTTCAAAAGCAATGGGTCTTCCTTCCTGCATTAAAACTGCACCAATTCCATTTCCTGAGGCATCACATTCCACAATAAAGGTTTTTGTGAAGTCTGGCGTAGCTAAGACCAGTGCTAGGCACATTGACTCTTTAAGATGTTCAAAGGCCTTAGTTGCTTCAGGAGTCCATGAAAATGCATCTTTCTTCAATAATGTTGTTAGAGGTGCTGCTATTCTCCCATAATTCTTAACAAACTTGCGATAATACCCTGTTAACCCGAGAAATCCTCGCAACTGCTTTATGGTTGTGGGGACTTTCCATTCCTTAATGGCTTTAATTTTGTTAGGGCCTACCTTAACACCCTCGTGAGATACAATATGACCCAGATATTCCACCTCTTGTACTCCAAAGAAACATTTGGATGTTTTTGCATATAATTGTTTCTCCTGCAATAGTTTGAGCACCCTGTCAACATGTTAAACATGATCCTTCCAAGACCTACTGTAGATTAGTATATCATCAAAAAATACTAGCACAAATTTTCTAAGGAAGGGTTTGAAAATGGAATTCATCAACCCTTGAAATGTAGAAAGTGCATTGGTAAGGCCAAAAGGCATGACCAAAAATTCATAATGACCCTCATGAGTTCGAAATGCTGTTTTTGGAATATCTTCAGTCTTCATTCTAATTTGATGATATCCTGAATGAAGATCCAACTTGGTAAAATAAATTGCTCCATGTAATTCATCGAATAATTCATCAATCACAAGAATGGGAAATTTATCTTTAATGGTGAGATTATTGAGCTCCCTATAATCTGGACACATGCACCATGATCCATCCTTCTTGTTTACCAATACTACAGGAGAAGAGAAAGAACTTTGACTAGGTTGAATTATACCAGCCTCTAACATTTCTACAATCATACATTCAATTTCGCTTTTTTGGACATAAGGATATCTATAAGGCCTGATGTTTGGAGGAACACTTCCTGGAATCAAATGAATAGCATGGTCATGATCATGAATAGGTGGGAGTCCTTTGGGAGTTTCAAAAACCTTGGAATGATTGTCCAAGAATTTTTGGAGATCTGTAGAAATAGGTGATTTTGATGTTGGAACTTCTAGTGAGCATAATTGTGCAATTACACCTCGTTGTTATTTCTTTAGAAGCTTTGTCATGACATTAGAGCTTATTATCTTTCTTGGTTTCCCTGCAATACCCCGTAATTCAACTTCTTTTCCTTCTGAAAAAAATTTCAAGGAAAGTTCTTGAAAATTAAAAGCTATCGTCCCCAAAGATTGTAACCATTGTACTCCTAATACAACATTAGAACCTCCCGTAGGAATGGAAAGCATTGGACTATTAAATACATATTCTCCCTTAGCTTGAGATTATGGTATTTTCCAGAGAAATTTATAGTACCTCCATTTGCAACCATCACTTGACATTCTGGTGCTGGGTATAGGAAACAATTCAATTCCTTGGCTACCTTACAATGAATAAAATTATGGGTACCACCTAAATCAATTAACACTATTACCTTTTTTCTTTTTGATATGTCCTTTTATCTTGAGAGTTTGAGGAGTGGTAATTCCTTCCAATGCATTACACGATATGGTTGGACTCATTTCTTCCTCTTCTAGGGTTGGTTCCTAGTGTATATCCTCTTCTTTTTCATTTTCTTCTTCCTCTTCACAATCTATGTAAAATAATTTCTTCTCAGCACACTTATGACCTTTAGTGTATTTGCCATCACAACTATAGCAAGGACCTTTTTCTCTTTTTTCTTCCAATTGTTGTGGTGTCAACCTTGTAGGTTGTGGAAATCTAGGAGTAGCAACACTTCCCTCTTTATAGAAGTGCGTGGTAGGCTTCCTTGTCTCCATAATTTTACATTCAATTTTTCTTGCCAACCTGAATGCCTTCTCTAATGAATCAGGTTCTAAAACGCAAACCTTATGTTGGATGTTATCCTTTAAAATTCCTATGAAGAGATCAATCCTGTGTTCCTCTGGAATATCAGTTACCCTTATATTCAATTTTTGGAAGTCCTCAATGTATTCCCCCACCAAACCCTTTTGTTTGAGATTTATCAATTGGCTAAAGAAGGTGTTGCTCTTTGTATCCTCAAAATGTGCTATCATTTCCTCCGTAAAAATTGACCAAGTGACATTTTTTTACGGGAGCAAAGCCATCGATATCATACAAATGTATTTTGTTCTAAATGTAAAGTTGCAATGCGTACCTTTTGTGTGTTTTGCACATTATTGAGATCAAAATATTGCTCCATCTGTAGTATCCATGTTACAGGATCATTTCCATCAAACTTCCTCATATCCATTTTTCGAATATGGTGGTCCTTCCCACAAAAATTAGAGTTTATGAAATCATGATTAACATTTATTTTTTTGTCATCATGAGTTTCCTCTACTATATTTTCACCATTAGGAATCATTTGTTGTATCAACTTTGTCAAATCTTCAATGTCTACTTTTAGATCATTCTTTGTGTTTTCCATTGTTTCATCGATCTTAGCTTCCATACCAACTTCCATGCCATCCATATTAGCTTCCAAACCATTCATATTAGCTTCCACAGCTTTCTTCAAACCATCCATTTCATTTTTTGTTGCTCTTTGTGATAGTGAAATTTGGTGCACATGTTCATGGAATTTTGATATCTCATGTTGCATTTCTTCATCTTCATGAGTCATAGTAGGGCCTTTTGAAGGCTTAATGGGTGTTGAATTCTTTTTAGGGGGAATTTTAGAACCCAATACTGATATCTATTGTCAATAGGCCTTTGGAATCACCTAGAACTGATTTTTCAAAAAAGACTTATGGAATTTGAAAAGAAATACACACCTTTTTCTTGATTTTGAGGAGCTCGATATTGAAACTGATTTATCTCTGTGATTTTGGATCTTCAATATCTAAAATTTGGCCTTGAAGTAGCCCTCTGAATCTTCTTTCGAATTCCACAGGTCTAACCTGATTTGGATTCTGGAAGACAAAGTTATGCCCAATCTCCTATGATGAACTAATTATGGACTGGTTCAGTAGAGTGAACTTGTACGACCTTCCATGTGTCACTGTTTCTACCTTCGTCTCTGAAATTCATATAGAGAAAACTAAAGTCCATGTACTTGCGGCCACTTTTTATAGAATTCCCATCTGATGCTCAGAGAGAGAGAGTTATGAATATTTTCCCACAATCACGTCTTTGAGATGAAATTTGGGAGCTTGCAAAAGACCTAACTTCCACAGACCATATCTCCAAAAATATTTCGTACCAAGTTCTGAAATTTTGCGAAGATATTTCTCAGGAATTTTTCTTCCCTCCCTAAAAATTTCAGCTTCTGAACCTTTGTAGAAAACAAGTTATAGCGAAAATGACACGATGACATGTTTAGGTTAAATTCAGGAGCCTGCAAAAGGACCTAACTTCCACATATCATATCTCTGAAGATATTGCGAACCAAGCTCTGAAATTTTGCGATGATGTTCCTCGGGATTTCTGCTTCGCACTCTAAACATTTCAGCTTCTGAACCTTCGTAGAACAAAAATTATATCGCAAATTCCACGATGAACTATTTGGGGTAGCGAAACCCTAGAATCCAAAGCTATGATACCAAATGTTGTGAAACCAGCTCCAAAAATAGAAGAAAAGAGATATCAATGCCTTAGAAATAAGCCACTTCGAGGGGGAAACCTCCAATACATTACATGAATGAAAAATTCTTAGATGACACATATTACAAAACCTCCTTTCTATATATAGGAGTCCATGGGGCCACAATGTAATCTTAGTAGGGCCATAATGTAATCCTAGCCGACCTAACAATAATAATTTAAGGGCACAATAATAACAATATGGGGGTTACATGGGTACAATAATAACAATAAGGGGGTTACACTAACAACAATAAGGGACTATGCTAGTAATATAGGGACCTAACAAAAAAAAAAGAAAATAAAGAATTTAGACTGGTATTATTATTTACTTCTTGTTACTCATAAATTTCACTCAAATTTTTGAATATTGGTCTTCTTGGTGTGCTTAGAGTTCCACTTGAACTTGAGGGAGTTGCTGATCCCTTTGGTGTGCTTGGAGAAGCACTTCCTTAGTTTCTCAAGGTTTTTCTTTTGATTTCTTGTGGTGTGCTCTGCTGAGCTTGTGTAGGTGGAGGAGCAGCCACCATGGAGGAATTATATTTTACAATAAATTCCTTTTGCTCTTCGTGACACATACATGTCTTCACATTCACTGTCTTCTCTAAACTTCCATCCCAAGCTTCTTCTGTTGGGTGTGGAGCCTGATTATCTTGTTTATTTTTTATCACGGTGTTGGGCCCTTGTACCTTAATGGGACGGCAACGCCACCCGTAATTAAACACTACCTGGGGGGTCTAGGTGGGGCGGCTGCCCCCGAAGCTAAAAACAAATGAAAAATTGCCTTGTAAAAGTATAGAAATTTCTAGTTAATCTGGGTCATTCATTAGGTGGATGATCTGACGGTAGAAGTTATGTTTAGTTTGGGTTTTTGCCCTAGAAGGCAACCCCTCGCTTGTATGAGGGTATTGTATTGCGGTTGTGTATTGTATGTGTATTCTAAGAGTGAGAAACAGATAGGGAGAATGTGAGAGAGAACAGAGGATATTACAACGAATTTGCTATAGGTTGTGTCTCTTCATTTTGGTGGATAATAGAAAGGAAGGACTGGTTGTTCGAGGTGAACGTAGCCCAAACTGGGTGAACTACATGTATATGTGTCCATCTGGTTTTATGTGTTTTGTGCCCTTATGCTTTCCACATATTTTATGTGTTGCATTTCTCTGTAATATATAATTTTTCTAGCAACTGGTATCAGAGTCGAAGGTCTGTTTGGCTGATAAACTCGCAGGAAAGAAGGGTTCCTAGTTCGAGTGGGAGAAATGGCAGAAGATGGTAAGTTTAGGGTTGATAAATTTAACGGCCAAAACCTCCCGCTGTGGAAGATACAGATGGAAGATTATCTATATCAGAAATATCTGTACCTACCATTGAGTAGAAAAACAAAGAAGCCGACAGCTATGATAAATGCGGAATGGGAGATTCTCGATAGAAAGGCACTCGGAATAGTACAGTTCTGCCTCGTGGCGTCGGTAACCTTCAATATTTAAAAGGAAACAACAACAGAGGGTTTGATTAAGGCGTTGGCGAAATTATATGAAAAACCCTCAGCCTCAAACAAGGTATTTCTTACGAAACGTTTATTTAATATGAAGATGTCGGAAGGTGGATCTATTGCAGACCATTTAAATGATTTTAATATAGTTACCAGTCAGTTAACTTCTGTAGGGGTAAACTTTGATGATGAATTTAGGGCTCTTTTATTTCTGTGCTCATTTCCAGAAAGCTGGAATGGTTTAGTTATGGCCATTAGTAACTCTATATCCAGATCTATTACTTTAAAGTTTGATGATGTTGTCGGTGTATCCTTAGAGAGGAAATGTGACGGAAAAGTTCCGGTGAGACATCGGGTAATGCTTTGAGTGCAGATTCTAGGAGAAGAAAAATGGAAAGAGGAAAGAGCTCAGGATATCACATTAAATCAAGGAAAGGAAGATCCAAGTCCATATCAGGGATTGTGTGCTGGAAATGTGGAAAGAAAGGACATTTGAAGAAATGTTGTAGATCTCAGAAGGGAAAAGAAGGAGACTCATAGCAAGAAAACAATCATGAAGAAAATGTGACAGGTGATGTGTTACAAGATGCTTTGATTCTTTCTTTCGAAAATGTTACTGATTCCTGGGTGGTAGATTCAGGGGCCTGTTTCCATGCCACACCTGACAAGAAATATTTTCATGACTATGTTCAAGGAGATTTTGACAAGTCCGTTTGGGTGATGATAAACCCTGTAAAATTGTCAGAATGGGTAAAGTTCTTGTAAAACGGTAGAATGGAAACCAATGGCTATTAAAGGAGGTAAAGCATGTTCCAGATCTGAAGAAAAAATTGATTTCAACATGGCAGTTAGGTAGTGAAGGTTGTGTGACAATTTTCATAGATAAAACTTGGAAGGTCACCAAAGGAGCCCTAGTAATAGAAAAAGGCGAAAACGTTGGTACATTATATTTATGCAATGGTATTTCTAACTCTATTAATGCTTTAACTTCCAAAGGAGAAGATGCAACATTATGGCATCATAGGTTCAGACACATGAGTGAGAAGGGGATGAAGATTCTTCACTCAAGAAATTTATTGCCGGGTTTGAAGAATGTTGTTTTGGATTTCTGTGAGAATTGTATTTATGGAAAACAGAAGAGAGTCAGATTTCTCGGAGTTGGTAATGAAAAGCAGAGCGAAAAATTAGAGCTTGTGCATACAGATGTATGGGGACCTGCTCAAGTATCATCTCTCGGTGGCTCTCATTATTATGTTACTTTTTTTGATGATGCAACTAGAAAAAATTGGATTTATTATATTCAGAATAAATCTGATGTGTTTGATACTTTCAAGAAATGGAAAGATTTGGTTGATATTGAGGCAAGAAAGAAGTTGAAGTGTCTCAGATCAGATAATGGAGGGGAATATTGCAGCAAAGAATTTGATAGGTACTATTCAGAGCATGGAATTCGCAGAGAGAAGACAGTTTCAAGAACATCACAAGAAAATGGTGTGTCAGAAAGGATGAGCAGAACAATCATGGAGCGTGCAAGGTGCAAGAGATTGCATGTAGGATTGCCTTTACAATTTTGGGCAAATGCTGTAGATACTGATGTTTATCTAATAAACAGAGGGCCTTCATCTTCCTTGGATGGTGGTATTCCAGAGGAAGCATGGACAGGTAAAAAGGTAAACTACTCTTTTTTAAAGCCTTTTGGCTGTGAGGCCTTTATCCATATTAATAAAGAAAACATAACAAAGCTTGAGGAAAAATCAAAGAAATGTACCTTTATTGGATATGTTGTTAATGATTTTGGTTATCACTTATATGATTATGAAAATCACAAAATCATTAGGACCAGAGATGTAATATTCAATAAAAAGGTCTTGTATAAGAATTAGTTGCAGGAAAAGAAACAGGAAAAAGAAAACAAGGAATACACAGTTCTTGATGAGATCACAGAAAAAGTAAAGGTGCTTGAAAATAATAATAATAAATAGCCACAACAAAAACAACCACCACAACAGCAACAGGCACCTCAAACACCTGAAAGTGGTGTCAGAAGATCTACCAGGATACGTAGACCCCCTGAACGATACTCTCCTTCATTATATTATTTATTGTTGACTGATTCTGGTGAACTCGAATGTTATGAAGAAGAAATGCAGGTTGAAACCAGGAAGAAGTGGGAGCTAGCCATGGAAGAAGATATGGAATCCCTAATGCATAACCACACTTGGGACCTAGTCAAGTTGCCTACAGGTAAAACTATACTGCAGAATAAATGGGTTTACGGGCTGAAGGAAGAAGATGGAGGAAAACAGAGGTACAAAGCTAGACTTGTGGTGAATGGGTTTTCACAAAAGAAAGGTATTGATTTTGATGAATTATTTTCTCCTGTTGTTAAGACGACTTCAATCAGAACTATTTTAAGTCTTGTAACAGCATAATATTTACATCTTGAATAGTTAGATGTAAAGACAACATTTCTCCATAGAGATTTAGAGGAAGAGATAAATATGGAGCAACAAGAAAGATATGAGGTCAAAGGGAAAGAAAAATTAGTGTGCAGGTTAAAGAAGAGCTTGTATGGCTTAAAACAGGCTCCAAGACAGTGGTATCTAAAATTTGACAAGTCTATGTATGAACAAGGTTATACTAGATGTCACTCTGATCATTGTGTTTATCTGAAAACGAAAAATGATGGAAGCTATATTATATTGTTATTATATGTAGATGACATGTTTGTTGTAGGGTCTAACATGCAGGAAATAAATGTGCTCAAAATAAAATTGGAAAATTCATTTGCAAGGAAGGATTTGGGAGCTACAAAACAAATCCTTGGTTTGAGAATAACTAGAGATAGGAAAAATTGCAAATTAACACTGTCTTAGAATGAGTACATACAAAAGGTGTTGAAAAGATTTAATATGAAGAATTCAAAACCAATTATTACACCTTTTGCTAGACATTTCAAACTTATTAAGGAGATTTTCCCTAAGACCGAAGAAGAAATGGACTATATGTCTAAAGTTCCATATGCATCAGCAGTTGGAAGCTTAATGTATGCAATGGTTTGCACAAGGCCTGATATTTCACATGTAGTGGGAGTTGTAAGAAGGTACATGAACAATCCAGGAAAAGAACATTGGATGGCAGTGAAAGGATTCTCAGATATTTGAGAGGTACCACAAATCAAGAATTATGCTTTGGTGGTTCAAACATTGCTCTACAGGGATATGTTGATGCAGATATGGCAGGTGACAGAGATAATAGGAAGAGCACTACATCATATGTATTTACTGTAGGTGGAACAACTGTCAGTTGGGTTTCAAAAATCCAAAGTGTTGTTTCACTTTCAACAACAGAAGCAAAGTATTTTGCTGCTACAGACGCTAGTAAAGAAATGATTTGGTTACAAAGGTTTATGCACGAATTGGGTAAGAAGCATGATATGGATATGTTATACAGTGATAGCCAAAGTGCCATTCATCTTGCAAAGAACTCAGCATTTCATTCCAGGAATAAACACATACAACTCAAGTATCATTTCATACGGTCAATATTGCAAGATGGACAGTTGAAGCTAGAAATGATACACACTAGCCAGAATCCTGCAGATATGACAACAAAAGTTGTAACTAGGGAGAAAATGAGAATATGATTAGTTTCAATTGGTCTTCAAGGATGATAATGAAGATGAGAAACAACAAGTTCCAAAGATGAGTCATTGTCCAGCAAATGAAGCAGCGGTGGAGTTAGTACAATCAGTCTCCAAATGGGAGATTGTTGGGTGTGGAGCCTGATTATCTTGTTTATTTTGTATCACAGTGTTGGGCCCCTCTACCTTAATGGGGTGGAAATGCTGCCCATAATTAAACATTGCTTGGGGGGTCCAAGGGGTATGGCTGCGACTTTATGGAGCCCCCCCCTGGAGGGGGGTTTCGGGGGCAACGCCCCCGAAGCTAAAAACAGATGAAAAATTGCCTTATAAAAGTATAGTAATTTCTAATCAATCTGGGTCGTTCAGTAGGCGGATGATCTGACGGTAGAAGTTATGTTTAGTTTAGGGTTTTTTGCCCTAGAAGGCAACCCCTCACTTGTATGAGGGTATTGTATCGCGGCTGTGTATTATATGTGTATTCTCAGACCGAGAAATAGATAGGGAGACTGTGAGAGAGAACAGAGGATATTACAACGGATTTGTTGTAGGTTGTCTCTCTTCATTTTGCTGGATAATAGAAAGGAAGGACTGGTTGTTCGAGGTGTTGGAAATATTGTCATTGATGGAAAAGGAATGGGGAAAGGTCAGAATAGAAGAAGAACAGAAGGAGCAGTGACAGAATGGGAGAAAATAATACAAAGGCACAACAGAGTTTGCAAAGGTTAGAACAGAAGAAGAACATAAGGAGCAGCGACAGAATGGGAGAAAAGAATACAAAGGCGCAGCCGAGTTTTGGTGAACAACAACATGCATTCAAGAAGGATGGGAAAAATGTAAGGATGAATGAATCGTCATTATGGTGATGGGCAGCGCCGTTGTACAGTGGAATGAAGACATTCGTAGTTCCATAATACGGAGGAGTAGAGTTTATTTAAAAATAGTCATTTCGGGCATTTAAGCCCTCAACAACCAAGTATGAAGGAAATTGATTAAAACAGCGAAGGTCCTTTATGTTTCTGAAAAGGAAAGGACAAGTGGTCCCCACCACTTTAGCGCAAATCACAAAATCGCAAGTTTGAAGTTTAAGTGTCTTGTTGATGTGGATATTTTTGATGTGCGATCGTCGCGCCATCGCACCATCGCACCATCGCAATGTCGAAAAATCACCCTCCGCCCAAGCCAGAGTTTGTTGATTGTTGCGATATGCGATTATCACAATATCGCATATGTGTTATTTCCGCCATATGTTTCCATTGGTTGTAAGTTGCGATGCGATGTTGCACCATCGCATATCACACCATCGCATATTACAAAGTGGTCCGCAAAGTTGCGATGAGCTCCCATCGCAAATCGCAAATGTGAACTTTGCGCCTTTTTTTTTTATCGCGCCATTGTATATCGCACATCGCAGATGACCAACTGCGATGTGGGCCCGGGGTCAAAGAATGAAATTTTATTAAAATTTTATTAAAATTTAATGTTACGGGGCAGTGTGAAGTGTTATATTAACCAAAGGGGTTATAGTTATAAAATTCGAACATTTTATTATGAAGTATGAAGGAAGCCCCCGAATTGAAATAATATTATATGGTGGAAATAAAAGACTACCTTTGGGACGATTCATGCTTGGAAGAATGAAGGTTGGGGTTTTCAATTTAATTTGGCTCGATTTTATACGCTGGATTATCTATTGTGACCCCGTCCAGGAATACCATTAACGGTTCGTAGTTTTGACTCCTGGTTTTACTAAAGGGGACATCTATATAAAGTGATGAGAATTATGAAGAAGGGTGTGGGTGAAATGGTTGATAATAAAACGAATCTCCCTTGGAGATATCTGTATGAATAAACTATGATATATCTGAATCTACGATGCACCCATTGATGTAATGATAATGAACTCCTTGAACGACGGACGAAGTCATGAAGAACTGGCGCATGTCTGCTAAAAGAACACATATGAATCCGATTGGGGTTTCTGAAGATTAATATACACAGAAGGATACATGGGATGTTGAATGAATTTATTCTCTGAAGTCTAGGTTATTTCGGATATTTTGGTTATAGTGGTCTCATTGTTCTGTTATGAAGTTTTGGGCAAAATATGTTTGTTGATAATTGAATAAAGGGTTGCGTTGAAACTGCTGGATCCAGTCTGAAAATTGATGAAACGTGGTCCACGGTGGAGCTGAGGGTCGAAGCCTTTAGTCAGGGGGTTGTAGCTCCCTTCCAGGAGAGGCTGGTAAACGAGAGCAGGGGGTTGTGGCTCCCTTCCAGGAGAGGCTGGTAAACGAGAGAAGGTTGTAGCCTTCTGCCGGTGGGTGCCTGTGTGCTGGTATGAGTCTGCACCAGCATAAAATTGTAAGAATTTTTCTCTATAATAAATATTGAAGACAGATATTACAGTAGTGGTGGTTTTCTCTCGAATTGGGTTTCCACCTTAAATCTTGGTGTTCATATGTGTTGCTTATGTTTTTTTATTTCTGTTCATGCTTACTACTTATGAATGATGCAATGATCTAAGTAAATACATAATAATATCTCTGGACATACAAGATGGATGTAGTAATGTAACATATGGTTTTAAGGAAAGGAAAACTAAAAATTGTCAGACAGATCTAAATACTGATTCACCCCCCCCTCGGTGTTTTCCCAACACTTTGGGGGGGGGGGGGGGGGGGGGGGGGGAGCGAAGTGAGCAATCAAGATGGAACAACATCTATCAGGCCTCCAATTTTTAACGGAAACAATTTATTCTTTTGGAAAACAAGGATGAGATCCTATCTTCAGTCTTTGGGAGCAGATGTATGGGCAATTTTTGAACAAGGATAGCAATATCCAGCTGCAGTGCCAATGGATCCGACTGAAAGAAAAAACTATGAAACAAATGCAAATGCGGTCAATGCTCTATTGGGAAGTCTAACTGAAGCAAAATTTGTCAAAGTCATGTAGCTGAATACAACAAAGGCAATATGGGACAAAATCATTCTAAGCTATGAAGGTGATGCAAAGGTAAAAAGTGCTAAACTTCAAACTCTCAGAATTCAATATGAGAATCTAAAAATGCTTAATGAAGAAAGCATTGCAAATTTCTTTCTACGTCTTGATGATGTTGTAAATCACATGAGAAATCTGGGAGAAACAATAACTGAATCTACTTTGGTTGAGAAAATTTTAAGATCTCTAACAACAAAATTTGAGTCAAAAGTTTCAGCTCTTGAAGAAAAGCAGGATCTTCAAAATCTTACTGTGGTACAACTTCATGGCATACTAACTGCATATGAAATGAGAAGAGAAGGACCATCTGAAGTCAAAGAAGCAGTCTTTAGAACTTCTACAAAAGGGAAGGAAGTACAAATAATAAAAGGATCAGGATATATCTCAGAGGAAGATGAGATAAACTTCGTAAAGAAACTTCAACTTGGCACAGGACGGTTCAGAGGTAAGCTTCCTTTCAAATGTTTTGATTGTGGAAGAGTTGGTCATTATGCTGCTAGGTGTCCTTATAAAGAAACACATAAAAAGGGGAAGGAAGTAGCAAGAAGAAATAAAAATCATTTTAGCTCTAGAAAGAGTTTCTATACTCATGAAGATAGTGATGGATTATCTGATAGTGAGGAAGAATGTGAACAAGATCTTAGACTTCTCATGGCATTTGAAAAAGAATCTAGAGAAGAAAATGATACTTTTGTGGATGCTCTAGAAGACAGTGATTTTTTTGATGAAAACAATAAACTCAAAATCTGCCTAGAAGAAAGTAAAATAATCATAGAAACTTTGAAAAATCAGCTTGAAGAAAAGGAGAAGCACAATGATAAATTAGAGTGTGAAGTAGTAAGTTTGAGAAAATAAATTGAGAAAGTAAAGACTCTGAATCTTAGATTTTCTAAAGGATCTGAAACCTTAGATGAAATTATCAAGGTACAACGTTCTCCTCTTATAAAGACAGGAATTGGATATACCGGAGAATCTTCTCAGCCTTCAACACCAAATTATCTAAAAGCAGTTACAGCTAGTTTACAATATGCTACCACTCAACAAGGGAATAAAGAATCTTTACAAGTAAAGCATGATCATCTCAATTCAAAGAACACTAACAGGAATGTCTTTCATGGAAACACCAATCAACAAGTAAATTCATATAGAAGATTTTATGATCGCAGAAATTTCTTCTTCAATGGACAATGCTTCTCATGTCACAATTTTTGTCATAAAGTTGTTCAATGTGTTGCATATAAAACCATCATGACAAGAGAAGCAAGAAAGAAAAGGATTGATATTGAAACAAAGAAGAATACTTATAACAACTTTTCTCCTCTTCAAAATGAAGTTGAATGTGCTTACTGCAATAACTCTGGCCATGAAGAATCTGAATGCAAGAGCAAAGTGCAGCTAAAAGAACATGTTCCTTCAAGCTCCAAAGTATGGAAAAAGAAGGAATTACAGGTTGAAAATTGTGGCATAGCGTTATTTGCAGAAGATGAAGAAAACCAATGGTACATTAATAGTGGATGCTCAAGACACATGATAGGTGATAAAGACAAACTTCTTGCATATAGTGCTCTAGAAAAGGAAAAGAAGGTTACATTTGGAAATGATACTCCTGCGGTCATTAAAGGAAAAGGGTCTATTTTTCTAAAAGAAAATGTGAAAGCTAATGAAGTCATGTATGTGGATGGATTAAGGCATAACTTGTTAAGTGTAATTCAAATGTGTGATCAAGGAACTGAAGTGGTATTTAGTTCAAAAGAATGTGTGGTACGTGATCTTGATAAAGGTAAAGCAATCATAAAAGGAAAAAGAACTCCAGACAACCTGTATATATTGAAGAACTGCAAAGAAAAATGTTATTTGATTAAATCTTCAGAAAATTGGCTATGGCATAGAAGGTTGGAGCATCTAAGCTTCTCTCAAATCAACAAATCAAGTAGACTTAAAGCTGTTCGTGATCTTCCCAATATTTCTCTACCTGAAAATATCATATGTAAATCTTGCCAATTCGGTAAGCAAACCAGAGTACAATTTAATGCCAAGGAAGGATCATCAAGTAAGCCTCTTGAAATCATCCATACTGACATATGTGGACCTATGAGGAAAAAGTCACCACGTGGTGAAGAATACTATATCTTATTTATTGATGATTTCTCTAGAATGTGTTGGATTGGGCTGCTTAAACACAAAGATGAAGCATTTGAGAAGTTTCAGATCTTCAAAGAACTAGTTGAGAATGAATTAGATGTAAAAATAAAGTGTCTCAGATCTGATCGAGGAGGAGAATATACATCAGATGAATTTCTTGAATTTTGTGAACAACATGGCATAAAAAGACAGTTTTCTGTAGCTGGCACTCCACAACAAAATGGTGTTGCAGAAAGAATGAATAGAACAGTTCAACAAATGGCTAGAGCTATGCTGGATGATTCCAGAACACCTGACACATTTTGGGGAGAAGCAGCACATATCACAGTAAACATTCTCAACAAGGCACATGTTTGTGTAAATAGTCATAAAACTCCATATGAACTCTGGTACATGGTAATCCTCCCACTATAAAGCATTTTAGAATTTTTGGAAGCAAATGCTTCATCAAGAATAATGATGAAAAAATTGGCAAGTTTGAACCCAGAGCAAATGAAGGGATATTTCTTGGTTACTCCTCTAGGAGTAGGGCCTATAAATTTTACAATAAAAGACTTCGGAAGATTGTTGAATGTATTGATGTTGTTATTGATGAGTCTTCTGCAGCTCCAAAAGAAGAAAAGAAAACTACAGATGAAGATGATGATGACACATATCCTTCTACATCAAATAGTAATTATACAAACAGTGAACCCAGTGAAGAACCCGAAGATGGTTTGTCTGAAAAGGCTCCCTCCAGATATGTTCAAAAGAATCATCCAAAATATCAAATTTTGGGAGAAAAGGGATCAGGTGTACAAACAAGAAGAACTCTTATGGGATCTTCTAGTAATCTGGCATTTCTGTCCACTATTGAACCTCACAGTGTTAGTCAAGCTAGCAAAGATGACTGTTGGATTCAAGCCATGAATGAAGAGCTTGAAAAAATTGAAAAGAATCACACTTGGGAATTAGTACCAAGACCTCATGACAAAAATGTCATTGGAACTAAATGGATATTCAAAAACAAGTTAAATGAGAATGGGGATGTTATAAGAAATAAAGCTAGACTTGTTTGCAAGGGGTATGCTCAACAAGAAGGTGTAGAATTTGAAGAAACCTTTGCTCCTGTAGCCAGACTTGAAGCCATAAGAATGTTTCTTGCTTATTCAAGCTTCCAACAAATCAGAGTTTATCAAATGGATGTTAAATCTACTTTTCTCAATGGTGATCTAGAAGAAGAAGTTTATATAGAACAACCAGAAGGATTCATTTTGGGAAATGATGAAAAACTTGTTTGTAGACTTAAAAGGCTCTATATGGTCTCAAACAAGCTCCAAGGGCATGGTACTATCGTCTTGACAAATATATTCATCAACAAGGATTTGCAAAGGGGTCGGCTGATAGCAATTTATACACAAAAACTGAAAATGACAAACTGTTGATTGTGGTTGTATATGTCGATGATATCATTTTTGGGAGTAATAAAGAGTCTATGAGTCAGAAATTTGCTTCTGATATGCAGCAAGAATTTGAAATGTCTTTACTTGGGGAACTAACATTCTTTCTTGGCTTGCAAGTGCAACAAGCAACAGATGGTATATTCTTATCACAAGCAAAGTACCTCAAGCAAATCCTAAAGAAGTATGGCATGGAAGATTTAAAACCTGTAAGTACACTAATGATAACCGGATGCAATCTCAGTTCTAATGATGATTCCCCCACCGTAAATCAACCACAATACAGATCTATGTTAGGAATTATACTTTATCTCACCGGGACAAGACCAAACATCATGCATGCAGTCGGGATTGTTGGACGATTCCAAGCTAATCCAAAAAAGTCCCACCTTCAGGCTGTGAAAAGAATATTCAAATATCTACAAGGAACTCAAGACTTTGGACTATGGTATCCAAAGAATGCTGATCTTACTCTTCATGCATACACTGATGCAGATTGGGCTGGAAGTGTTGATGATCGGAAAAGCACTAGTGGTGGTGCATTCTATATGGGGCCCCGGTTAGTATCTTGGTTCAGCAAGAAGCAAAACTCCATTGCCTTATCTACAGCAGAAGCAGAATATGTGGCTGCAGCATCATGTTGCACTCAACTTCTCTGGATGATGCAAACCTTACAAGACTTTCAAATCAAATGTTCACCTCCTATCTCCATTATGTGTGATGATACAAGTGCCATCAGTATCTCAAAGAATCCTCTTATGCATTCCAAGACCAAGCACATTCCCATCAAATATCATTTCTTACATGAACAAGTGCTTGAAAAAAAGGTGAAATTGGAGTATGTTTCCTCCAAAGAACAAGTTGCTGACATATTTACCAAACCTCTACCCAGGGAAGCATTCGAATATCTCAGACAGAAACTGGGAGTAGTATCTGCCATGCAGAGGATCAGGTCTACTTAATTACAAAAGATTAAATTTGTTGTGAGGCGCTGTTGGGCATCTCTGAATGCACAGGCTAAGGGGGAGCATTGGTTATATGAAAAGGATGCATTATTGGCATATTATGAAGATGCAACATGATTTCAGGGGGAGCATGGTCTTGATCAACCCTTTTCCATTGATTTCAAAGGGGGAGGAAAAGAAAAGAAGGGCTTCTATAAGACAAATAGAGGAAGAGTATTACAAAGAAAGAATATTGACGAGTATTACAAAGGAAGACTATTTCCATCAATGCCAAAGGGGGAGATTGCTGGAAATATTTTCATTGATGGCAAAGGAATTGGCAAAGGTCAGAACATAAGAAGAACAGAAGGAGAAGTGACAGAATGGGAGAAAAGAATACAAAGGCACAACAAAGTTTGCAAAGGTCAGAACAGAAGAAGAACAGAAGGAGCAGCGATAGAATGGGAGAAAAGAATACAAAGGCGCAGTAGAGTTTTGGTGAACAACAACACACATTCAAGAAGGATGGGAAAAATGTAAGGATGAATGAATTTTTATTATGGTGATGGGCAGCGCCGTTGTATAGTGGAATGAAGACATTCGTAGTTCCAGACTACAAAGGAGCAGAGTTTATTTAAAAACAGTCATTTCGGGTGTTTAAGCCCTCAACAACCAAGTATGAAGGAAATTGATTAAAACAACAGAGGTCCTTTATGTTTCTGAAAAGGAAAGGACAAGTGGTCCCCACCACTTTAGCGCAAATCGCAAAATCACAAGTTTGAAGTTTAAGTGTATTGTTGATGTGGATATTTGCGATGTGCGATCGTCGTGCCATCGCACCATCGCAACATCGCAATGTCGAAAAATCACCCTCCGCCCAAGCCAGAGTTTGTTGATTGTTGCGATATGCAATTATCGCAATATCACATATGTGTTATTTCTGCCATATGTTTCCATTGGTTGTAAGTTGCGATGCGATGTCGCACCATCGCATATCGCACCATCGCATATTACAAAGTGGTCCGCCAAGTTGTGATGAGCTCCCATCGCAAATCGCAAATGTGAACTTTGCGCCTTTTTGTTTGATCGCGCCATTGCATATCGCACATCGCAAATGATCAAATGCGATGTGGGCCCAGGGTCAAAGAATGAAATTTTATTAAAATTTCATTGAAATTTAATGTTACGGGGCAGTGTGAAGTTTTATATTAACCAAAGGGGTTATAGTTATAAATTTCGAACATTTTATTACGAAGTATGAAGGAAGCCCCCGAATTGAAATAATATTATATGGTGGAAATAAAAGACTACCTTTGGGACGATTCATGCTTGGAAGAACAAAGGTTGGGGTTTTCAATTTAATTTGGCTCGATTTTTAATACGCTGGATTATCTATTGTGACCTCGTCCAGGAATACCATTAACGGTTCGTGGTTTTGACTCCTGGTTTTACTAAAGGGGACATCTATATAAAGTGATGAGAATTATGAAGAAGGGTGTGGGTGAAAGGGTTGATAATAAAACGAATCTCCCTTGGAGATATATGTATGAATAAACTCTGATATATCTGAATCTATGATACACCCATTGATGTAATGATAATGAACTCCTTGAACAACGGACGAAGTCATGAAGAACTGGCGCATGTCTGCTAAAAGAACACATATGAATCCGATTGGGGTTTCTGAAGATTAATATACACAGAAGGATACACGGGATGTTGAATGAATTTATTCTCTAAAGTCTAGGTTATTTCAGATATTTTGGTTATAGTGGTCTCATTGTTCTGTTATGAAGTTTTGGGAAAAATATGTTTGTTGATAATTGAATAAAGGGTTGCGTTGAAACTGCTGGATCTAGTCTGAAAATTGATGAAACGTGGTCCACGGTGGAGCTGAGGGTCGAAGCCTTTAGTCAGGGGGTTGTAGCTCCCTTCCAGGAGAGGCTGGTAAACAAGAGCAGGGGGTTGTGGCTCCCTTCCAGGAGAGGCTGGTAAACAAGAGAAGGTTGTAGCCTTCTGCAGGTGGGTGCCTGCGTGCTGGTATGAGTCTGCACCAGCATAAAATTGTATGAATTTTTCTCTATAATAAATATTGAAGACAGAGATTACAGCAGCGGTGGTTTTCTCCCGAATTGGGTTTCCACCTTAAATCCTGGTGTTCATATGTGTTGCTTATGTTTTGTTATTTATGTTCATGCTTACTACTTATGAATGATGCAATGATCTAAGTAAAGACATAATAATATCTCTGGACATACAAGATGGATGTAGTAATGTAACATATGGTTTTAAGGAAAGGAAAACTAAAAATTGTCAGACAGCTCTAAATACTGATTCACCCCCCCCCCCTCTCAGTATTTTTCCCAACACGAGGTGGATGTAGCCCAAACTGGGTGAACCATGTATATCTGTGTCTCTCTAGTTTTATGTGTTTTGTGTGCTTGTGTTTTCTGCATATTTTATGTGTTACATTGCTCTATAATATATAATTTTTCTAACATCTTCTTCAATGAACTGCACATATCTACTAATTATTTCCTTCTTGGTTGATGGATTATAGATTTTGTAGGCCTTGGATTCATCACTGTACCCAACAAAGATACACTTCTCCCCCTTGTTGTCCAACTTATTTCTTAGCTGATCCAGGACATGTGCATATGCCACACATCCAAATACTCTCATGTGAGTGACAAACTATTTTGTTCCACTCCATGCTTCTTCACGAACTCTTTTCATAACAGCTATGGTTGGATATCTATTTAAAATATATGCTACATAATTTATATCTTCTTCCCAATACTTATTTGGAAAATTCTTTGCCTTCAACATACTTCTGACCATGTCCATGATGGTCTTGTTCTTTCTCTCTGCAACACCATTTTGTTGTGGTGTGAACCTGGTGGTAAACTACTTGTGTATGTCATGCTCCTTGCAGAAATGTAGGAATTTTTTGGAGATACTCTCTCCTCTTCTGTTAATTATCAACACTTTTATGTAGTGCCCACTTTGCTTCTCAATAAGAGATTTGAAGTGGTAGAACTGTTCAAACACTTCACTCTTCTGTTTTAAGAAATAAACCCATTTCTTTCTTGTATAATCATCTATAAATGTCAATACTTAATGGATGCTAGCTAATGATGGTATTTTCATTGGTCCACACAAATATGAGTGGACAATCTCTAAGGGTGCCTTTTCCCTTATACTCTTTCCTGCTGGAAATGATTATCTATGTTGTTTTCCCAAGATGTAGCCTTCACATAGGTTGTTTGGTTTCTCTATGAGTGGTAGTCCTCTTACCATTTCTTTTCTATGCAACAAATCTAAACCTCCAAAATTTAGATCTCCAAATCTCAAATGCCATAACCAGTTTTCATCTTTCACTTATTATTGAAAGACCTCTTTTGTTATAGCTGCTACGTTTCCTCCTTCCTTCAAGTCTATTCTGATATTGAGAGAAAACATCCTATTGCTTGTCATATTCACTTCTGCAATGACCCTTTTACTTGGAGGTATATCCATGATTGTACATACATCATTCTTAAAAAACACATTGTAGCCCTTATTCACGAGTTGTCCAATGCTTAGAAGGTTACATTTCAGGCCAGGTACATAATATACATCTGGCACAAACTTCTTTTCTCCCTTCTTTGTCAGTATTTTTACTCTTCCTTTCCCCGTGACAGAGACCTTGCTATGAGTCCCCATTGTTACTTCAGATTTCACACTCTCATCTAGATTGAAAAACATTGATATGTTTCGAGTGATATGGTTACTACATAATGAATCTAAGAAGCATACATATTCTTGTTTGTCTTGTGCTACATTACAAGTTAAAAGCACATTTCCTTGGTTCTGATTTTCTCTTGTAAAATTTACATTAGGTCTATTACCTATATTATTTTTTTTCTTTCTACATTCATTGGCATAATGCCCATACTTTTTACAATAATAAAATTGGACTTGAGATTTATCATACCTCTATCCTTGTGCTTGATTTTTTCTTGAGTCTTCGCTTTCATTTTGGTTGCTGCACCTTACACTTGTGCTTGCAAGGTTGTTTTTTCCACCTCTGTGTGGGCTTCTTCCTCTTCCTCGGTAGTTTGAGATTCCTCAACCTCTACCTCGACCAAAACACATTTTTTTCTTGAATGCATGCTCCAATGAGGAGTTCTTTGTTCTATTCAGTCTATGCTCATGAGACATCAGAGATGCATGAAGCTCATCCACTGAAAATTCTGAGAGATCTTTTGTCTCTTCTATGAGCACTACTATGGCATTAAATCTCGATAGTAGACTTCTTAATATTTTCTCCACTATTCTGCTTTCCTCAAGTGTCTCTCCATGAGACCTTATCTACATAACCAACCCAATCACATGTGTGAAGTATCAATCTATGTTATGAGACACTTTCATATAGAAAGTTTCAAAATATCTCCTCAACATTTGTAATTTTGTTGTTTTCACCTTCTCCGTGCCTTAATATGTTGTCTTGAGAATATCCCATGCCTCCTTGGACTTCGTTGTTGCTACAAATCTTTGGAAAATACTCTCATGTACTACTTGGAAAATATAGAAGATGGCTTTAGAGTCTTTCTTCCTATTATCTTTTAACAAGTCTCTTTCTTCTGCTGTCAAAGCATTAACTGTTGTTGCATCTGCTGGTTCTTGGAAACCATGTTCCACCAACTCCCATATTTCTTGTGAAGCAAATAGGGACCTCATTGTAATGTCCCAATAGTCATAATTCTTCCCATTGAACTATGGTAGTTTGGGATTTTTTAGGCTTGTGCCTGTTGCTTCCATTCTAACTGTGTAAACAAACAATCTCCTTGACTGTGTAAAAAAAAGCCTTCTCACTGCTGGAGAAATCAGCTTCTCAGACCAATCTTATAGCTTCTTCAGTAAAGACTGAGCTTGTGCATCTTTCACTGAGAGCCTAGACCTGCTCTGATACCATGTTGGAAATATTGAACGAAATCAATAACACAAAGGGATACTTCCCCCACAACACAGAGAATGCACAATAATGCGAAGATTAACAATACACAGACAGACACAGCGAAAAATACAGGAGCAGAACGATTTTTTTTTTCTATTCAACTCAATAAACTTATGGAAATTACATTAGTTATACAAAATGGTCGAAGCCTGAAAACCAAATACTATTCAATGCTGGATTCAATGTTAGATGGAAGTTTAACCACCAGTTGTCTTTCTTCTGTCAAAAGACTCATTTCTACATTTAAACAACACACATACCATATTTTGGTTTATACATGAAACAATGTACAAACGCTTTCAAAAAAAAAAAACTTGTGGACCTAAAATATTTTTTGTTCTGGAAGCGAAAACACATTGCATCCGTGCCCTTATCGCATTTCGGCGATATAAAATTTTAACTTGCAGGCGCTATATTGCAAAACATAAAGTTGTGCGATTATGATATGCGACGGCGATATTGCATCACAAAACAAATAACATGTGGGCAGTTTGGAGGAAACTTGAACTTCAGTGATTGCGATATGCTGCGGCGTTCTCACATCGCAACCCAAATAACATTGCGGTCAAACTTTAACGAAAAACATAACGTATTGTGATTGTGATGTGACGAGGCACCGTCGCATCGTGACTCAAACAACATAGCCTACGGGTGGCAGGAAGGCAAATGAAAACCGTTGCAGTTGTGATGTGCGATAGCACTATCGCATCGCAAAAAACATAACATAACTTTTGGATGGTAGAGAGTTAAGGTGTAAACATTGCGAACATGGAAAATTTTAGGGGCTAATATTTGTAGGTGGGCTAATCTTCCATCTTTTTTCCAAAAACAATATTCGCCAATTTCCATTTTTTATAAAAATGATTCGCCAAAATTTTTCAATATTAAATTATTTTATGTTAAAAATCGCCAAAATTATATACATAGTATATATAAAATCATTATAAATTTGAATAATTTTGTAAATACATCAATAAAAATTTTATAGTTTACATATTAGGGACTAGTGAGATTCGCCAAATTTTTAAACTTCAAGATAATTTTCTATCCTTAAAATTTTCCCTGATTGTGAAGTGCGGGCACGATGCGGCTAAAACTCGGTAAGTGTGGTAAGCAGATATCAAAGGAATTTGGTGGAATACAAAGGATTGTGGTAGATTGCAAAGTGCGGTAAGGTAAGGTGGGTCCCACCAGATATCGCATCGATAGGAAATTAAGATATGGCGAAGGGCTTAAAGAGTTAAAACAAAAAAGTTGCGGGCAGTGTCTGCGGGAAAAAATGTAAGTCAATGCAGTGGTTCAAGAAATAAATGCAGAGGTAAGGGCTCGGGTACTATGTTCTAATATTTACGAAAATTGTGTGAAACGCCTCCGATTTGAAATCTTGTTGCTTGTCCTTCCTTGCTACAAAATTATTGAAGTGTTGCCTGCTGCCACTGCTTATTCATGGTGATGGTTGAGAGTATAATTCCAGCAACATATACATCTCTAAACATCTAAATGATTTTTTTAACATTAAAAATTAATAATTTAAAATGTATATTAATAGACACGATATTAATGAAATAAAATATTTTAAAGTAAATAATATGGAAATTACTTGAAAAAAATCTATCTATCACATATGATGTTATGAAATATCTTCCCTACTATGTAATTAAAAACTATCACGAAAATCCCACCATCCCATTTTTAAGCAATATTTTCTAATGCCATATTTACCCCAGAAGAACCTTACAATGTATTTGCATGATTCTCGAAACAATGCAAAGACTGGTTTTCCTAAGAGGGTCAAAGTAGATGGAAATCACCGTGGAAGAGTAATTTTAATTGAAGAGGAATTCACCATGGAAGATAGTAGAGGTCATTCAGGCGTGGCCGAGGAATTGAAGGGTAACGGAGGGTTGAGGACGTCCTCATATCCACTTCCTTCTAACCATTGGACAAATCTCATCATACAAGGATGATCTCTGGAGTGGTATTGAATGCACCACAATCCAAATTTTGTGAGTCTCCTCGCCTTCTCCTCATACGTGGCTTCCATTTCTCCTCTTCTCAATCTCATCCCCAAATCGCCTGTACTCTAAATGAGCTTGAAAGCCCACTCAGGGAAGTATAACTGATTGGACCGGCTCACCTGGACATCAATATTCTTTCTGACCCCAACAATCTCTAACAAGAGCATTTCGAAACTATAGACATATGATTTATTTGTAATAGGATCCATAACTCCCGACCACACCTCTGGGACAACATATCCCTATGTCCTTCTCGCCATCGTTATGGAAATATGGTCATCTCCCTTCCCACAAAGTTTTGCGAGACCAAAATCAGCAAATTTAGGGGTGAAGTTAGCATCCAAAAATATATTTTGAGGTTTGATGTTGAAGTGTATGATGCGATTCTGGCAATCTTGGTGTAAATATGCAATTCCACGATCGACACCCAAAGCAATTGAATACCATTGTTCCCACCTTAAGATTTTCCCATTCTCTTTTCGGGAAAATGTAAACTTGTCCAGAGATCCATTAAGCATGTATTCATATACAAGTGCGCTTGTGAGGCTTTTGAAGCAATAGCCCAACAGACGAACCAAATTGAAGTGATGGATCCATCAAATCGTTGCCACTTCATTCATGAATTGGGATTGGTTGTGCCTATGCCTATCAAGAAGCTTGACAACCACTAAAATGTCATTCACAAGCTTTCCTTTATACACCATGCCATAACCTCCTTTGCCCAACTTTTCCGCAAAGTTGTTTGTGATCTTCTTAAGTTGAAAGAGTGAGTATCTGGTTGGCATTTCATAAGCATAATCCTTTAGGAATTTCTCCACCTTTGAAGTAGAGCTACCAAGAGGATGTCTTCTCTTCTTGGCATAAAACGTTAAGAATATCACTAATATTGCAGTTAGCGCAACTCCTCTAAAAATGAAACCTGTAGTGGAATGAGAGATCATTTATAATATGATCTTTGTCCAATAACCCCGATGAAAATAGTGGAAATAAGATACAAGTCCACAATGATTTTTAATTTGAAGAAACCAAGTTACCTATTACAATTGGTGACATGATTTTGACCTGCAATGAAGCCATGACAACTATTATGAGTAAAAGAAATGGTGCATAGCTTTTGCAAAGAGAATGAATACTTGACAATATCCAGAAACACATATTAATAGCAAAGAATTGAGTGGGGTACTGAGATTGTCATTCGGTTCACTCGAGAAGTTGCTCCTAATGGGCAGTTAAGATTTATTTGGTAGGGGAGATGCTAGTGGAAGATTGATTTAGAAGAAGCATCTAATTAAGTGAAGATATACTCATCTCCACTCATATTAAGCATAGCGAACATTCCAAACCAGAGTGTGGCAGAAACAGTTATGATGAAGAAGAGAGAGCGACAGATGCAATACGAAAGCAAACTTGATAAATAGTGAGAGGACATTGAATTGGTAAGAAAATGGCAATCATAGAAGCCTCCTCTTCAAAAACGCCTTCGGTGTAAATATCCTCATTTTTTAGTTGTATTGTTCAGCCATTGTTATTAACATTAGAACCTTCAAACAAGAGGGATGAAGATTGGCCATATGCTTTTCTGTATAAGAACCCCATTTCGTGGTTGGAAATGAACAATTCATGACATCTTACCCAAAAAAACAGATCGAAGTAGTCTTGAAAAAATTTAAAATGAGAATATTGTGGCCGTGGCCGTGTCAGTTATTGGTAAGGTTTCCATCCTTGCAATAACACACGAACGGTGGAATTGAATCCGAAGTGTGTTGGAATTTTTGAATATTCCGAACAACAGAGAAGAAAATAAAATTCCTCTACAAACATAGAGAAAGAAAATGCGGGAAGAGAGATCGCATAAGGAATCCATTTCATTAGAACAAAATATTGTTGTTGGTTACAAAATTAAATTCTTCAGAACTTATGGTGTTCTGGATGTACAACAATGTGCTTCAGGCTGATACACTCACACAACGCTCTTACAAATTTGCTTTAGCTATCTCTGTCTTCAACACTCATAGTCACTGCTCTAACTATGTTACACTCTCTGTCTTTTTTGCCTTCGGGCATATACAACACTAATATATAAAAATTCGCACTGCTGTCTTATATATATATAACTAAGTCTAAAAAATTTATGAATTAAACTTGTCACGACATATTAAAAAAAAAACAAATACATTACTCCTTATACATTCCACATTCCGTGTAGTTCAAATATTTTTCAAAAGCCCATTTCTTTGCCCTACAGAATTCATTTGATTGGCCTAGAGGAGTGATGACATCACCTCCTCCGATTGGTTGAATTCGCTGCTCGTAGCTCATTTTGGATGCCACCGAAATTTGGAGCGGGAGGAATTAGGTGTGGTTGGTGGAGGGTTTATTGCTGGTAGGTGTTGCAGATAAGAATGTGTGGTTGCGTGGAGTGCAAATCAGAAATGAAGATTTACTACCACCATCCTTCAAGAACTTCACATCAAAATTTAAGTTTCTTCATTCTTCTGCTCTATGGCAGTTGGAATTAATTTCAAACGCTCCCCCTTAATTACAACTGTTGTTCTCTGTTAGTCATCAATATTTTCCACTTGTTGTTGATGACTAAATTCCTAGCTGAGTTTTCTAGAAGCTGATCTCCATATGTTAATTTGTCATCTAGAAAACCCCCATAAAATTTTTTACCTTCTTACCTTTTCAGTTCGCCCATGACGAGATGAAACCCCATTATCAAACCTTATCCAGCTTCAGCCATACTATTATGCCCATCAGCTCTAAAGAAACAATCCAAATCTGTCCAAACATTCTTCCCTAAGTTAGGAAGTGGTGCCTTAAGACATTTATCCCTTTGCAAACTATCCAAGAGCCAAAACATCCATCTGCTATATACCAGTCATAACAGACCTCCCATTCTGCAAATAAAGTTAGTTACAGCCCTAGGTCGCGCCACTAATACAGTCTTAAGTCTCAGCAATACATAGACCATAAGTCAAGCTAATTTTAGGTGTTTTTACAGTGTTTGATGGATATTTCAAGGACAGAAACATACCAGCATCTCAGAGGACAATTTTTGGCTCCACATGAGAAGACATCTGCTTCTAAATGTGATCTTGAGCCTGGGATGCAGCTACAGAGAAAAGAGTTTTTCATCAAGCTCTTGCGACCTCATTCAAAGCCTGAAAGGACAGTGAAATAAGAACAACACTGTTAGGAGGCTGATGATATAACATGACTGAAAAACCTCATTCATCTATAAGAAGAGGGTTTGAAGACTGAAGAACCTCCTTCATTTCATAAGTAGAGGGTTTAAAGCGCCTCCTTCATCTATAAGCAGAGGGAAAATGGACAAAGTTTGATTCTAAGAGCTGCACTGACTGTGAGAGAAGTTATGATTACAGTGAGACAAAAACTAAAGGCTTCTGCATTAAAATTATGATTAAAGGCAGAGTTGATTGAGACAGAGGTGAGAAGAACATCAGACATTTTTTCAAGAAAGGCCTTTTTCATTCATAAGTAGAGGGCCAAAGCAGGGACTGATTTCAGGTTTTGACTGACCAAGAGACAAATGGTAAGAGCAACAGAAGATACTGAAAACTTCTGAAAATGGAAAATCATGTCAAAGTTACCAAAAACTCACCTCCTTGGTCATGACATAAGCCAATGATGTTGATTATATTGCAAAAGGTTAGGGCATGAGTTTCACAGCTCTGGAGCAGCATTCAAAGCCAATAAGGCACCTCACTGTTACATTCCAAGTGAAAGGAGAGTTGTAAAAGGAATCCCCTTTCAGTGGACAGAGGATGGAAAAGCATGACTAAATACAACTGAATTTTTGCATCCACTATCAGAAGAAGAACTCAAAGGACACCTAGCAGTCAAATCATTTTCACAGTAGGGCATCATTTCCTCCAAAACATCAAGGGAAAACTGTGTCAGTTTGGGTTTTGAAAGAGGTAAAGCTACTCCCTCCAAAGTGTTAAATAAATCTCATATGACTCAAGTAACAGTGGATATGCCATATGAAGATAATAGGTGGAAAAGGAATTTGAAATTACAGTTGAGTTTTTCTCCTAGCAAAAAGGTAGTTGCATTTAAAAAGGAATTACTACAATCCTCCACATGGCTTAGAGCATTTTTCCTTCCACAAATGCAGATATCAAAAGGGAAGCATTTTTTCATTTTTCATTGAGAAACAGTGAAAATTTTAAATCTTAAAAGGGTTGTTTCCAAAAACCTTCATTAAAGCACTTCAAAGGGTTGTGATATTTTTCAAATATGAGGTTTGGAGACCGTTTCCCACACGTTTTTCACATTTCAACGCATGAAGCAAACCCCTCTTGCTGTTCACAAGACCATAAAAGAAATTTTTGAGCAAAAAACAGAGTTTTTTGGAGTTAAAAGGTTGCGTGGTGCGCCTGTGCAACCGCGCGGCGCGTTTGAGCGTATTTTTTGCAAAGAAATACATAGGTGTGTGGCATGACTGTAGGTTTGGGTCATGTTGGCCCGAACAATGACCCGACAACCCTTTTCTGCACGGCGCTTTCCACAGCAAACGCGTCGCGCATGGTTTGAGCCTCCAAAGCACCTTGAAAAGTCTTTCAAAGCTGCTCCAACCCTCTGCCAAAGATTGCCATCATGTTTCAAGGTTTGTCAAACATCAAGGACATCCTAACTGCTGTGGCATAAAACCCATAACTATGTCAACTGTATGTAACAAAGAAAAGGTTCTTGGGAGGTTTGAGTTTTTGAGTTGCTACAGTTTGTGATTAACTAGCAGTAAACATACCAAAGGTGGCGGTCTCCTATTGATGATTAAAAACCTCACAAACTGCCCTCAAACAATATTGAAAGAAGAAGCACAGGGCTTTGAAAGGTACAACTATGGGTCTATGTTCAAACAGCATTGGTCATTGTATGCTATTTTTGCCTTTTTCAAAAGGTTTCCTCTGTGTTAACAAGGCAAAAACAAGGTTTTGATTTTCCATTCTATAGAGCATAGTCAGTGAGTAAAGCTACTTTTGCAGTCTACAGGTGTGTGGGGCAAAACTAGTATGAGGAACAGTGAAGTATAAGGAGAGCAGTGTTTTTTTTGAAGAGGAGTTTTGTTGTTGAAAGCTACAGGACTTTGATCTCACACCAAACATTACAAGCTCTGTCACCTTATCTTATAAACACGGTAAACTTTGACTGTGTATCTTTTACTGACTGTGTTTTTGTTCTTAAGTTTACTTGTTGAGTAACATACCAAGTGAAAGGCAGTGTTTTGGGAGGAGCAAGGACCTAATATCACAGAAAACATTTCACACAGCATTGAGGCAAAAGAATCAAAGATCAAACAGTGATATCAAAAGGAGCAGCATGACAGTGATGAACAAGGAGGCTAAAGGGAAGCGCCCGGCATGGAAAGTGAAGAAAGACACATCAGGACTTCATATTTTGCCTTCTGCTTCAGAACACGTTGCTAAGAACCCTTAAGGGTCATACTCATTGATTTTGGGCACATTTTCACATGTTTTGGTTTTTTGGCATTTTTGAGTTTTTGGTCAAAACTCATGAAATTCACCATTTCATTTTGGGGATTCGTCAAAGGAGGAGGATGGTATCATTGGATGCCATAAATTTAGAAGCACACCCTCAGCAATTTTCAGGACATTTGGAGATTATTTTCTCCCTCGAAATGGAAAAAAATGCTCGCTTTTTGCACACTTTGCCCGGTCTATCAGCAGATTGTAATTTTTGGTTTTTTACACACAGGTTCAGTTTTGGAGGACTTTTGGGCATTGGATTGGGAAAATTTTAGTTGCTCCAGAACGTAGACACTCAGAGCTTTCCAACGAGCTATCATGAGCCTCTTTTTGACATTGGAAAGGCTGCCAAATTTTGCCGGCAAGTTAGGGGACCTTTTGCTGATGAAAATTTTGAATATTTTTGTAAATTTTGAACCTTTAAAAACTGATATTTCCTCATGTGCGTTTAGCTATTTTTACACATGAGAAGTTATGTAAAGTCAATATTATTCCCTTTTTTAGCATTCTTTAGATATTTTATGAGATATTTTGTGCCTTGGGCTTTGCAAAGCCTCAAGGACAAGTTTAGATATTTTGATTAGACCAATAGGATGGCAAGTTGAACCATGAGGTTTTCCTCACTTTGGCCTATTTATTCCAAAGGTTTTCATTGTAAAATAAGGCTGAACTTGAGAAGAGAAGCAATATATGGTCATATAAGCTTTGGAATAAATACTTGTCTTATGCTTTTGGATTGCCTCTTGGATGTTCTTGGATGAATGAGGAAGGATTGTTGATGGATTCCATGACTTGGTAGAATGGTATAGTGTCTCCTTCTATGTTTTGTCTTCTAGTTTTCATTCATGAATACATGTTTCTTGCTTGCTAGAGATCAGTAGAGAACAAATTTGAGATATGCCCTTATAGGCACCTCAAATTTCCTGTTTCTTCATAGCTTTCATGTTTTCTTCCTCCTTTGTCATAATGAAGAATTCTTAATTGCTCTTTAGTAACTTGAGGATATTGTTGCTTGTTTCATTCATAGTTCTATGTATTGCTAAGTATGATTTATGGTACACCCTGCTTACCTATGGCTATCCATAGCTCCATCCATGAAATTTCTCTTTGACTGATTAGATTATCATCTTGTTGAACCAAGGAGGCCTAGTTTCGATCTAGCCCTCTGCCTAAAACTATGCAAATCTTGTTTTCAAAGTGCCCAAACAACTTAAAGAACTGTGTTTAGGCGTTCCGGCATAGTGTTTTGAGATGTTAGTCTGTCTTAAGTTTTTTCCCCAAAGTCTGATAGCCATTTCCCGAAGTTAGAGAGTTAAAAGTCTCTATGCATGGCTTGAATGTTTATTTCTATGTATTGATTAGCTTATAGTTACATTTTGCATGATTAATGGTTTTCCCTACCATGTTTATGTCTGCTATTAAACTAGTTATTCTTGAAATCCTTTGTTGTTCACAAACTTGATGTCCATTTACTCCATTTTGCCCAAAGATCCTTTCTACCTTGAATCAAATCGGCCCTTCAATAGCCTTGTATCACCATCTAATAGCTTTCTTGACCTTTTCGACCCCATAGCCCAGTGAATCTGACATCTTTTTACCTATCTTATATCTTTGATCAGTTTCATCCCTCACAACTTAAAAAACCAAAACCAAAAAACTTACTTCATAACTAGCCTTAAATTAGAATATAATAAGCAAACACACAGATATCCCTTACGCATATAGAGAGAGCCCTCTTTGAGTCCAGGAAGGCTAGGTCCTCGAGCTCCAAAGACTGGTTTGATGTTACACTGTCATTTGGCTTGCCAATCAGCCAAATCACGGGACCCTAACATAATGGCAATCATGGTGGGACTTTGAGTCAAAACATCCTAGGTATCCCTTAGGAACTCTCAAAATCCCAGTCAAACTTAGAAGAGTAGAATCTGGTTGTCTCACCATCCTATTAAAATGATGAGTCAGTTATAGGAAACTTTTCCAAACCTTAGAAATACATAAAACTCAGAAAAACCCCAAAAAACTCCCTTAGATTGGTTTTTGTCAGTACTGGTGGTGGACCATACACACATATCTCAAAAAAACCAAGTTCCACCTGGCGACTCCACTAGCCTCCAGTAGCCCTTACTATTTTACCGAACTCTAGATTACTATCCGATCTCCCTATCCCCTCGCTCACTAACATAGTGGGAGATGGTGGGACACTGAGTACATGAAAGTCTAGCAAACTCTTATAGACTCTTTAGTCCTTTAGATACTTAAACAAGCCATCAGTCCATAGAATCATTTAGAGTAAACTCTTTTTGTTATCACCACCCTAGCAAAGTGATGAAACAAGTTTAGAATACTTTAGTAAACCATAGGCTGCACATAAAACTCAGAAAAACCCCAAAAAACATTCCCAGATTGGCTTTTCCCTAGTTACTAGTGGTGGACCATAACTACATCTTTACAAAAACAACCAAGTTCCACCTGGCGACTCCACTAGCCTCCAGTAGGCCTATTACTCCACTAGTCCTTATAAAATCTTCTGGGAATGCATTAAGCGATCCCAATCATGCTGATGGTGGACAACATAGTTCAAATCTTCCACCTGGAAATTCCACAACCTTCATTAGACCAAAAGACTCCACTGGTAGAGAACTTTAGTTTGGTAGAAAAGACATAGTGATTGTTTCTGATTAACAAAGATGGATCCAAGGATACAAAGAAGATATGCTCTGATGAGGAGAGAACATATCCCTGGATTCCCACATAAAATGCCTAAAGATGTAAATTGGATATAAAACCTACCTGTCTTTCAAGATGAAAATGTTGATGACCCATTTTTACACCTCATCAATTTTCATATACATTTATGGAAGTTAAAGGTTGAATGGCATGAGGACTGCCTCATGAAAATGTTCATAGGTACTTTAGAAGAAAAGGCAAGAGAATGGTATGAAAGCCTAGAACCTGGCATCTTGTTTTCTTTGAAGGATTTCCACAAAGTATTTTGTAAACGCTATATAGGGCATTTTCCATCTCTATCATTGGATGAAAATTGTTGTGATCACTCTGAAAACCTCATACAACACCTTGTAAGCATTGAAGAACACTTAGGAAATTGACATCCTGAGGATTTTTTAGAGGAGATCCATAATTTTCTTACCCAAGCTAACCATCAAGATGACCAAGAAGAGTTGATCCTAGATGAAATCCATCAAAAAATAAGAGAGGATCCACAAGAACTCTTTGAAAAGGTTGAAACAGATAACAATCCATCTGCCTTTCCCTGTAAAATAAAAGAGGACATTCAGCCACAAGATCAACTTCCAAAAAAATGGAAAGAAATTGTTGCCCACTTCAAAGAAAATAGAAAATACCTCCTCCTTTAACTGAAGAAGAAATAGATCGACTTATAAACATCCATACAACCTCTGAAACTTCATATAACCAAAACTTCTCTGACCTTTCTCCTGTTAATCTTGCATATCATAAGTCAAAAAATAGATTTGTAAATCAAGTTGAAGAAAAGCAATCTAATAGTCCAATGTACATGGCTAGTGACATTACTTATGTTAATGATTTTCCAATGTTTGATCAATATGTTGATGATTATGATTTCCAAACAGAAGCTAACTTTGCAGAAAACTCAGTGTTTGATTTTCAGGAGGAAGCTCAGTTTCATAAAATTGAGAAAAGTGAGCAGCCATTATAGGTCATCTATGACATTGATGAGAAAAGCCTTGAGAGTTTAGAATTAAGTGAAGAGTCTCGGACTTTTTGCTCTACTTCACTTCAGTCTATCAGAGATAACATTCACATAATTGGAAATCAACAGTTTTTCAGTTTTGATGATGAGGTTGAGGAGGATGATGAAATTTTCGAGCATGCTATAAACGAGAAGCCTCTACCTGAAATGGTTGAGGAAATCATTTTGGACATAGAATATTCCTTAACTCCAGATTTGCAGCCACCAAGTTCCATTGAGTTACAAATTGCAGATGAAGAAATAGAGGTTGATAAACACATGAGAGTTGTCACACTATCCTTTCAAGATAATCTACTGTCAAAGTGTATCCCTGCTCATCAAACTGATGACCTTCACATAGTTTTCAGTCCACTTAATCAGAACACATCAGCTTGGAAAGAAAACTACACTGCAATATATGATCAACCTGACATTTCAAGTGATCATGAGCAAGAGGAAGAGTTGCTTTACCAGGGGAGTCTCAAATATAGCCAAGTGGAAGAAAGAGTAGTCCTGAATGAAGCCTATATAGCAAATCCTTTAGATCAGGTATTATTCCAAGATAAATTTGTTGTTTTCCTTGAGAAATATAAAGGAGTAATGGGTTCTATCATGAAAAATTTGCTACCAAGAATGGGAAAAAACTTAAGAACTACTGTCCGAAAACAAGCCAAATGGAGGTGGCCTTTTCATTACTTCAGCTTCATGAAAGAACTAAACTAGAATCAACCATGCAATCATCTACTTGACTGGCTATATTGCAAAGAAGAGTTCACCAAATGAATGTATGTTGTGTATAGTTTAGACTAGGATAGGTAGATAGTTGTGAAAAATAAGCTCAGCCTTGTGAGAATATTTCTAGTTTTAGATTGTTTGAAGAAAAAGTGTAAAAGAAGAAAATACAAAAACAGTAAAAAGATAGAAAAGAGGGCGGTTGAAAAATAGGAAAAGGCCCCATGTTCCAAAAAATAGTCCTTCAAAAAGCGCGCAAGTCTAAATGCCGCTACTAGTACTCAAATGTCTTGTTCATCTATCTAGCCTAATCATAGTTGAACATGTTTAAATTTATTTGCTGATAAGTTAGTGAGTGAATAAGATGGTCAAAATTGTGTAAGCTTGACTTATCAAAGAGAGTAGATTAGGAAAAGATACTGGTTCCACATGCCTAAAACAGAACCAAAGAGGGAAGCGGGGATGAAAAACAAATTGTACATCTTAGCCCTGTTTTTTCTAGTTTCCATTTATGCAGAATAATATTGTGTGCAGCTTGTCTTTTATGCCCCAAATGCATGAAAAATCAGACTGTCTAATCCTGATTTGATCATTTTTTTTAAATTTCATGTTTTAGATTAGAGAACAAAATCCTGTCAAACAGCTTAATCTTGATAGTTGATCTAGCGTAGGTAGAGTAATGAAGGAGTTCATCAGTTGAATCTGAACTCCCGGCAGATATAAGTGTAGAATTAGATAGGCTCATTTTGCAAAAAGAAAAAATATATATTGTCAAAGGGATGCTAGTTCAAATGTGCCAAAAAGAAGAAAAAATATTAGGAAAGATAGTGGGGTAGGTAGAAATATCATTGATGCTAATCATGTTGTCACTTTTCAGAAGTAGCATCAAAGAAAGGTGAAATTTTTCTCCCATGGGTAAGGCACTGGTCTTCATAAGCCAAAGATCTGAGATTCTGGACACCTCCGGAAAAGGAGCTTCCCTCCCCAAATGGAGCCACTATTAGTCATCAATACTTTGCACCTGTTGTTGATGACTAAATTCCTAGCTGAGTTTTCTAGAAGCTGATCTCCATATGTCAATTTGTCATCTAGAAAACCCCCATAAAATTTTTGCCTTCTTACCTTTTCAGTTCGCACATGACGAGGTGAAACCCCATTATCAAACCTTATCCAGCTTCAGTCATACTAGTCTACCCATCAGCTCTAAAGAAACAATCCAAATCTATCCAAACAGTCTTCCCTAAGTTAGGAAGTGGCGCCTTAAGACATTTATCCCTTGGCAAACTATCCAAGAGCCAAAACCTCCATCTGCTATAGACCAGTCATAACAGACCTTCCATTCTGCAAATAAAGTTGGTTACAGCCCTAGGGCACGCCACTAATACACTCTTAAGTCTCAACAATACATAGACCATAAGTCAAGCTGATTTTAGGTGTTTTTACAGTGTTTGATGGATCTTTCAAGGACAAAAACATACTAGCATCTCAGAGGACAATTTTTGGCTCCACATGAGAAGACAACTGCTTCTAAATGTGATCTTGAGCCTGGGATGCAGCTACAGAGCAAAGAGTTTTTCATCAAGCTCTTGCAACCTCATTGAAAGCCTAAAAGGATAGTGAAAGAAGAACAACACTGTTAGGAGGATGATGATATAACATGACTGAAAAACCTCCTTCATTTCATAAGTAGAGGGTTGAAAGCGCCTCCTTCATATACAAGCAGAGGGTAGATGGACAAAGTTTGATTCTAAGAGTTGCACTGACTGTGAGACAAGTTCTAATTACAGTGGGACAACAACTAAAGGCTTCTGCATTAAAATGATGATTAAAGGCAGAGTTGATTGAGACAGAGGTGAGAAGAACATCAGGCATTTTTTCAAGAAAGGCCTTTTTCATTCATAAGCAGAAGGCCAAAGCATGGACTGATTTCAGGTTTTGACTGACCAAGAGACAAATGGTAAGAGAAACAGAAGATACTGAAAACTTCTGAAAAGGGAAAATCATGTCAAAGTTACCAAAAACTCTCCTCGACAAACTTTGTTGTTGGATAAAAGACAGTCATGACACAGGCCAATGATTTTGATTATATTTCAAAAGGTTAGGGCATGAGTTTCACAGCCCTGGAGCAGCATTCAAAGCCAATAAGGCACCTCACTGTTACATTCCAAGTGAAAGGAGAGTTGTAAAAGGAATCCCCTTTCAGTGGACAGAGGATGGAAAAGCATGACTAAATACAACTGAATTTTTGCACCCACTGTCAGAAGAAGAACTCAAAGGACACCTAGTAGTAAAATCATTTTCACAATAGGGCATCATTTCCTCCAAAACATCAAGGGCAAACTGTGTCAGTTTGGGTTTTCAAAGAGGTAAAGCTACTCCCTCCAAAGTGTCAAAGAAACCTCATATGACTCAAGTAATAGTGGATATGCCATATAAAGATAATAGGTGGAAAAGGAATTTGAAATTACAGTTGAGTTTTTCTCCTAGCAAAAAGGTAGTTGCATTTAAAAAGGCATTACTACAATCCTCCACATGGCTTAGAGCATTTTTCCTTCCACAAATGCAGATATCAAAAGGGAAGCATTTTCTCATTTTTCATTGAGAAACAGTGAAAATTTTAAATCTTAAAAGGGTTGTTTCCCAAAACCTTCATTAAAGCACTTCAAAGGGTTGTGATCTTTTTCAAATATGAGGTTTGGAGACCGTTTCCCACACGTTTTCCACATTTCAACGCACGAAGCAAACCCCTCTTTCTGTTCACAAGACCATAAAAGAAATGTTTGAGCAAAAAACAGAGTTTTTTGGAGTTAAAAGGTTGCGCAGCGCGCCTGTGCAACCGCGCGGCGCGTTTGAGCGCATTTTTTGCAGATAAATACACAAGCGCGCGCGGCATGCCTGTATGTTTGGGTCATGTCGGCCCGACCAATGACTCGACAACCCTTTTCTGCACGGCGCTTTCCACAACAAACATGTCGTGCATGGTTTGAGCCTCCAAAGCACCTCCAAAAGTCGTTCAAAGCTGCTCCAACACTCTGCCAAAGATTGCCATCGTGTTTCAAGGTTTGTCAAACATCAAGGACATCCTAACTGCTGTGGCATAAAACCCATAACTCTGTCAACTGTATGTAACAAAGAAAAGGTGCCTGGGAGGTTTGAGTTTTTGAGTTGCTACAGTTTGTGATTAACCAACAGTAAACATAGCAAAGGTGGTGGTCTCCTATTGATGATTAAAAACCTCACAAACTGCCCTCAAACAATATTGAAAGAAGAAGCACAGGGCTTTGAAAGGTAAAACTATGGGTCTATGTTCAAACAACGTTGGTCATTGTATGATGTTTTTGCATTTTTCAAAAGGTTTCCTCTATGTTAACAAGGCAAAAACAGGGTTTTGATTTTCCATTCCATAGAGCATAGTCAGTGAGTAAAGCTACCTTTGCAGTCTACAGGTGTGTGAGGAAAAACTAGTATGAGGAACAGTGAAGTATAAGGACGGAAGTGTTTTGTTTGAAGAAGAGTTTTTTTGTTTAAAGCTACAGGTCTTTGAGCTCACACCAAACATTACAAGCTCTGTCACCTTATCTTATAAAAACGGTAACCTTTGACTATGTATATTTTACTGACTGTGTTTTTGTTCTTAAGTTTACTTGCTGAGTAACATACCAAGTGAAAGACAGTGTTTTGGGAGGAGCAGGGACCTGATATCACAGAAAACATTTCACACAGCATTGAGGCAAATGAATCAAAGATCAAATAGTGATATCAAAAGGAGCAGCATGATAGTGATGAACAAGGAGGCTAAAGGGAAGCGCTCGGCACGGAAAGTGAAGAAAGACACATCAGGACTTCATATTTTGGCTTCTTCTTCAGAACATGTTGCTAAGAACCCTTGAGGGTCATACTCACTAATTTTGGGCACATTTTGAGATGTTTTGGTTTTTTGGCATTTTTGAGTTTTTGGTCAAAACTCATGAAATTCTCCATTTCCTTTTTTTGGATTCGTCAAAGGAGGAGGATGGTATCATTGGATGCCATAAATTCAAGAGCACACCCTCAATGATTTTCAAGACATTTGGAGATCATTTTCTCCCTCGAAATGGTGAAAACTTCTCGCTTTTTGCACACTCTACCCGGTCTATGAGTAGACTGTAATTTTTGGTTTTTTACACACAGGTTCAGTTTTTAAGGACTTTCGGGCATCGGATTGTAAAAATTTTAGTTTTTACAGAAAGTAGACACTCATAGATTTCCAACGAGCTATCATGAGCCTCGTTTCAACATCAGAAAGGCTGCCAAATGTTGCCGGCAAGTCAGGGGACCTTTTGCTGATGAAAATTTTGAATATTTTTGTAAATTTTGAACCTTTAAAAAATGATATTTCCTCATGTGCGTTTAGCTATTTTTACAGATGAGAAGTTATGTAAAGTCAATATTATTCCCTTTTTTAGCATTTTTTAGATATTTTATGAGATATTTTGTGCCTTGTGCTTTGTAAAGCCTCAAGGACAAGCTTAGATATTTTGATTAGGCCAATAGGATGGCAAGTTGAACCATGAGGTTTTCCTCACTTTGGCCTATTTATTCCAAAGGTTTTCATTGTAAAAGAAGGCTGAACTTGAGAAGAGAAGCAATATATGGTCATATAAGCTTTGGAATAAATACTTGTCTTATGCTTTTGGATTGCCTCTTGGATGTTCTTGGATGAATGAAGAAGGATTGTTGATGGATTCCATGACTTGGTAGAATGGTATAGTGTCTCTTTCTATGTTTTGTATTCTAGTTTTCATTCATGAATACATGTTTCTTGCGTGCTATAGATCAGTAGAGAACAAATTTGAGATATGCCCTTGGAGGCACCTCAAATTTCCTGTTTCTTCATAGCTTTCATGTTTTCTTCCTCCTTAGTCATATTGAAGAATTCTTAATTGCTCTTTAGTAACTTGATGATATTGTTGCTTGTTTCATTCATAGTTCTATGTATTGCTAAGTATGATTTATGGTATGCCTTGCTTACCTATGGCTATCCATAGCTCCATCCATGAAATTTCTCTTTGACTGATTAGATTATCATCTTGTTGAACCAAGGAGGCCTAGTTTCAATCTAGCCCTTTGCCTAAAACTATGCAAATCTTGTTTTCAAAGTGCCCAAACAACTTAAAGAACTATGTTTAGGCGTTCCGGCATAGTGTTTTGAGTTGTTAGTCTGTCTTAAGTGTTTTCCCCAAAGACTGATAGCCATTTCCCGAAGTTAGAGAGTTAAAAGTCTCTATGCATGGATTGAATGTTTATTTCTATGTATTTATTAGCTTATAGTTACATTTTGCATGATTAATGGTTTTCCCTACCATGTTTATGTCTGCTATTAAACTAGTTATGCTTGAAATCCTTTGTTGTTCACAAACTTGATATCCATTTACTCCATTTTTCCCAAAGATCCTTTCTACCTTGAATCAAATCGGCCCTTCAACAGCCTTGTATCACCATCTAATAGATTTCTTGACCTTTTCGACCCCATAGCCCAGTTAATCTAACATATTTTTACCTAACTTATATCTTTGATAAGTTTCATCCCTCACAACTTAAAAAACAAAAACCAAAAAACTTACTTCATAACTAGCCTAAAATCAGAACATAATAAGCAAACACACAGATATCCCTTACGCATATAGAGAGAGCCCTCTCTGAGTCTAGGAAGGCTAGGTCCTCGGGCTCCAAAGACTGGTTTGATGTTACACTGTCATTTGTCTTTCCAATCAGCCAAATCATGGACCCTAACATTCTCTTCCATGCCCAGACATTTTCTAAGATAGCTAAAATTTTTCTGCCCCAATGGTTTTGTTAATATATCAGCAAACTATTCTTCTATTCAGCAATGTTGCAAAACAATTTCCCCATTTCTCACTAACTCTCTGATGTAGTGATACTTTGCATCAATGTGTTTCGTTCTCTTATGAAACACTAAATTCTTGGATAAAGCTTTAGCTGACCTATTATCACAATAAACTGTTGTGTCTTTTACCTGTTCATGTCACAAACTTCTCAACATTCTCCTCATCCATACTGCTTGACATGTTTCTGCTGTAGCTGCCACATACTCTGCCTATGCTGTTGATAAAGCCACAATTGGTTGTTTCTTAGAATTCCATGAGATGGCTCCTGATCCCATATGAAAAACATATCCAGAGGTGTCTTTCCTTTCATCTATACTTCCAGCCCAATCATTGTCAGTATATCCAATCAATTCAAAATTTTCTGAAGTGGTGTATAAAATTCCATACCTCTTAGTTCCTTTCATATACCTAAGAATTATTTTTGCTACTTGCCAATGTGTCTGCTTTGGCCTTTCCATGAATCTAGAAATTAAACTTACATCATGCATAATATAAGGCCTAGTTGCAGTCAAATACATAAGGTTGCCAGCTATGCTTTTATACAAACTTTGATCAAAATCATTGTTGTTGTCTTCTTTGCTCAGTTTCAATCCCATCACTGTAGGAGTAATTGTTGCCTTGCAATCCTGCATATTAAATCTTTCCAAAACTTCTTTAGCATACTTTGCTTGAAAAATAAAAATTTTATTTTCATTTTTCTCTACTTCTATTCCTAAGAAGTATTTCAGTAATCCCATATCAGTCATTTCAAATTCATCTTTCATGATTGTTTTAAAATTCTCAATGAGGTAAGCATGATTGCTTCCGAATATCACATAATAAACATACAAAACAACAACGAGCATCTTACCATATTTCTCTTTGATGTATAATCTGGGTTCTCTTTCACATTTTTCAAACCCATTTTCCAATAGATAGGCATCTATCCTACTGTACCATGCTCTTTGTTTTAGCCCATACAGATCTTTCTTCAATCTGAATACCTTGTGCTCTTGGCCTTCTTTCTCATAGCCTAGAGGTTGTTCAAGATAAGCCTATTCCATCAATACTCCATTCAGGAATGTTGATTTCACATCCATTTGGTAAACTTTCCACTTGTGTTGTGTTGCTATGGAGAGCACTGCTCTTACTATTTCCATTCTTGAAACTAGTGCAAAAGTTTCCTCATAGTCTCTTCTATGTTGCTACTTATAGCCTTTGACAATAAGTCTGGCCTTGTGCCTTTCAATCTTAACTTCAGCATTGCTCTTGGTTTTATAAACCCATTTTACTCCGATTAGTTCTTTACCTTTTGGGAGATCAACTAATTCGCATGTATTATTTTTTTCTATGGCATTTATCTCTTCATCCATAGCATCTATCCATTTCTTCTCTTTTATAGCTTCTTCAAAATGAATAGGATCTTCTACATGAAAATATAATTCAAATAAAGAGTTCATACCTTCATTTGCTGCCTCTTGCTCGTAAATCTCATTCAGACTTCTGAATCTGGTTCCTCTTTCACTTGCTGAACTTGTGCTTGTAGAATCACTCAAATCTTCTCCTTGTGATGTGCTTGGAGAAGCACTGTCATCACTTCTCAATGGTGTTCTCATACCTGCTTTTGGTGTCCCTTGTTGTCCTTGTGTTGGTGGAGGTGGTGGTACTAATGAGGGATGTCTTTCAGCCATTTCTTCCTCATCTTCATTATGAGACAAACAACTTTTTATATTCACTATTTTCTCAATGCTTCCATCCCAAGTTTCTTCCTTAATAAACTGTAGATCTCTTCTTATCATAAATTTCTTGGTGGATGGGTTATAAAACCTATATGCTTTGGATTCTTCACTATATCCAACAAATATACAATTCTCCCCCTTACTGTCCAACTTCTTCCTTAGCTGATATGGAATGTGTGCATAAGCCACACAACCAAAAGCTCTCATGTGGGTGACATGCCTTTTTATGCCACTCCATGCTTCTTCTAGAACTCTGTTCATCACACTCTTTGTTGGGAATCTATTCAAAACATATGTTGCACAATGTACAGCTTCAGTCCAATATACATTTGGCAAATGTTTTACCTTCAGCATACTTCTTACCATGTCCATGACAGTTCTATTTTTCCTTTCAACAACTCCATTTGTTGTGGTGTATACCTTGCTGTAAATTGTTTATGAATCCCCTTTTCTCTACAAAAACGTAGAAATTATTTGGAGATATATTCTCCTCCTCTGTCTGTTCTTAAGACTTTAATATGTTGCCCACTTTGATTCTCTACAAGAGCCTTAAAGTGGCAGAATTTCTCAAACACTTCACTCTTCAACTTCAAGAAATAAACCCAAGTTTTTCTTGTGTAATCATCAATAAAGGTCAGCATATAGTGGTTGTATGCTAATGACGGTGTTTGCATTGGTCCACACAAATCTGAATGGACTATTTCTAAAGGTGCATTTGCCCTTATGCTCTTTCCTAATGGAAATCTTTCTCTGTGTTGTTTGCCCAAGATGCAGCCTTCACATAGGCTATCTGGCTTTTCAATCAATGGTAATCCCTTTACCATTCCTTTGCTATGCAACAAATTTAGACCTCCAAAGTTGAGATGTCCAAATCTCATATGCCATAACCAATTTTCATCCTTTGCTTCTTTTTGGAATGTCTCTTGTGTCACTGCTGCTATTGCTTCTCCTTTCTTCAAATCTTCTCTCATCTTGAGAGGAAACATTATGTTTCTTGTGATATTTACTTGTGCAATCCTCTGCTTTCTTGGTGGTATGTCCATTACGATACATACATCATCTTCAAAGAACACATTGTAGCCTTTCTGAATGAGATGTCCAATGCTCAAAAGGTTACACTCAATACCACATACATAGTATACATCTGATATGGTTCTCTTTTCTCATTTCTTTGTTAGAATGCTCACTCTGCCTTTTCCCATTACAGAGACTTTACTATCTGTCCCCACTTGAGACTTCAAATTTTCATCAATCATGGAAAACCTAGAAATGTTTCCAGTCATATGGTTGCTACATCCTGAATCTAGAAACCATATATCTTCATTTTTCTCTTCAGCCATATTACATGCTAAAAACAAAATTTCTTGGCTGAGATTTTCTTTAGTAAAATTAGCACTGAATCTCCTACTCATGTCACTCTATTTCTTTCTACATTCATTGGCATAATGGCCATACTTCTTACAATAATGACATTGGACTTGGGATTTATCATACCTTTATCGATGTACTTGATTTTTTCCACCTTGTTGGCTATTGCCTTGGCTTTGGTTCTGATTTTGATTGTTGCCCCTTCCACTAGTATTTGTAGGGCTGTTTCTCCCTCTATTTTGACTTCTGCCTCTTCCTTTTCCTCTATAGTTTCCTCTGCCTTGACCTCTTCCTCTTCCAAAGGAAATTTCAGTCTTGAAGGCATGATCCAAAGATGAGTCTATTGTTCTGCTCAATATTTTTCCATGAGATCTCATTTGGGTGACCAACCCAATCAACAATGTGAAAAATGAGTCTATTATATGAGACTCTTTCATGAAAATGACTTCAAAATATCTTCTCATTAATTGAAGCTTTGTTGTCTTTACCTTCTCCATACCTTGGTAGGGTGTTTGGAGGGTATCCCATACATCTTTGGACCTTTTTGTTTCTGCAATTCTTGGAAATATGCTTTCATGCACTGCCTAATAGAGATAGAAGAGGGATTTTGAGTCCTTCTTCCTATTACTCTTCAAAAATTCTTTCTCTACCTGTGTTAAGGCATTAAATGTTTGTTCATCTACTGGTTCTTCTAAACCATCTTCAACTAGCTCCCATAAATCTTGAAATTAAACATGTTAAATGTTAAATGTTAAATGTTTGTTCATCTAAATTATTGAAATATTATATTTTTTTTGGGAGAAATTAATAAATTTAAATGAAAAGTAGATAAAATAATTGTTTGTATATGGATTTGCATAATTTTGGTAAACACTAGTAAAGTCTATACACTTATAATTTTACTTCTAAATCACTGTATGGTAAGAATTAATTTCCTGTAAATATGTTTATTTACCTATTAATCCTTCCCAAATCTCATTTCAAATATTTCTCTAAAAGCTTTTAGAATCACTAAAGTGTGGTTTATCATCAATACTAGGATGCATGTATTGATCCAACCATGCATTTATATCAAAATTATAATAACTTATTATTGTAAAATATATTTTAAATTTAGTAATTCCTATTTATATTATTATTTTATAAATGATTTAACGTTCATATTGATTATTTTATTAATTACATAACGTCCATTTTTAGTAGTTCCAAAAGAGTGGACAGAAATAATTGAAATGTGATTTACTTTATTCTCTTGATGAACATAATCACAAAAGTTTGCATTCTGAAATCAGTTTTTAGTAATATTGAAAAATAAATATTTATTTTTCAAAATTAAACATTATCAATTACATTTGTCAATGCTAAACTAAAAAGGATATATATATATATATATATATATATATATATATATATATATAACGTTTAAAAGTTTGTATTTTAGCGAAATGCATTTTTTTAATTTTTAAAGAGATTTAATATAACTATATTATATTATATATAGATAAGTTTTATTTTGTTAAGGGTTTTATATCTTATGAAGTTTTCTTAAGTTAAGATTTTGGTTGTGTATATATATATATAATTTCTAAAGAGATTTAGTAACATAATATAATTTGGTTATGGTATATATAAATAAATTTTATTTAATGTAGATAAATAGTATGAATTTTTTTTTTAATGCCTTATTATAAAGAGAAAGTTTAGAGTTTTTTTAATTATGGTTTTGGTTGTATATATTTCTAAAATTTGAAAGTAGATTTAGTAATGTGATATAAGTTGGTTATATTTAATAATTTAGTAGAAAGAAAATTACAATTCTCATGTGTATACAAATATCTATATGTTAAAATCTAAAATATAATCATGACATACAATCTAATTTCTAGTTTTTCCCAATGTAGATGTAAATAAAAAAAATTCATAATATCTTCTTTATGTGTACGATAATTCAAATACAATATTTAAATATTGTTCACAACCTATAATATTCATTTTATAATGAGTGAAAAAATAAACTTCATTGTATTTAAGGAGAATGTGTTTTAATAAACCTTGCAAACAAGTAAACCAAACCACTATGACAAACCAATATGACCCATAGAACCCCAACTTAATAAACCTAATTTGCTAGTCTCTATAACTGCACTAACATTCTGCCATGCAACAAACCCACTAATAATGATCAACGTAGTCATCTTGATTAGCATCAATGTCATTGTCATCAACTTCAATGTCATTTTCATCAACTTCATCATCGTCGTCTGATAACTATCACCATTATCATTGTAATCAATATGATGATGGTTGCACTTGCTCAGCCATAATTTCGTCAAACATAATGGGCATGAAGGGATCCAACCAACTATTCCATTCATTATATGGTGATTATTTCCATTAGAAAAATCATTTTCTTCATTATAAAAGTTGTGCTAATCATCACCATGATTATAATAATGTTGATGATAATATATTTTAACATACTCAATGGTACATAACACACTAACCAATATCTATGTTTCAAAAATGTCTATTTGTGTAGGAGTATCACTCTAGGAAAATCATTTTGTTTATGGCCTCAATGGAGGCATGTAGATTCTAGATGTAGATATTTATTTTTGTTGTGTATAAATCATAAATTTGGAAATTGTAGTGGGAATTTGGGTTGTTAGTATAGTCATGTGGCTCATGGTAGTATTTCAAATTAGTAGGATGAGGTGTTATATTGTTTTAATGGCTAGCCAAGTGGGCCTTTTCCAATGTAACAAGTGTAGAGTTACAAATTTGATAGTTTTGGTCTGCTCGAAAAATGTCCAATTTTTCCTTTTTCTGTTGAGATATTTTTTAAGAAGTGTTATTGTACATGATTTTTTGTGTAGAACATGAGCCAAAAACTCCTGTCGTAGTACAAGAAAGAATTTTGGCTAGCGGTTCGTAAATTTCTTGTAGATAATTTTCTAAATAATGAATGATTATGACGTTTTGACATCTCTCTATGTATATGTGTATGAGTCCTTTGCATAGAGTCTCTATACTTTTAACTCCATTTATTTGGAACTTGGTAAGAGAGCATGGAATCATCTCAATGTCACGTATTGTTGAAGGAAAATCAAGCGGAGAATTTTTCCATTTGCAGGTTCTCGTTCAGTCCCTCCATATAGATTTTATCTAATTGAGAAAGCAAGGTCAACCAACGAATCCTCAGTTATCATTTTATGAGTCTCGTGTCGACTCTATGAAAGGAATGGAGTCTCGATTTTGAAACTACATCATGCCATGGGTATGCCTATCATTTTGAAAAAGGAGTGCAACAGGAACACATCATTCCGAGAAGGGACTATGGTGACAAGAGGTGGCTTGACCTTGTGGAAACAACTTGCGATAAGAAAGTGTGAGTTATAGGGAGGTCGAGGAATCTACATGCCTAGTTATGTTTCACCCTAGATAATATTAGAGGAGATGATCTATTCTAAAATAACTATGTGAGAGGTGCATGGGTTGAGAACCTAAAATATGAAAAAATCGAGCATATTCAAGTATAGGCCATCGATTAGCCTATGTCATGTGAAGGAGTTGGGGATTGAGGTAATTGAGTTTGACAAATAAAACATATTATCAACCCTCACATTAGCAGAATGACATTAATTAGTCGTCCAACAAAGAAGGCATGCTTCAGCTTATTAGTGACCGATGTATTTATAAAGAAGTATGACCTCCAACTTCAAGTCGGGGTTGTAACATCCCAAACCTTAAAATTTTGACATATATAGCGCACTTTAGTGTTCTAGTTAAAATTGTTTGCAATCAAAACAATGAATACATTGAGATCTGGAAATAAAGCCTTGTTTATATTAATAACTGAAGAAAATAGTAAATGCCCATACAAAAATAGTAGGTCCCCTACAATGGAATTTATGACTTCTCATCAAAAGATAAAAAAAAATATTGGAGCACAATCGTGGACCCTAGATGGATCCACCAGACAAATCGCACCCACGGGGTTTTTGTCCCGGGTTTTTGTATGTTCAGATTCAAAAGAAAAGATATAAAAATCTTTGGTAAAATCAGGACTAATAAGAATTGGTGTTTGGGTTAGAGCTTGTTTTACCAGTTCAAATGATTGTTTAGCTTGTATTGTCCATTTAACACCTATTTCTTTCTTTAGCATGTTTGTGATATTTCTCAATAGCTCAACAAGGTTGGGGATGAACCTCCTTCAAAAAAATTATCTTCCCAATGAAAGATTGTAATTCTTTGAGGTTTCTAGGATGGCTGATCTTCAATATGCCATCAATCCTTTTAGGGTCTACTTTGATTCCCTCTTCAGAAATTATGTGGCCAAGAAGCTTTCCTTCTTGGAGACCAAAGAGTGTCTTTTTGGGATTCAAAGATAAGCGATATTTTCTACATTTCTAAAAAACGTTTCTTAAATGAATCAAGTGTTCTTCATCAGTTTTAGAGAAAACAATAATTTCATCAAGGTAAATGATTATAAAATAGCCTATGTCTTCTGAGAAGGCTATTTCCATGGCCCTTTGGAAGGTGGCCCCTGCATTCATTAAACCAAATGGCATTTTGACATACATGAATGTACACCAAAGTGTAGTAAAAGAAGTTTTATGTTGATCACTTGGGAGTACTAATACCTGATTGTAACCTGAGAACCCATCCAATACTGTAATTCTTTGAGACCCAACCACCCTTTGAAGTATATGATCCATCTTTGGTAAGGGATAGTTATCTTTAATGGAGGCTCTATTTAGACTTCTGAAATCAATGCAGAGCCTGATTTCCCTAGTATTTTTCCCGACAGATACTAAGTTGGAAACCCATTCTGAATATCTGATGGGAACTATGATCCCAACATCATACATTTTCTAGATTTCTTTCTCATCTAAAGGCAATAAAACAGGGTTTATCCTTCTGAGTTTCTGTTTGAAAGGTTTCTGATTTTCCTTAAGACGAATTTTGTGTTTAATGATGCTGGTATCATATGATTTTAGGTCCTTGTATCCCCATGCAATCACATCTCTAAATTCTTTGAAAAGTTCTATGTATTGATATTTGATATGAGCTGGGAGGGTGCTGGATAGCTTGATCATTTTGGGTTCTGCTAGGCTGCCTATGTTATGTTCTTATACATTTGTTTCTATATGGTCCATTCTTGGTTCTTTGGCTACATCATTGAAATCAAAAAGGTGCTTTAATGGTGTAAGACCTCTTAGAATTGTATCATTTTTACATTGTAAAACTTCCAAGTCTTTTTGGTTTGTATTGTCAACTATTTATGCCTTAAAAAGATGTTCGAATTGATTTATATTAGCATAAAATGGTAGCGTTGTTTCAGGGATTTGTTCTTGGTTTAAACAACTTTCTTTATGATTGAGGTTTGGTGTTGGTATAGAAAAATCATTCTTTGATTGTAGGAAATCATCTATGTGTTTGTCATTTTCAAACACTTTCCAATACTCTTCATTGTCAGGAACTGTAGGTCTGTTTTTTATCTTGATATTAAAATTTTCATTTATCTACGGTATTTGGCAATTACTAGTAGCAAAGGCAAGTTCATTTGCTAGATGATTTTGAGCTCCTGGGATGAAAATGCGTTCATATTTTTCAAAGGTTTTTAGGAGATCCAGGCAACATTTCGATATTCTCTGAGTCTTGGGTTCTTAGTTGAATATTCCCCTTTAATTTATCTAATTATTAGCTCAGAATATCCTTGGACTGATATTTTCTTGGCTTCTAAATCTTTGAGAAAATGTAGGCCAAGGAGGATGGCTTAATATTCAACAATGTTGTTTGTGCATGGAAAATCTAGTTTATATGAATATCCTTGGTTTGTATTGTGTATCCACACGCCTGCCCCTGCACTTGTTCTACTACTAGAGCCATCAAAGCTCATTCTCCAAGGTGTTTATGTCTCATTTTCATTTGGTTTATGGTGCGAAAGGTTGCTGGAGTTTGGGTTGTTTTGTATTTGAATGGAGGACAGATCTGACTATTCTAGTGGACTGACTTCTTCTTTGTTTCCATTTTCCTATTGACTGATTTCATCTTCATTAAATAAGATAAAGGAATCGAAGTTTGAATGGATGGAATACATAGGAGTGTTGTTTGGCCTATCTATGTTGCTCACCATGTATTTCATATGGGATTCCTTGTATAATCTTCTGGTTTGGTTAAACACTGGGATGGTGGCATAGGACATGTCCATTTGAAGGCTCCCTTGAAGTTTAGCTCCCCATAATCTAGATAAAAGCATGTCGTACTTAGGGGGAATGTCAGCTACTTCTATGTCCATGACTAGAGTTTTAGCAGGAATCTGTGCCAAATTGACACATAAATGTTTGATTAGGCCCAAGCATTTGACCCTGCTTGAATCAAAGGAATACAAGTCTTTATATGGTTTAGTAATTTCCAAGCCTAAGCTTTCCATTACTACTTTGGGCATAAGGTTATGTGAAGCTCTAGAGTCTAACATGGCATTGTGCAAGATTTTATCATGTATATTCAGGTTAACATAGAAGGGAGGGATAGCCCCTTCTTGGTATTTTCCTTCAACTTCAAAACCAAATAATAATTCTGGTTCATATGTCAAGTTTAAAGTATCAATGTCACTGCCTATATTCAAAGCTTTCAAAAATTCATTTTTATATGCATCCTGAGTTACTAGTTCAGATAAGGGTATGGTGATTTTGATCTTGGCAATTTCCCCTTCAAGGCTAAAAGGAACCATTGCTCTTCACATATTTACATCTATTTTGTCATTTACAACTCTTTCAGCAATTCTGATTTGCTGAACTTTATTTGGACTGTTATTTGGGACAGATTTGTTAGGATCACTAGCAGAAGTACTAGGACAGCTTTTTTCAACACTTTGTTGACTTTTTTTGTCTTTATTTAGATTAGTTTTCTTGGCCATAGTGTTGGTGTTACTGGCTGTCTTCTTAGGCTGATTTTCTGAAGTTTTCCTAACAACAGTACTAGTGTTTTTGTCATTGGAAATCTCTGGGCTCCCTTTGCTTCTAAGATTATATTGTTTGTGTACCTCCATGATTGCATTTTCAAATCCCAATATGTAATCTTTAGAATCTTCATGGTTGTTTTCAATTTTTTCTGAGGAGAAGAATCCTTGTTCTTCTTCAGTGAGAGAAACATCCGTCTCACTATCAGATCCTATAAATTTTACATGATTTTCTTCCAACCTTTCAACTTCCCTTTCGTCTTCTTGATCAACATAGTTTTATTGAAAGGGAGGCCTAATCTGTTGGTCATTGTCTCTTTTCCTATATTAATTAGGGTCTCTTCTGAGATTTGGGTTTCTATTTCTACTTTGGGGGTTGTTTTGGTTTCCTCTAGGAGGCACTCTATCATTCAGATTTATCTTTTCAATCATCCTCTCCATTACCCTTACTAGGTTGTCAATTTTGGCATCGGATGATGAGGTTGATGCCATTGTTTCATCCTTGTATGTAACTCTTTTTTATGCTTTCAACCTAGCTCTTTTCTCGATCAGATTTGATTCTACACCTAAGGCTCCCCTCTGCATATCTTCTAAAGTTGAGGGGTCTCTTTCTCTTAGTTGGTATGCCATTTCAGGATCAAAACCCTCTGGAAATTTAGCTAAGGCTAGGGCTAGTGGAGGTTTCATGTCTGGGGAAGAACATTGTAAACACTATTGAATCTAGTGCAATAGTCTTGGACACTTTCCCCAATGTTTCTTTTGACATTGGTATATTCTGACAGGATTTGGAGAGGGTTCTTCCTAATTTCCCATTTGTTTATGAATTTTTGATATAAAGAAGGGAGATCATTTATGCTATTAGGAGTTAAACCCTTAAACCATTTCTTAGCTTCTCCTCCTAAACATTGGGAAAATATTCTCATCTTAATGGTCTCTTCTTTTATTTCCATGTAATCAAAAGCATCATTCATTTTATCTACATGCTGTTGGGCAGTAGTAGGTTCATTTCCAGTGAAATGGGGAATTTTGGATTGGTAATCATTTGGTAAAGGAATCATAGGTTGTGGTAACACTAACAGAGCATACCATGCTGCCATGATGGGAAAGAATGGGGGATTTACAAGGGGTGGATTTACAAGAGGGAAAATGGGCTGAGTTAGAGTGCTTTGAATAGTGTATGTGTGTAAGGGAGTAGAAGAAACACCTGGGCCAACAAATTGATGATGAGTAGATTTGTTATGGAAGGAGATGAAATGATGGAGAATCTAAGAATCAGGTGGAATAGAAGGTGAAGCTTCCCTGCTAAAGCTCTGTTGCAAATCTGTGGTTTCAAAACTAGATTGGTTTAAATCACTTTGAGACTTATTTCTAAATAGATTCTTCATGTGAGGTAAGTCAAAGTGAGGATCTTTCAAGACTGTGAGATTTTCAGGGACAAATCTTGTTCTTGGGATGGTCCTATCAGTAGTTGGTTTTCCAGATCTAGAAGTTTGCCACAAAATCTTCTCTGGATTGTCAACTATGGTAGGAGGGTTAGGATCTGGATGGGATCTAGTATTGATCCTATGTGAAGCCAGATTTCAGTTTCCAAAATTTAGAGAGGCTGAGGTGTTTGGACTTTTTTCCTCTCACAGTGATATCTATAATAGGGGACTATGTTTCTAAACTTCCTCAGGGTTGGTTAACACAATCCTAGGGAAATATAGAGGTTTAGAGGAGTAATAGGCCTACTGGTGCTAGTGGAGTCGCCAGGTGGAAATTCTTAGCTTTTATGAAGGTAAAATGTTTTATGGTCCACCACCAATGATTTATTTGAAAACCAATCTGAAATGTTTTTGGGTTTTCTGAGTTTTTGTAGTTCTATGGTTGTGAGAGTGTCCTATACCTGATTCAACACTTAGCTAAGGTGGTGAAACAAACAGAGTCTACTCTATGGCTTACTAGCTGATTTCTTCAAGGTTTGATAAGGGTCTCTTAGAATCCTAAGGGTTACTTAGATTGCCACTGATTCAGGCAGGTCCTATCATGATCACCATTACGCTGGTAGTGCTTGAAGAAAGCTATAGTTCACTTGAATGAATATTGAATGTCTTATTTAGGGACTTTTACTCAAAAAGGTCCCACCGTGATCGCCAAAATGTTGGTGTCCTGTGATTTGGAAGATTGGCATACCAAGTGACAAGGCAACATCAAAACCAGTCTTTAGAGCTCTAGGATCTAGCCTTCCTAGTCTCAGAAAGGGATCTCTCAATTGTTTGCAAAGATATGACTTGTTTGCTTGTAAAAGGTTGATTTTAGGCTAGTTATTAAGCATGAGTTTGCTTAATTGTTTGGTGAGACATGATGATCTAGGCAGCATAGGTAGAAAAGGGAAATCTCTAAGTCATTGGGCAATGAATTCAAGTGGAAATTGTAACAAATTTGTAAATAAATTAGGGGTATCAGAGGGAAAATCTAACTTGGCTACTGGATCTACAAAGTTTTGCAAGTGTAATGAAATGGACATCAAAGATTTAGAATGAAAAGTAGAACTAACGGCAATTAAGAATCCTTAATTATATGTACTTCTCAACAAAGGGACTTAAAACATATTCTGAGCATGAAGAAGCATTCAATAGATAGGGCTGACCATAAATTCTACAAACCATACTTCAGCAAATAATAATTTCAAACTTCTCAAATGAAATCTAGGAGTCGCGGAATGCTATATTTCATCCAAATATTACAATTTTGAGGATTAAAAAACATTCAAGATTCACAAATAACTGCATTCATAGAAGAGGGAACTCCTAGATATCTCTGATTACAGTTATAAAGACCCTTAAAACAATTATTTAAGAAATAAAAAATGGTATGATCAAAACATACCTCTTTGGTAGACTGTAAGCAATGGTACTTTAAAGGGAGTCTTCAGAAACAGTTTTTAAGTGGCAGCAAGTAAGCAGGGAAAACCATAAATCATTCTTGAGACCAACTGTATTGAAATATTTAAGAAATAAACAAGCATAAGGGTTCAAGAGAGCAATTAAGAATTCTCTAGAATGCCTCAGCAGAAGAAAACATAAAACAGTGGAGAGTAAATAGGTCTAAGGTGCTTCTAGGAGACATTTCTTAGCCTAAACGTTTTACTCTACTGTAATAAGAAATGATGAAAAGAGAATGGAAAAGAGGAAAAACATTAACAGATTAGAATACTTCACCAACAACCAAGCTCAGGGATCCAATGACAGAGCTTTCTCCATCCACAAATAGGTAAAAACATCCACAGGTTCCAAAACATCAATTTTCTTTCAACTTCAGCAGAACTATGTATCACTTCAAAGAGTCATCAAATACCCACCATACAATGAGTTCAAATGTAGTATTTATGCTGCAAATGAGGAGGTGGAACTGATCTAGGGTTTGAGAGTCATTAACTATAGAGTAAATGCATTCCTAACCTTGAAAACCTTGCAAGGCATAAGGTAGGAAAGATGTTCAACTACTTCTCTATTTTAATAACTCTATCTTAAATTTTTCTCGAAAGATAGGAGAAAAGATTGACTTTCGAGGCTTATCCTATCTTTACAATAATTGTTCTGACAATTTTAAAATATCTTCTATCTATGTAATAACTACCAATTTTCCCTTTGGGACAGAAATTAGGCCATAAGTGGTAGTTAGATCTTTTGGGTGAATAACTGCATTTGTTTGATTCATTCGAGGCTGCCACTAGATGAATTTGTCTTTGTTTAATCCATTAAACTCAGTAATCAGGCCTTTAACATTTTTTTTCCTTAATATTATCTCTTAGTTCTTTATGATTGTTTTTATTCACTTTATCCTTTATCCTTTAACCTCTTTGTCTTTACCCTTAAGCTATGATTAAGCTTTTGATCTGTTGCACTTCGCTTCTTCACTGATTTTCTTTGTCTTCTTGTGCAGGGTTTTTTCCGTGTATTGGCTAGATCCCTCATATTGCTTGTTAGAACCTTGAGGATCATCATCCCGGGCGTTTGCAACTTAGATGTTGCTATGGGCGAGCCTGTAAAATTCAGGTTTCCATTAAAATTGCACTCAAACATAAAACAAATTATGAAAACCTACATTTTTTGGATAAACTGCGATCAGAGGCTCAGCGGAGGTGAAGGAGCTATGTAGAGGGGAATGAATGCAGTGGAAGGAGATTCCGTGGTCAAAACCATAAGAAATAGGGTTTAAACTTGGTTTATGGCGCGAGAGTGGAAAGGCAGTTTTGGAGAAAACCATGGGTGGTTTTCGCGTGGCCAGAAGGTGGTAAGCGGTAACGGCAGGGGAGAATGCGATAATGTTTAGGGGTTGACGTGTGTCCAACCCAAAACCACCTCTTTCACATTGAAAATGTATGTTAAAACATTTTGGTGAAATGTGCGCAAAATCAATTTTGGACCGTCAGATCTGGAGGATCGACGGTTGGGATCTATTCGCAATGTCACGCAAATCACAAATGGTCGAGAGGGTCAGCAAACATGTGAAAGAGCGATGACCGTTGGATTTGGAGGATCAACAGTGGAGATGAATAGTGGGAGTGCACAAAATATAACATATGGGCGAGGGGATAGACGAATAGTGATGAAGCGCGGGTTGTTAGATCTTGAGGATCAACGGCAGAGATACGTCACAGAGAAACATATTCACGGTAAGAATTTATAAAGGGAAGGGGCTGAGGTAAGGTTGAATGGGAGCCGTTGGATCGGGAGGATCAACGGCCCAGATTTCATCACCAGGTCGCACAAATGACAAACGATGCGGGCAAAGGGCAGGACCTGCGAAACAATGCTGGTCGTCTAATCAAGAGGATCGACGGTCAATATTTGATTGCAGAATGGAAGAAATGAATGAATGGGGTGGAGGAATGGTGAAAAGGCGAAACTGTGCCAACCGTTGGATCTGGGGGAGCCAGATCAACGGTCCCAAATGCATCGGCTGAAGGCTTTTGATAAAGACGATCAAGGGGAAGAATCGACAATGTGATGGAATATGGACCGTTGGATCGGGGAAATGGACGGCTGAGATTAACACGGCGGATCGGAAATCAGTGGAGGAAAGGGTCAGGGAAGGAGGAATTTAGAATTGTGATGTGTCGATGGTCGATGGGAGAAACAAGTATGATGCCGCGCGGACCGTCGGATCGAGATCGAGATCAATGGCTAGGATTCAATCGGGGCTTCACACATCGGCGGTGAAGAGGGTCAGGGGACAAGGGAACTAGAATTTCCGAAGAGTGATGCGCCGATGCGATGAAGCGATGCGATGGACGGAGGACCGTTGGATCGGGATAATGAGTAACGGCTAGGATGCGATCACCGGGGATGATCGTCGCGCGGAGTAAATATAAAGAAACAAAACGAAAAGGGGTGGAGCAAAGTGCGATAGCGCGAAAGGGGCTTAAAGGTTGAGGCCGATGGTCATAGGTTCCGGTTACATGGAGCAAAAGGGGTTAGGGCATAAGCCAAAAAGCGCTTAAGGCCTTATTTTAATAAAAGGTCAGAAAATAGGCCTAAAAAGTGGGTTTTTGAGCCTTTATGAGGTTCTGATAGGATAAAAAATATGATTTTAAACCAAATAAAGGGGACTTATAAGGTTTAAAAGGGGATTTTGAGGAAGTGAAAGAATAATTGAGGGGAAAATGAGGGAAAAATGGGGGAAAATAGGCTAAAACAGGCTTCTTTTTGAAACAGAGGGGTGATCTTTATAGAAGGCATAGATGAAGTTTTTAGTGAACTGATAGACTTAGGATAATGAAGGCTATGAGATTTCTAGAACTCACAATTTCTCTTCAAATTTTGTTTCTAGAAATCTGAGTTTTTCAACTTTATTCATCTTTGGATAAAGTTGAAATTATGGATGACTAACATAACCCTCAAAATTAAGGGGGAGTGTTAAAGATTTAGTTTAGAATTAGTTCAAAGATTTAGTTAGTAATCAGTTTCTAATTCAATTTCAGCTATAATTGTCTGACTGCATGTATAAATATTTCTCATTAATAGATCTAGAGTGTGTGTGCTTTCAGAAAATTAGTTTTTGTCTTCTTCTCTCTTTTGTCACAATATGCACCTGAAGAGGTTGCCTTGATATTACTCAATTAGGAATCACTGTGGGGAGACCACACATGATGTCCACTACTTGTGAGATATGTTTTTCATTCCTTCTACATCGCTGAGTGATCCTTTGGCCCTTCTACCATTGTCGATGCTATCATAATTTTAGAAACCCCACTTTGAGATGAGAATTGATGGAAAACAAACTCCACAACACCAAAATAGGTGAAAATTCTTAAATATTCTTTTACACACTAAATTTTAGATGTACGCCCATTTAAAATTTTTCTTTAGGGACAGAATATGAGACATATGGATGCCAACCTATTCGTAATTGCGCTTAATCGCTTCTTTCATTCAATTATATTCTATACATAATGCAGCTGAGGAATATTTATGCGTAAAACTTACCCAGGATTTTGCTTAGTTTCTTGTTCCATTCAAGTAGATACATAGTGCAATTGAGGAATTTATCATCATAGTTTTAGATGTGATCTATACTCTGTTTCGGCTCCTGGGGGTTGGACTATCATGGCGAGAAAAGTACTTCTTCGACAACTTTTCATAGGAGGCCAATGGAGAACCCCTCTCAAAGGAAAACATTTGTATTATCCAGTCATTAAATATGGCCTCTCAGACTTCGAGCCTCCATGTGACAACCTTTTAACTAATATTCAATGACCTTTAACTTCACGAATTTGCTTCCCCAACACAAGATACAATAAAATAGTGTGATCCACTCCTTCGCTCCTGGATAAATGAGAGGGGTCAATTCCCTGCTTGTAGAAATGATATCAGCTTTGTTCTACAATGACCTAGTCCAAATGGAGTCGACATGGCTTAGCAGGTTGAATTACTGGATTAGCAGGTCACCACCTAACCCTTACGAGAACAGTTCATTGTATTGGCACTCCTACAACTCATGATGGGGCTCTGTTAGTAGTCTAACTTGGATTAACCTTGTGCACGAATTATGGCATGTCACCCTGGTGAATGAGCAACTGTGAACTTCAATCTGATGTTTGTTTATATATTTTGTTGCGGTGGGTTATAAACCCACATGGTGGTGAGATGTGGGGCTTATGTCCTCCAATCCCAACGTCAACCCAAGCAACGAAAATAAGAGTCGATCCTAGTGTTCAAGCAACTTCACACCAAAATGTTTCAGGTTGGAAGTAATGCTTTCATGTCATGTGTAGTTTTTTATGTGAGTTTCCAGGCGTAAGTCTAGAAGATGTTGATTCTTGTCTTGGAGTAAGTTATTTATGTCCTATATAGATGTACCTCTAATGATTAATAAAAGTATCAAGCATTTGGTGTTGTGTGTGTAATCTCTCTTTCTCTCTAATTTTTTCTATCTTGGTATCAAAGCTAGATCTTGCTTGATTTTGTTATGGGAAGGCCAAGAAAATGTGGGAGAGCCTTGAGTGTTATTGTTTTGTACATAAATATATTAATATAGGTGAGTAACAGTTGATTTATATTGTGATTTTATTTCTCTATTTAGATCCGTGTGCATGTGAGATATGTAATTAAGAAGTTGGGCATTTGGTTTTGAAAGCAAGAGGGTTTCCACGTTGTCACTTTTGAAGAATTAATTTCAACCACCATGTTTAATTCTCTGACATCAATCAAATTTTTTGCAGGTTGCGGATTTACTTTGCACGACATCGCATAGATGAAGTTCTGAACAAGAGGACAATTACCAATTTCCAAACATATTAAATAATGAAACTCAAATGAGAATTTAATGAAGGGTTGGAAGAAATGTATGGTCAAACATTTAATCCACAAGTGTTATTTACTTCAAGTAATCTCTACAAAGTTCAGAAAAGCGTTTTTGTCCATACTATGTATTAAATTTTTTTTGTCATGAATTAATGTATTAGATATATATGTTTTGAATTAAAAAGCAAAGTAAAGTGTCATGTAGTGTGGCGGATGTAAGTCTCGAAAGACAAGAAGGAGAAAATAATGGAGCAAATTTTGGTGGGCATGTGAAAACAACAGTTACAGGTTTTACTGAGTGTTGTGCCGCCACCCAAGTTTTACTACAGTTACAGGTTTTACTGTGTGTTTCTCCGCCACCTTGGTGAATGTAAATCTCAATAAGAACAATTGTTTTACTGGTGAATGAGTCACATCCTCCATATGTGAATTCATTTCATGTTTTGAAGTTATAATATAGATTTTGGTTAGTCACAATATGGTTCTAGAAATTTTAGCGCAATCACTCTGTTTTACTTTGTTTCATCGTGAGTAAAATTATTTGAAGTTTATTTGATCCACCATAGATGTGATTTTAATCTCTGCCACTCTGTATTAAAATGAACACTCAAATGAAGACTCATATGATTTAGTTTCCTCAACATTATGGTTTGGATTAAGTCATTTCCGCAACTCTATGTGACTCTATGTGTTGAGGAAAAGAATTTCCTCTGTGTCTAAAATTTTGACATGGTATCAGAGCGAGTTTAAACCTTCATTTCTGCAAAAAAAATTTACTGAGGAGAGGAAAATAATTTCCTCTGTGTATAAAATTTTGACATGGTATCAGACTGGGTTTAAACCTTCATTACCGCAAATGTTTTCACTGAGTTAAAAGGTGTTCTAGAAATTTTTGTGGAGCGTATTCTCTAGCAATAATAATTTTTTTACGCAGTAAGAAAGTTTTTTTCAACATAGGGAAAATGGCAGCAACAAGCACAAGCTTGAATAATCCAAAAATACCTAATTTTAATGGAAAAAATTATGACTATTGGGCTATTACAATGAAAGCTCTATTTTATTCTCAAGATATTTGGGAATTTGCAGGGAATGGATTCCAAGAACCACCAGATGCAGTAGCATACAATGCTTTGAAACAAGAATAAAAGGATGTGTTGAGAGGCAAATTCAAGAAGGGCTCCAAAGCCATCTTATACATCTTTCAAGCAGTTCATGAAAGTATCTTCCCAAGGATTGCATCAGCAACAAAGTCTAATCAAGTATGGGATACCCTCCAGAAAATCTACCAAGGCATGGCAAAGCTGAAGACAAAAAAATCACAAATGCTGAGAAGAGATTTTGAGACAATCTATATGAAAGAGTCTGAGAAAATAGACTCATTATTGACACATGTAATTGGGTTGGTTACTGAAATCATGTCTCATGGTGAGACACTTGAGGAAAGGAGAATAGTTGAGAAATTTTTGAGAATTCTTCCAGCAAGGTTTGATGCCATAGAAGAGACAAAATATCTCTCACAATTTTCAGTGGATGAGATACATGCATCACTGATTTGTCATGAACACAGATTGAACAGAGGAACAAACTCCTCATTGGAGCATTCCTTCAAGACACAGGTTTTATTTGGTCAAGGTGGAGGTCGAGGAAGATAATATTATAGAGGAAGAGGCAGAAGCCCAAACAGAGGTGGAAGGAGTAGCCCTTCAAGTTCAAGTGGAAGGGGAAACAATCTAAATACAAATCAAGGCTCAAGCCAAAATCAAGCACAAGATCAGAGGTATGATAAATATCAAGTTCAATGTCATTATTGTAAGAAGTATGGTCATTATGAAAATGAATGTAGAAAGAAGAAATATGACATAAGTAACAAACCAAGTGCAAATTTCATAAAGGAAAATCAGAACCATGATAGCATGTTTTTAGCTTGTAATGTAGCACAAGAAAAAAAAGGAGATATATGGTTTCTAGATTCAGGGTGTAGCAACCACATGACTGGGAACATATAATTGTTTTCCAATCTAGATGAAAATGTGAAATCAGAAGTGAAATTAGGATTTGATAGTAAAGTCTTCATCATGGGAAAATGTAGAGTCGAAATTATAACAAATAAAGGAGAGAAGAAGTTCATGTCAGATGTTTACTTTGTTCCTGGTTTGAAGCACAACCTCATAAGCATTGGACAACTCATGCAAAAGGGTTGTAATGTCTTTTTTAAAAATGACGTGTGCATAATTTTGGATAAGCCTCCAAGTAGACAACTGATTGCAAAAGTTCTTATGAAAAACAATAGAATGTTTTCTCTCAAGCTAAGATCAAATTTGAAGGAAGAAGGTGCTAAAGCGCAACTGTCAATGAAATCACAAGAGGATGAAAGAAAAATTGCAGTTGTCGCACAAGAAAACTTTCGAGCATAAATTAAATATGAAAATTGGTTATGGAATTTGAGAATTGGTCATCTCAACTTTAGAGGCTTGAATTTTTTATATAGGAAATGCATGGTGAAGGGTTTGGGCATTAATAAAATTCTAGATCTGAGGATTTCCAACACCAATCAACATCCAACGTAAGAGGAATCATCTATTATTGTGCATGGACAATTTCTATCAGATAGAAGCTTTATCAATTCCCTCAGGTCCAAGAGGTGAAATGGTTCTGCAGGAATGAAATGGGCCAGTTTTTGCCATGTGATAAAATATAATAGCTGACACTGAAATTTGAGTGTAAGGATGCCATTCACTAAATATGGAATTTTATTAGTAATAGTAGTCATCAAATATTTTAAGTCGTGAGCTAGTCATGAGCCACTTGCTAGACTCACTATTAATTTAGAAGTTTAATTTTGTTTTGGAAGTCATGTAAATATGTAACAACTAGGTTATCTGAAAAACCATGTCTCTATGACTCGCTCCTTTTTTTTTGTTACCATTGCATATCCTTAATCGGTGCTCGTTCCACATTAGTAGCGGGCAATAGCGGAGAGGTAAGGGAAAGCGAACATCAGCAGTTGACCATAAATAAAAAATGAAAGGCGGAAGGTGTATCCTCAAAGGGTAAAAGAAAGAATCCATAAATGAAAATTGACATGGAAAAATGTTTTTTTTGTTGGAATTTGATTTTCACGTGGAGAGTCTTTCATTTTTTAAAAAGTCAAGTCATTTAATGTATTAAATATATAAAATGATTTTTGAATTGTAGAAGGATTTTGATATGAATAAATTGATGCAATGTTGATTTAAGAAAAGTTGAAGTGGGTGAGTATCTAAACTATCACATTGACATGAAGCCCACATTTAGTTTATCTAGTGAGAAGATATGCTTTGAAGGTGAAAAGAAAAAAAAAAGGAAAGTTGTTGGTAGAAGTTTTTGTGGTGTATTTTTATGTTGTAGTGTGTTATTGTTCAAGAATAATGTGAAAAATCATAGAACATATTAACATATTCTGAAATATGTGGTTCTTGCTGCATACGATGACACAAGAACATATCCCTAATTTGATTATGTATAATTTTTTATAAGTTGGTGGCATTGTGTGGAGTCAAGAACATCAACTTACAATTTAATTTGATTATGTGTTTAATAGGTCATATTGTAAAATTGACTTCTGAATACATCCAGTACCTAGACAACCTTCCTAGATAACAAGGGAATACAGCAGAAGACCATGTGTTCAATAGATGGGGGTGTTTCCATAGGATGATTCAGTATTGATACTGACCCGTCCTGCTCGGGGAGGTTGAGAAGCGTCAAGTTTGCAAAGTACGTCAAAGATTGTCTTAAGAGGTTATGTTTTAAATGGAGGTCAAGTGACAACTCGAAGATGTGGTGATGAAGTAATAGTGGTGTTTTCGAGATTCCACAGTGGATCTGAGTGTTGATGAAGACCAGTCGAGTAGAGATTAATATTGTTGTTGTAATATGTATTTTTTAATGTTTTCCATGTAAGCATTAAGGGAGGGTGTTGGAAGTAATGCTTCCATGTCATGTGTAGTTTTCAATGTGAGTCCCAACCCGTCACTCTAGAAGATGTTGAGTCCTATGTGTGAGTCATAGTCATGATCTAAATGTATTGGAGTAAGTTATTTGTGTCCTATATATGTTTACCTCTGGTGATTAATAAAAGTATCAAGCATTTGGTGTTGTGTGTGTAATCTCTCTTTCTCTCTCAATTTTTCTATTAACTTGAGCACAGTGGTGTGGCCAAACAATATTATGCATCTACAGTGGTGTGACCAAACAATATTATGCCTCTGCAGTGGAGTTTTATGATCTATCAACCCAAATTCTGCACAAGATATCAACACAAAACCCAAGAATATGATCAATGCCAAAACCCTAGAAAGATTTATGTTTAATATTTCTCTAATAGATCTTGGTAATAGAATAAGGCACACAATTCGTATTACTACCTCTTTTTCACCCTAGGGGGGCCTATAAAACTTCATCGGGTGTAAATGTGACCCCAAATATCATTGCAACAACTTCTTCAGCCTTACGTTACAATGATACTATCAATGCTCATATATGGTAGAAATCAACCTCCACGAACTCCTGGACTGAAAATAGGTTTGATGTCTAAAAGGGTAATAGATCTCATCCCTTAATAAAGAGATATTCCTGTAAACCTGAAAACATATTTACATTAATTTGTTTGATGGATATGTCTACCTTTCTACAAATATAAATTTGGGTGGATGTGAATAAGCCAGTGAAATTGATAGAATACTAGCTAGGGTGATTATGGAAGATCAACGAAAAATGGTCTCTAAATTATTCTGCAAGAAACCCTTAGGCTAGAAATATGCACAAATTTGATACCACTGTAAGATCCCAAACCTTAAAAATTTTGACAGATCTAGCACACTTTAGTGTTCTATTTAATATTGATTGCAATCAAAACACTGAATACAACAGGATATGGAAATGAAACCTTATTTATTTTAACAATTGAATAAAATTTTACATCCCCATACAAAAATATCGGAGCCCTTGCAATGGAATGCACGAATACTGATCAAAAGAGGAAAATAATACTGAAGAACAATCGTGGAACCTAGATGGATCCATCAGACAAATCACACCTGTGGGGTTTTTGTCTTGGGGATCAAACTAGAACTGGCCATGCCAAGTTCTCAAGAAAACAAAATAAGATAGATAACCTCGAGATGATCCCATTGTCAGGATCCTATCCCCTTTTATAGGCTTGATGGACTCTCTATAAACTTATTTTTATTGTCTTCCTTCGAAAGATGAAGGAAAATACAATGGGTCAATACCATGGGAAAATACCACGGTAAATACCATGGGAAGATGTTTTCCACTTTAACCATATCAAGAAAAGGGAATATTAGCGATAAATGTTTTTACAAAGAATTATGACCTCCAACTTCAAGTCGGGGCCAACTTACATTGGGTTGACTAGAGTCCCATCGGCCTATTAAAGGGTTCCTAGAGTTGGGAGTGCTTTAGGAGGTCTTAGGGAGATAAGGCATGACCCCCGACGAGTTCCCATGGGCCCCATAAATAAATAAATAAATAAATAAATATATATATATATATATATATATATATATATATATATATATATATATATATAGATATATATATTAGTTTAGTTTTTCTTTTAAAGACAAGGCCCAATATTCAATCATTAACGTATATCCAAAATGATTATTATATCTAAATACCCTTTTTATTTAATTGAGAATATTAACTCTTAGATTAATAAACCTAAGGGATTGATATTATAAACGCAAGGGAATATAAAGCCAAGGGATTTATACAGGGATTATAAACCCAAGAGATCAATATTATAACCTCAAGGTATATAAACCCTAAGATAAATATTATAAACCCTAAAATAATAATGAGCGACCATGGTTTGTCATGGTTGAAAAATATGAAAAATATTGAGACAATATTTGTCACAATATGAAATATTGAGACAATCTTTGTCTCAATATGAAAAATATTGAGAAAATCTTTGTCACAATGCAACGTTTGACCATAGTTGACTAGGATTTATTTTCGTATGAAGACAATTTTTGTAACAATGCAACATTAGACAATGGTTGACTTTCATTTGGGAAAATCTTTGTCACAATCTGTCGTTGGACCATGGTTGGCCATGATTATAAAACTAATGGATTTATATTCAGCCAAAGATTAATATTATAAACCCTATGAATAATATACCCTAGGAATATGAACCCTTAGATTAATAAACCCAAGGGATTGATATTATAAACCCTAGAGAATAATAAAACCAAGGGATTAATACTAAAAACCTAAGGGTTTATAAACCCAAGGGATAAATATTATAAACTCGATGTATATAAACCCTAAGATAAATATTACAAGCTGTAAAATAAACAAGGTTGACCATGGTTTACCATGGTTGATTTTCATATTGAGACAATCTTTGACACTATGTGATGTTGACCATGGTTAATCATGGTTTACCATTGTTGATTTTCATATTGAGACAAACTTTAGCACAATGTTACATTGGACCATGATTGACCATGGTTGACCATGATTAAAATTCCAAGGGATTTATATTAAACCCTAGAATTAATATTATATACATTATGAATAATATTATACCCTAGGGATATGAACCCTTAGATTAATAAACCGAAGGGATTGATATCATAAACCCAAGGGATTAATTCTAAAACCCCAAAATATTATAAACCCAAAAATAAACATGTTTGATTGTGGTTGACCATGGTTCATTTTCATATTGAGACAATATTTGTCACAAAGCAACATTGGACCATGGTTGATCATGGTTGAGAATGATTGATTTTCATATCAAGACAATCTTTTTCATGTTGCAACATTAGACCATGGTTGATTTTCATATTGAGAAAATATTTTTCACAATGTGACAATGGACCATGGTTGACCATGATTATAAACCCAAGGGATCTATATTAAACCCTATGAATAATATTACACCCTAGGAGTGTGAACCCCTACATTAATAAACCCAACATATTAATTCTATAAACCCAAGGGAACAATAAACCCAAGGGATTATAAATGCAAGGAACTAATATTAAACCCAAGGGATTAATATTATAAAACCTAGGTATATAAACCATTAGATAAACATTATAGACCTTTAAATAAACATGGTTGACCATGTTTACCATGGTTTATTTTCCTATTGAGACAATCTTTATCACAATGCGACATTTTGCCATGGTTGATTTTTATACTAAGATGATCTTTGTTACAATGTGACATTGGACCATGGTTGTGCATGGTTGACCATGACTATAAACCCAAGGGTTTTATAGTAAACCCTGAGATTAATATTATAAACCTTATGAATAATATTATACCTTAGGAATATGAACCCTTAGATTGATATACCCAAGGGATTGATATTATAAACCCAAGAGAATAATATTAAACCCAAGGGATTAATACTGTAAACCCAAAGTATATAATCCCTAAGATAGATATTTAAAACCATAAAATAAACATGGTTGGCCTTGGTTGACCATGATTCATTTTCATATTGAGACAATCTTTGTCACAATGCAATGTTGGACCATGGTTGACCATGATTGATTTTCATATCGAGAAAATCTTTGTCACAATGTGGCGTTGCACCATGGCTGGTTTTCATGTTCTGAAAATCTTTGGCAGCAAAACCATATAAATTTAATGGATGATAAACGACGATAGAAATCAATCCATATTAAGAATTAAAAAATTTCTTCGTGATACATTTCACATTAAGAAATTTTAAAAAGTCATAGAAACTAGATAAATCTCAACTTTATTTTAAATTATCATTAACAATAAAATAGTAAATCAAAACCTATGGATTCTACATTTTAATGTCCAAATTTATCCTGTTAGGTCCCCATAATTTGTTATATTGGTGAGAACAAATGAATAGGGGTAACATCAAACCAGTCTTTGGAGTCTTAGTACCTAGCCTTCCTGGACTCAGAGAGGGCTCTCTCTATTTTTTGTAAAGGATGTGAACTTCTTTGTTTTTAGGGTTTGATTTTAGGCTAGTTGTTAAGTTTAAGGTTTCTTTGTTTGTTTGGGTTTGGTAGGCAATCAAGTAGAATATATGGACTAAATATTTTTAAGTCATTTTGCTATGGAGTCTATAAAAGGTCATGGGCATTTCAACAATGGATGAGGGTGCATCACAGGGAAAATCTAAGATGGTCAAATGGATCTTCAAGGTTTGTATGAGATGAAATGAACATCAATTTGTGAGCATAGTAGGTGTAAAAGTGCAGCTAAGAATCCTTGAACAAATACTTGTGAACAAGAAGGGTCTTTAACACTACTCGGCATAAAGAAGTAATCATAAGACAGGGCAAACCAATAACTCTTTGATTAAACTCAAGCAAATAAGTATTTAAGATAAACAATCCAGTGAAACTATAGAAGGCAAGAAACTTGTGTAAATTTTAGTGATTTCACCTTCAAGATTAGAAAACATTTAAGATAGACATATAACATAGATAAAATAAGAGGGAACTCCTAAACATCATTGATCATAGCCATAAAGACCTCCAAAGAAACCTTTCAAGAATGAACAAAGGGCATGATAAAAACATAAACCTCTTTGGCTAAAACTAATCAATGATACTTCAAAGAAAGATATTAAGAACAAATTTGAAGTAACATCAAACAAGCAGGGCTAACCATAAAACATCTTTGATATCCACTGTATTGAATCATTCATAAGATAAACAAGCATAAGTGGGTCTAGAGAGCAACTAAGAATTCTCTAAACTGACCTAGCAGAGGAAAACATAGAAGCAGTGAAGGATAAATAGAACTAAGGTGCCTCTAAACAACATTTCTTAGTCTAAAACTTTTGTCCTACTACAATAGAAAGATGAAAAAAATGATAATACAAGAAAACATGAATTAAATAGGAACACATCACCATTTAACAATGCTTAGGGATCTTGCAAGCAAGCCTTTTCCAATGTCAAACAATCCAAGTCATTCCCAAAAATCAGAGCCAACTTGTCTTGAAACTCCAAATCTATGTATTACTCTCAATAAGTGTCTAACCAACTACCAACAACATAAAATGAGGCCTCAATGTTGTATTTAACAAGCAAGGAGGACAGAAACCCTAATTAGGTCTCTAGAAGCCCATTAGTTAATCATAAATGTCACTTTTGTCCTTTGAGACCTTACAAGGCCCAAGGCATAAAATATCTGATGCAAAATATCTTCTCGACCATTTTTGGCAAAAAAATTGACATTTAGGCTCTGCAAAGCCCCCAAAATATTTCCTAGCGTACTTTGTTGACTTTTCGACTATCAGGGCGCAACATTGAGTTTTAAGGATGCATTTCCAGGGCAAGGGCGCAAAAAATGCACACGAAAACTGGGTCACCTTGTAGCCAAGTTTTGAAGGCCTTCCCGATGTCGAAATGGGCTTCGTGATGGCTTGTTGGAAATATTTTTGAGGCTACTTTCCAAAACTGCCCTTGGTTTTCTGATTTGACCCCTTTAACCTATTCAAAAAGAAAAAATCCCAAGGCTGGTAAAGGCACAACACCAGCCGTGAAAACTAGGCAGAAAGGTGAAATTTATGGTTGTTTTGACCCTTTTGGAGGACCAAATCAACTCCAATCAGCAAACAAAAGGTATATTTGGAAAGTAGACAGGATATGATTTCCAACAAGCTATCATGGGCCCAATTTGGACACTGGGAAGGCCTCCAAATGCCCTCTGTAAAAAGGCATTGCACGCTTGGGATTGAGCGTTGTGCCCTTGGTACACAACACTGCCTTTGCCCGACTCGACACCTTTTTTATTTACTGCATGTTTACCTGACGTGACTCACCCGTGGGCAGGTGTTGCGGTCTTGGCCAGGAGGGCCTCTTCACCTTGCAAGCACTCAAAACACTACAAAAACCCTCCATGGTCTTTTCCAAGGGTCCTTCAAACCTTCTCAAGGGTAAATGCCATTACATGTACTCATTTTCAAAGCAATTTTAATGACTTGTGAAATGTAATGAAACCCTGAAGAAAAAAAACCTAAGTTTCAAACCTTGAAATCTCTATTTATCTCATTTCATCTACCCACAAGGAAATATCAGTCAAAATAGGGGTAAATTAGGGTGGTTGCAGTGGTTTTAAGTTGGTCATCCACCAAAGCTTAAAAGCTTTGTCCCTCACACTGAAAACAGAGTGACCTAACATTTCCCTCTCCATTTCAAATTTGTCATCAGTGCAAGTTGTTGTCAAAGCAGAATTATAACAAGCAACTGATTTTGTCCTTGAGTTTTACCCCCTCACTCATAGTCATATAACTTTACCCTCACTCATATAGTCCTCCACTTACAAAAGGATACATTTTTACCACCCTTCCATCACCTTTTCCATATCAGTTTCATAAGCAAAGCTAGGGTTTCAAAAGCAGCAGTGATCAAAGAAAATAGTGAGGCAGAAAGCAGTAAGGCTACTAAAAGCAGTCAAGAGAACAATGCAAAAAACATAGAGGAAGCAGAAGAAAGTGAGGAAAATATCCATGACGATGGTAGTGGATCTAAAGGCAAAAAATCACATATCAGTGAAGAGTACAATGAAGGTCACATCAGTGAGGCTAATGTCAGTGAAGAAGAAAGCAACAAAGAAAGGGAAAATTATAGCAATGAGTTAAATGTCAATGAGGCAATGATGATGAAGCACATAGCAGTGAGCATAATGATAGTGGTTTCGAAAGCCATGATAATAGTGATGAGGCACAAGTCAGCGAAGGAGAAGGTCAGATATCAATGAAACAGAGAGTAATCAGGTAGAGAGCAAAAATGATGATGGGAATAGGCCACAAAGACCAAATCAAGACTTGAAGCCCTAATCAAGAAAAATAAAGGATAAAAACTCAATTTTATTGTTTTTATGCCCTTGAAGACCTTCTAAACATGATCAGTAAAACAATTTCAAGTTCTGGGCAAAATTTTTACAACTTTTTGAAAATTTGGAATTTTGATGGATTTAACGTGCCAAGGGTGTGTTGCGCTTTTTCTAGAGGTACCCATTTGAGGAAAAATTTACATTTTTAGGTTCCTTAGGCCAAGGACATCAGACTCACCAATTTTTAGCTCATTTGGAGAAAAAATGGTCTTCCAAAAGGGCCAAAAGCATGCAAACTTTCACCTTTCTGCCTTGTTTTCAGGGCTGGCGCTGCGCCCTTAGAAGCCTTGGGAGATTTTTTTTTGAACAGGTAAATTACGTCCAATCAGAAAAGCAAGGGCCATTTTGGAAATTAGACTCAACAATCTCTTCAACGAGCTATCATAGAGCTCATTCCAACACCGAGAAGACCTTCAAAACATAGCTGCAAGATGACCCATTTTTCCAGTGCAGGCATTGCACCCTTGGACCTCACTGGTGCGCCCTTGCCTGAGAACTATTGGAAGAATTAATTTTTGGGCAGGTAAATGAAGTCCATTCTAAAAAATAAAGGTATTTTTAGAAACTAGAGTAGACAAGCTTTCCAATGAGCTATCATGGAGGTCATTTGGACACTAGGAAGTCCTCCAAATATCAGCTACAAAACAAGCAAATTTTCCATGTGCAGGCGTTGTGATTTTTCTTGAGGCATCCATTGGAGGACAAATTTACATTTCTAGATTCCTTAGGCCACGGGCATCATGCACACAAAATTTCAAATCATTTGGAGCAGATTTGGTCCTCCAAAAGGATCAAAAACATGCAAAACTTAACCATTCTGCCCAATTTTCAGGGTTGGCGCTGTGCCCTAAGTAGTCTTGGGAGATTTGGTTTTTGGGAAAGAAAATCAACACCAAATGAAAAAATAAAGTCATTTTTGGAAGTTATACTTGACAATATTTTCAAAGAGCTATCACGAAGCTCATTCTGACACAGGGAAGTCCTTCAAAACTTAGCTGTAAGTTGACCTATTTTTCTTGTGTAGGCACTACACCCTTGGACCTCAAAGTTGCGTCCTTGCAAAAAAGTCAAAAAAACACACCGAGATATTTTTGGAAGTTATTGAAGGCCTCAAAGTCATATTTATTGCTAAGCTAGGTGTTAGGAGATATTTTGCATTTATTAGAATAGGATATTTGTGCCTTGGGCCTTGCATGGTCTCAAAGGACAAAATTGATATTTATGAGCAATTATTGGCCTCTAAAACCCTAGTTAGGGTTTTGACTCTCCTTTGCATGATAAATATTGGATGAGGGCCTCATTGTTCATGTTGGTTGATGTTGGTTGATCACTTGTTGAACTGAGCATAGGCTCTGAGTTGTAAAGAGTTTTTGGCCTTAGAGCCTTGTAATCCTTTTGGAATGAATGATAATGGAGCCAAGCACTTTGTACGATTCATGAACATGGATAATGGTGATTTCCTCTCCTTTTTTTATCATTTTATTATGTTTTACATATTGTTTCATCCTTCTCTTGCACTAGAACATAATTTTTAGCTTAAATATGTTGTAGAAGGTTCATTTAGTCTGTCTGCTTCTCTTGCTTTCATGTTTTCCTCTGCTAGGTCAGTTCAGAGAATTATTAGTTTCTCTCTAGACCCACTTATGCTTGTTTAGCTTAAAAATGATTTAATGAAGTAAATGTCAAAGTATTTTTATGGTTAGCCCTGCTCTTTTCCATTGCTTAAACATTGTTTTTAAGGTCTTTTACTTTGAAGTATTGCTGATTAGGTTTAGCTAAAGAGGTATATGATTCACCATGCCCTTTTGTTTATCCTAAACAGTCGCTTTGGATGTATTTATAGCTTGATTAATGAATTTAGGAGTTCCCTATTCTTTGATCTCTCCTATGTGTTTATCTTGCTTGTTTTGTTTCTCTGAAGGTAGATAGCTAGAGAGGTTAGGAGTCCCCTACTCTCTAGGATTTACTGGATTGTTTCCCTGATGTTCACTTGCTAAGGTTAAGTCAAAGAAATATGGTATGTCCTATATTTGGTTTTTTCTTCATGCATATTAGTCTAAGAGGCCTTTCTTGTTGTAGTATTTGATAAAGGATTTTTAACTGCCATTTGCACCTACTCTGTTCCCAATTTAATGTTCACCTCACTCACCTCAGCCTTGAAGATCCATTCAGCCCTGTTAACTTTCCCTCTGAAGTATCCTTAACCTATTGTTGTGCCTTTCTAGACCTATTGCTGACTCCATAGCCCAATGGTCTAAACCTCTTCTACTCTATCTATTTTCCTTGACAACCTACCCAACCAATCAAAACAAACAAACAAAACCTAAACCTAATAACTAGCCTAAAATCAAAACCCTAAAAGCTCTCACGTTACATTTTTTGTTGAACACCTAATCCTCTTTGGGTAGGTGTGGAAGGCGAAGAGTCACAAAGGAGTCCAAGTGACCTTGGAAGATGAATCCAAGAGTCACACCATTGTAATATAAATGTACACATACGTGTAATAGAGAAGCAACGAATGCCTATCTTTCTATGTGTGTGGTATATCTTTCCTCATACAACATGTGTGTGTTTAACATGGTATCAGAGCCAAGTTTAGAGGTCCCATTAAGCTTCTGAATAGCGCTGACCTGTGAATGTGAATGCTTGGAATCTCTCTTGACATATAACGCTCCATACTGCGAAACATTTCTGCCATATTAGAGCCGTGGAATTTCTTCTTTGGAGCTGGGCGAGACCTTAGCAGATTACGGGCTGAGTTTCTTGCTCATAACTAGGCCAAGTTCCCTCAAATAAAACTGGTATGATTTCTTGCAAGTTTTCTCCTTCACTCTTGTTGAGCATGACCATTATTGGAATTGTGGGATAGTGTTTTGAACCAATAGAAATCCTGGATGTTAGGTCCCTATATTACTAGTATAGTCCCTTATTGTTGTTAGTGTAACCCCATTATTGTTATTATTGTACCCTTGTAACCCCCATTTTATTATTATTGTGCCCTTAAATTATTATTGTTAGGTCGGCTAGGATTACATTGTGGCCCACTAGGATTACATTATGGCCCCATGGACTCCTATATATAGAAAAGAGGTTTTGTAAATTGTATCATCCAAGAATTGTTCATTCATGTAATGTATTGGAGGTTGCCCCCTCGAATTGGCTTATTTCTAAGGCGTTGATATCTCTTTTCTTCTCTTTTTGGAGCTGGTTTCCCAACATTTGGTATCAAAGCTTTGGATTCTAGGGTTTTGCTGCTCCAAACAGGTCATCGTGGCATTTTCGCTATGACTTTTTTTCTACGAAGTTTCAGAAGCTAAAATTTTTAGGGTATGAAGCCGAAATCCTGAGGAAGATTGTCTAAAACTTTCACAGCTTGGGTCGCAACATTTTCAGAGATATGATTTGTGGAAGTTAGGTCTTTTTTCAGGCTCCTAAACAGGTCATCGTGGAATTTGCACTATAACGTTTTTTCTACTGAGGTTCAATCCGAAATCATATGGTGCGAAGTCAAATTCCGAGGAAATTCTTCAAAAATTTCGTATCTCATCAAGTGGAAGAACTTACCCACCGAATATTCTACATGGGAGGATGAGAATTTTATATAGAAGCACCCAGAGCTACTCAAGCATTGAAGACAACACTTTTTTGAAGGAGAGGGGCATGATAGGTCCCTATATTACTAGTATAGTCCCTCATTATTGTTAGTGTAACCCCCTTATTGTTATTATTGTACCCTTGTAACCCCCATTTTGTTATTATTGTGCCCTTAAATTATTATTGTTAGGTCGGCTAGGATTACATTGTGGCCCACTAGGATTACATTATGGCCCCATGGACTCCTATATATAGAAAGGAGGTTTTGTAAATTTTATCATCCAAGAATTTTTCATTTATGTAATGTATTGGAGGTTTCCCCCTCGAAGTGGCTCATTTCTAAGGCATTGATATCTCTTTTCTTTTGTTTTTGGAGCTGGTTACACAACACTGGGTGTGAGAGCTGACGGAGTTTGCTGGTAAAGACGAAACTTAGAGACTGATTCGAGTTGGGTAACAGTGTATTATTATTTGTTGGTTACAAGCTGGAGCTATTGGCACATTTACCTTCTTAACTGGGTCATTTTGTTGAGGACAAATGCCGCTGGTATTGGTTATTGTTTTTTCTTTGGGTTTGCAAATTCAATGATTTTTTTTGTTTTGAACGTCGTTTTGTATAAAGAAGAGAGGTGTGGTTACAATAATTTGTATCAATAAGGTTTGCGGGGAAACAATTTGAAAGATAAATATGAGAACAGAGTGAAGCAGCTGAAGAAGCCATTGTTTGTTTCCCCTCTGAAATGCAATCCAAATCAATCACAAACTCCCTACTTTGCTTCGCTGATATTTTAATTATAAATTCAAGCTACTTTTTTTGGTAAATGACTTCTGGTGCCATCCAATATAAAGTTCCCTTCATTTACTTGGCCCGTGTAATCGTGACCAGCTCAACAAATTTTCTTAGATGCACCAAAGAATGCTAATTTGATGCACACTTTGTTGTCGACAAGAATGCTTGCACCTACTGGTTCCATTGCTGGGATAGGAATGGAGTAGCTCCAACCTTTCATCCACACAGTGCTCCATGCTCACTCCGCCACGGGAAGTGGAAGAGATGAGAAGGCGCGGCTCCTAATATTTGAACCCTTGACCTTTCGCTCAAAAACTAAGGAGTCCAGATCTCGCGTGAGGGAGGTGAACTGAGTGGCAATTCAATTTCAGGGAATTCAACATCAATGTTGATGTCTATGCACAAGATTCCATTGAGTTATTGAAGTAAAGGGGGCAGTCGCCATTCCTGAAATTTTTGTCCAAATCTATGAACAGATCCTTTTATTGTCCTACCGTGTTCCACCTGCCTCATTTTCGAGCCTTGAACGTAGCCCCTAGGAACCAAAATCTGTTAAATTTCATGCCTAGAATATTTCTTGAATAGAATAATTGGCTTGAGAGAAAAAATGTGCATTCTATAGACTGGTCGATGATGGGGTGATACATTAACTGTCAGTGTTTATGTTTGCCCGTTTGTAACAATTCATCAATTCATTGGTACTGAATTTATTAGATCCAGATTTTTTTTGCCAACTCATTGAATTCGAGCCTGGTAGTTATAGGCTTGACTCCTCTTTTCAAGTTCGTTGTGTACATATTTCAGCGTATGTGGTGGAGATGAGAGCTCGAAGTCTCTTGACATGGCTCTGAGCTCATTTCCAGCGCGTGTGCGGACACAATTTTCATGGATTCATTGTACTTGATATAAATCTAAGCCAATTACACAATTCTAGGTAGATTTTGCATGTTCTATACTTCATTGCATTTTTTGTAAGTGTTCCATCCTCGCCTGTATATGTAGTTTCTGTTACTACTTAAAAAAAAATTGCTAAAATTGTAGCAGACATTTTGAAGAGGACTGATTGAAACCAAACTGAAGAACATTCACAATTTGTCTACATTGTAAATGGGTGCATTATCGGTTGAATCTGACACCCTTTATTTCTTGAGCCTGAATTGTTGAGAAAATGGCTAAAATCAATGATGCATTAGAGTTGTTGAATAACCTCATTCATTCCACTGTTCATGATATCGTAAAAATGAGCAAGAACACTCTTTTTAATATTCAAACTTGCTTGCAAGATGCACAAGACAAGATTGAGTTTTCGCAGTTGGAGTCTCAGCTTTAGCAGGATGAGGTTCAACAAAAGAGTCATCATTCTGAACCTATTTCTGTTCAGAAAATTGAGAAGGACTCTCATCAGCAGCAGGAATATAAAGTTCCAGACAATTCACATTTAGTTCCTTGTGCAAGAGCAGATTTACATGCAAAAATGCAGCATGCACTTCCCAAGCCCATCATCAGACCTTGGGAAGAGCTTGTCCATAACAAGCACAGAACTTGTCTTGGATATGACAAGAATGTGTCCTTTCATAATCCGGACTACTCCAAGCCCATCAAATTTCAGAGTGCAGATTTCTTTATGACAGTTCACCTGCAGCTGTTCCAGATCCTGCTCCTCTTCCATAGGAACAACAACAACAAATTTTAAAATACCAACATTGTGATCGAGTTGGCCGTATGAAAGATCATTTTTTTGATCTTCACCCATGCAAGAATTGTGGTCGGCACACCCACTCTTCACACAGATGCTTTAGAAACAAGCCTCCTTCCAGAACAAAGATTCATCTTGGATGGATCACTTCTTGGAAATGGGCATGAACAACCAAGAAGATGTTTAAGTCGCATGTAAGAACTTGTTCTAGAAAATTGAAAAATCTTACAGTTGAGTTTTCACCATCATCTCACCTTGTCCCTGATAGAGGGGAAAATGGTGGTCATCTACAAGCTTCGACGCCACATCAAGCAAGCTTGAGCCACAATCTCTCATTCCATATTCAAAGTTGTAGCCAGAGACACAGAAGTTCAAGCGAGCTTGAGCCACAATTCATCATTCTAGATTCAGAGTTGTAGCCAGAGACATGGATGCCCATGAGCATGCCTTTGGTTGGTGGACAGCCTTAAACCATCTATGTGAGGTTGATATTATTCCACTTTTCAGAACACTACCTCTAGCAGAAGACTTCAACTTCTTCCCAGCTTTGGAAGAGTTCTAGGAAATGCATCAAGCATTCCAGTGTTGGTGGTCATCCTTAAACCATCACAGGTTGTAGACTTCCCTTATTTTAGGTTGAAGGTCTCCCTCTTCAAATATGAGGGACAATTCCTCTAGCAGAAGCCCTTAGCTTCTTGCCAGTTTTCGAAGAGTTCCGAGAAATGCAATAAGCGTTGCGTTCCAGTGTTGGTTGTCATCCTTAAACCACCTCTTTATGCAAACATTTCAGAGAGCTAATTCAGCCTAAGTGTTTCCATGCATACTTTGCAGATTTGTATTACAACTCTCTTCTTGGACTCGCAGATACCCCTTTGGATTAAGGGAGGGAATGTGGAACACCTAATCCTATATGGGTAGGTGTGGAAGGTGAAGAGTCACAAAGGAGTCCAAGTGACCTTGGAAGATGAATCCAAGAGTCACACCATTGTAATATAAATGTACGTCTATGTGTAATAGAGAAACAATGAATGCTTATATTTCTATGTGTGTGTTTTATCTTTCCTCATACACCATGTGTGTGTTTAACATTTTTCATAAAAACATAAAGAGAGCCCTCTCTGATTCCAAGAAGGCTAGGTCCTAAGACTTCAAAGACTGGTTCGATGTTACCCTTGTACATTTTCCCTTGCCAATCTAACAAATTACGGGGACCTAACATAATGGCGATCAGGGTGGGACCCTTCTGAGTCAGTGAGAATCTAAGTATTCCTTAGGACCTCTGAAAACCCACAAACATCCTTAGATTGGTATTTAATTGTTGATGGTGGACAACAAGAAAATCCTTAAAACAGTAAGCATCATCCACCTGGCGACACCACTGGTCTTTAGTAGCCCTGTTGACCCCACTATTCATTATAGATTCCCCTAGGAATACATTATTCATGTTGATCGTGGAAAACAAAGTTGAAACCTTCCACCTGGCAACTCCACAACTCTCCATATACCTAAAGACTCCACTAGTAGAAGACTATAGACTGGTTGAAAAGATGCTGTGAACCTTTTTATTGACAAAGATGGATTCAAGGATACAACGAAGATATGCTCCAATGAACAGAGATCACATCCCTAGGTTCCCACGCAAAATTCCTCAGATAAATTGGGACAAAAACCTGCCTACATTTCAAGATGAAAAGATTGATGACCCCTTGTTACATCTCATCAAATTTCATATACATGTATGGAAGTTAAAAGTTGAATGGAATGAGGACTACTTTATGAAAAGATTCATGCTGACATTGGAAGGAAAATCAAGGGAATGGTATGAATGGATAAAACCTGGTAGCTTGTTTTCCTTAAAAGATCTCCACAAGGTATTTTTTTATCATTATAAAGAAAATTCTCCATCCTTATCCTTGGCTAAAAATTGTTGTGATCAATCTCATGATATCTTACAATACCTTGTAGATATTGATGAAGATTTAGGAAATTTTCATCCTGAAGATCTCTTAGCAACCATTCATGATTTTCATTCTCAAATAAATTATCACATCAACCAAGAAGAGTTGGTTGAGGATGAAATCAAACAAGATATGGAGGAGAACCCACAGGATCTCTCTAAAGGCACAAGTGATGATTCATCATCTCTTCTAGGTGAGGCTCAAGAAGACATTTAGCCTCAGAATCAACCTTCACAAGAGAAAGAGAACTACTGTAGTGCTATCCAAAGAAAGATAAGAATGCCTCCTCTTTTAACTGAAGAGGAAATAAATCAGATTCTTAGCATGCAACCAACCTCTAAACCTTCATGTGAACAAAACATTTCTATGTATTTTCCTGCTAATCCAATATGTTTGATTGGCGACATTACTTATGTTGATGATTCTCCAAAGTTTGATCAGTTCGATGATGATGATGTTCTCCAAATAGAAGCTAATCTTGCAGAGAAATAAACAGTTGGTTTGTGGGATAAAGTTCAATGTCATCAGCTTGAAAATAGTAATCACCCAATACAGGTCACCTATGACACTAATGAGGAAAGTCTGGAAAGTTTGGAAGTAAGTCATCTAAACATGACTAAACATGTTTTAAATTTCTGCTGATAGGTTAGTGAAAGAAGACCTGTCAAACCATTTAAGCTTGAATTGTCAGTAGATTAGATTAGGAAAAGATGTTGGTTCTCAATGCTCAAATATGAACCAAAGAGAAAGAGAGGGATGCATAACAAATTATGAATCACAACCCTCATGTTTTCTAGTTTTTTATTGTACAAAAATAATGTTTGTGTGTCGTTTGTGCAAATGCCACAACCCATGGCAAATCAGATTGCCTAATCCTAGTTTGATCATGTTTTTAAATTTCATGTTAGTAGGTTAGAGAATAAAATTTTTCAAACAGCCTAATATTGACACATGAGTAGACTAGGTAGAGAATAAAAGAGTTCATTAGCCTAATTTGAACTCTTCGAAGTAATAAGGGTAGACATAGACAGTTTTTATGCTTTCAAAATAAAATGATGTCAAGGGTTTTCCAGTCCAAGTGCACCAAAAGAAGAAAAAATGTTAGGCAAAGTAAGATGGGTAGGTAGAATTGAGATTGAAGCAATCATGTTTTTCAGATTTCATTATATCATAGCTTCAAGAGAAAATCAGTAAATGAAGGAAGAAGGATCTGTCAAGTACAAGTAAGGTACTAGTCTTCAAAAATCAGAGATTTGAACTTTGAGGTCCTGGACACCTCCTGAAAATGAGTTTCCCTCCCTAAGTGGAGCCAATGTTAGTCATTAGTAATTTTTACCATCTATAGATGACTAAATATTGGTTATATATTTCTATAAAAAAAAATTCCCTGAACATTGTGAGTTTTAGAAATCTCACTACCTTCATTATCCTTATAGAAAATTTTTCACTATTCCACTAGCTTGCCATTCCATGGTCACCCTACTGCTCCTAAATTACTTCTTATGTGCTTTTACCTACCTTTGTTAGACTCCTTTCATGCTTATAACTTCATTGCCTCATTTTCCTGTTAGGTAAACATGACTCGGGGTAGAGTCAATGTTGACTAGGGTAAATAGTAGTGGTTTTGGGGCACATGGTTTTGTGCACCCATGGTTTTGGACCATGGTATTGCATGTAATGGAGCCTATAAGAGGCTGGGAATACTTCATTGTAATCCAGGCCTGGAGGTGAGCGGTGAGGCTCACTTGGCCGGATTGGTCAGGGTTTTGGCCAATGGTTAATGAAATTTCATTAGGTTGGGTTTTTCCCCATATTTGGGGTTTTCCCGGATAAACATATGTGTTTATGTTTATGTGATTTGTTGCTGGTTATGTTTATTTATTTCTCTCAGTAAATTCTTTATTTATTCCTGCAGTAAATTCTTAACAATTGGTATCAAAGCCATGGTCCAGGTTTTGGCTTCAAAGGGACGCTTTTGTTGTCAAGGGTTTTATTGGGCTATGAAAGGAGAAATGATTTGTATGGATATGTTAGATTTGATGTTTGAATATCTAGATACGTTTGAAGATATAGATCTTGATGTGTTCAGAAGATGGGAGAAGACGTGTTTTGGGCTCTGAGATGCAGTGACGAAGCTGGTGCACTGATGGGAGTTGATTGCGCCGGAATTGGAGGAGGATCTGTATCTACGCGTGACCATATCGGGTACCCAATTAAAAGTAGGGCATCGGGATGATCAGATGACCTTCAATGGAATGTATCTGGGACACCTCCATGAACTTCTGAAAACAGTTAATCAGAGCTTTCCGGAAATGGTCATGGCCTCCGGCAAATGAAAAGAGACGAACTGGATATAGTTCACTGTTGAATTGTTCTGTGTAGAACTTACGTTACACAGAGTCAAGTTTGCGCAAGCCCTAATATTTTATTGTCCCCGGAAGCACACAACAAGTGTAGAAATCGGTGACTTGCTGCATCGAACATGGCTGAGAAATTTACGTTTGTAGCGGAGGGCACAACTACGAGGATCTCTCCTCTACTTCCGATCTTCCATCTTTCATCATCGATCTCATGAATCTGGATGAATGAGATTGATATAGCTTCCAAAACGACTTGGGTTGGGGTCGGTACGACTATGGGAAATTATATGATGCCATCGCGGACAGGTCTGCAACCTACAGATTCTCTTCGGGAAGTTGCATTACTGTGGCGACTGGTGGCCATTTCAATGAAATGGGGATCGGTACACCCATGGTGAGTTGTTGGAATCACTTGATCTAAAGCTGAGAGAAATTTTGTATGGACTGTTGTGCTTTGACAAAGACTGAGAGCGCCTTTGAAGGATATTGGAGACTGAGGAGTTTGGACAAAGAGTTGCAACATATATGCAGTGGATTATGTTAGTGTTTCCTAACGATTTTCAATTGCACTCATCAAGGCATAGTTGAATTCATAATTGAAAATATCAGTGAATGGAGGTTGTGAGTAGTGGATCCATTGTGGGTGGTGTCTAATAACTGGCCCTCACATGAAATGGTATACAATGCGTTGCTGATCGGACCGGCTGCTAAGCAAGCATTTGCCTATCAATTCGATCCAAAATTAGATACATGGAGGAGAATGGACCATGAAGCTGATAATTCTCAGCAAATTCAGAAAGAAGAAAAATATTTTGTTTTAGCTGTAGCAACTGTGCCTTCTGATCTTTGTGGACTAGGTGAATGGATGGCAATGTCAAAAACTTCATTCTGAGCTTCTTGAGCATTATAGTGGTGTTGCTTTAGAGAGGTCTTGGTCTCTAAATCCATAGAGTAAGAAACTATGAGGATTGGTTACATGCAAAGTGTTTGATAGAATGTGTCAATCAAATGTTTTGAAGAATGTCAAAATGAGAGAGGATATTTGCAGGTGAATTAATTAAAAATTGATGAACCATGTATCTAAAGAGAACTCCTAGAGGACTGGCGGTTACAGAGGCTGGTGACCCATGTAATCCGGTAAATGGGCTCTTTTTATATGGACATTGATTTCATATGTACAAAGACAGTAACAATGAAACAAATATATATATATATCTATCTATCTATCTATCTATCTATCTATCTATATATATATATATATATATATATATATATATATATATATATATATATATATATATATATATATATATCTCTATATCTATCTATATATATATATATATAGATATTTATAGATATTATAATGGAGTTAATTTTTATTATATGTAAATAGGCATACTGCTGTAAGACCTGGTATGGCATGCGTACCCCTAGATAATCACTGGTAAAATTTGGGTTAGACCTAGGTGATAGGGGGGATGTCAAGTTAACAATTACCCTGGGTAAAAATTTGAGGGGGGAAGAGCTAGAGTGAGCGGGGTTGTCTCACTTAGCAGGTTTGGCTGGATATACTCAATAATCCCTAAGTCAAGTTTAAGTGGGGAATTGTTAGGTAAACATGACTCGGGGTAGATTCAATGTTGACTAAGGTAAATAGTAGTGGTTTTGGGGCACATGGTTTTGTGCACCCATGGTTTTGGCCCATGGTATTGCATGTAATGGAGCCTATAAGAGGCTGGGAATACTTCATTGTAATGCAGGCCTGGAGGTGAGCGGTGAAGGCTCACTTTGCCAGATTGGTCAAGGTTTTGGCCAATGGTTAGTGAAATTTCATTAGGTTGGGTTTTTCCCCGGATTTAGGGTTTTCCCGGATAAACATATGTGTTTATGTTTATGTGCTTTGTTGCTGGTTATGTTTATTTATTTCTCTCATTAAATTATTTATTTATTCCTGCAGTAAATTCATAACATTTCCCCTATCCTTAATATATCTTCCTAAACACTTCCCATCACTCCTATCCCTCAAACTCATCATTTTTCTACAAAACCTAGCCTATTGCTACAATTTGACACTTTTCGAGACTAGGCCTATGTTTTTCCCTTTTGGACCCCTTCCCCACACTCAATACTTGAAATTCCACTTTCCCCTAATCTCTAACATATATCCGTATCCCAAAAAATTTCCCCAAGAATTTAGACAATCCTTAACCCCTTCATTCCCCTCCCTCTACAAGGTCGTCCTAAATCTCCTGTTTTGCCTACACCAAACCCTAATTTCCTCTTCCAACTAAGCTAGGATTTTCTATGGAAAAGAGGAATAGGAGTAGAGGATCCATATGATAGGTCATATCAGAAAGAATAAAGCCATACCAACTCATAAACATCATGCCTCCATCATTTTCCAAGAATTCACTCCAAGAGTCAAGCCATTTGTCACTCATAAGGCCAGTTTCGCTTCAAAATGTGTTTCTGAACAAAAAACGATGAAATTGAAAATATTTAGAGAGTTTTTTCCATCATAGGTCCAAGAAGAAAAACCTCCTTAAAAATTTACACAGGTATCATGGTTTGGGAGCAATGTCAAAAATACAGGTGTCATGGGAGAATTGCTGCACTTCTGAAGTGACCCTGGGAAAATTAGGTTCTCTCATAGTTGGAGTGTCCAAATGACTTTCTTGATGGGTCAAATAACAAATCGACTGGAAGAGATTTCTAATCATCTATCATGATATAAATTTGGAGTTGGGGAAGGCCTCCAAAAGTTTCTTGCATAAGCACTCTACATTTTTGCACCATCATTCAGCACTTTTTGACCAGTCTTGGGAGAATCCACTTTTGAAAGGTCACGTCAACTCCAATCAGAAAAATGGTACATTTGGAAATTATAAAGGATAATTGTTCCAACGAGCTATCATGGGCTCGATTTGGACACCGGGAAGGCCTCCAAATGCCCTCTGCAAAAAGGCATTGTGCGCTTGGGATTGAGCACTGCGCCCTTGGTACGCAACACTGCCTTTGCCCGATCCGACACCTCGTTCAAGCACTGCGCCTTTGACCAACCCAACTCACCCATGGGCAGGCGTTGCGCTCTTGGCCAAGAGGGCCTCCTCACCCTGCAGACACTCAAAACACTTCAAAAACCCTCCATGATCTCTGCCAAGTGTCCTTCAAAATTTCTCAAGGGTAAATACCGTTACATGCACTCATTTTCAAAGCAATTTTAATGACTTGTGAAAGGTAATGAAACCTTGAAGAACGAAAACCTAAGTTTCAAACCTTGAAAGATCTATTTACCTCATTTCATCAACCCACAAGGAAATATCAGTCAAAACAGGGGTAAATTAGGGTGGTTGCAATGTTTTGAAGTTGGTCATCCATCAAAGCTTAAAAGCTCTATCCCTCACACTGAAAACAGAGTGACCTTACATTTCCCTCTCCATTTCAAATTTTGCATCAGTGCAAGTTGTTGTCATAGTAGAATTATAACAAGAAACTGAGTTTGTCCTTGAGTTTTACCCCCTCACTCACAGTCATATGCCTTTACCCTCACTCATTTAGTCCTCCAATTACAAAAGGTCGCCTTTTTACCACCCTTACATCACCTTTTACATATCAGTTTCATAAGTAGAGCTAGGGTTTCAAAAGCAACAGTGATGAAAGAAAATAGTGCAACAGAAAGCAGTAAGGCTAATAAAAGTAGTCAAGAGCAAAATGTAGAAAACAGAGAGGAAGCAGAAGACAGTGAGGAAAAGAGCCATGAGGATGGAAGTGGGTCTAATGGTAGCAAAGTACATATCAGTGAAGAGTACAATGAAGGTCACAATAGTGAGGCTAATGTCAGTGAAGTAGAAAGCAACAAAGAAAGGGAAAATGATAGAAATGAGTTAAATGTCAGTGAGGAAATGATGATGAAGCACATAGTAGTGAGCATAATGATAGTGGGTCAGAAAGCCATGATAACAGTGATGAGGAAAAATTCAGTGAAGGAGAAGGTCATATATCAATGAAATAGAGAGTAATCAGGCAGAGAGAAAAGATGATGATGGGAATAGGCCACAAAGACAAAATCAAGACTTGAAGCCCTAGTTAAGAAAAATAAAGGAGATAAACTCAATTTTCTTGCTGATATTCCCTTGAAGGCCTTCCAAACATGATTAGCAAAACAATTTCAAGTTTTGGGCACAATTTTGGCAAATTTTTGAAAATTTGGAATTTTGACTGATTTAAAGTGCCATGGGCGCAGCGCCACTGGCGCTGCAATTTTTCTTGAGGTGCCCATTTGAGTAAAAATTTACATTCTTAGGTTCCTTAGGCCAAGGAAATCACACTCACCAACTTTCATCTCATTTGGAGCAAAACTAGTCCTCCAAAAGGGCCAAAAACATGCAAACTTTCACTTTTCTACCTTGTTTTCAGGGCTGGCGCTACGCCCTGAGCAGCCTTGGGAGATTTGGTTTTTTAATAGGTAAATGAAGTCAAATAAGAAAAACAAGGGAATTTTTTGGAAATTATACTCGACAGGATTTCCAACGCGCTATGACGGAGCTCATTCTGACACCGGGAAGGCCTTCAAAACTTAGCTGCAAGATGACCCATTTTTCCAGTGCAGGCATTGCGCCCTTGGACCTCACTGTTGTGCCCTTGCCTGAGTAGTATTGCGAGAATGAATTTTTGGGCAGGTAAATGAAGTCCATTTTGAAAACTAAAGGCAATTTTGGAAACTAGACTGGACAAGCTTTCCAATGAGATATCATGGAGCTCATTTGGACACAGGGAAGGCCTCCAAATCTCAGCTACAAAACAAACAATTTTTCCCAGTGCAGGCACTTCTCTTTTTCTTGAGGAATCCATTGGAGGAAAAATTTACATTTTTGGATTCCTTAGGCCAAGGGCATCATGCAAACAAAATTTCAGATCATTTGGACCAGATTTGGTCGTCCAAAAGGGTCAAACACATGCAAAAATTCACCATTCAACCCAATTTTTAGGGTTGGAATTGTGCCCTGAGCAGTCTTGGGAGATTTAGTTTTTGGACAAGAAAATGGATACTAAATGAAAAACTGATGGCATTTTTGGAAATAAGACTTGACAAGCTTTCCAACGAGCTATCACGAAGCTCATTCCGACATCGGGAAGGCCTTCAAAACTTAGATACAAGTTGACTTATTTTTCCTGTGTCGGTGCTGCGCCCTTGGACCTCAAAGTTGTGTCCTTGTAAAAAAGTCAACAAAACACACTAAGATATTTTTGGAAGTTATTGAAGGCCTCAAATTCAGATTTTTTGCTGAGTTAGGTGTTAGGAGATATTTTTCATTTATTAGAATAGGATATTTGTGCCTTGGGCCTTGCATGGTCTCAAAGGGCAAAATTTATATTTATGAGCAATTAATGGATTCCAAAACCCTAGTTAGGGTTTTGATGCTCCTTTGCATGATAAATATTGGATGAGCGAATCATTTTTCATGTTGGTTGATGCTGGTTGATCACTTGTTGAACTGAGCATAGGCTCTGAGTTGTAAAGAGTTTTTGGCCTTGGAGCCTTGTAATCCTTTTGGACTGAATGATAATGGGGCCAAGCACTTTGTAGGATTCACGAACATGGCTAATGGTGATGTCCTCTCTTTTTTTTATCATTTTCATATGTATTACATATTGTTTCATCCTTCTCTTGCACTAGAATAGAATTTTTAGCTTAAGGTATGCTGTCAAAGGTTCATTAAGTCTGTCTGTTTCTCTTGCTTTCATTTTTTCCTCTACTAGGTTAGTTTAGAAAATTCTTAGTTGCTCTCTAGACCCACTTATGCTTGTTTATCTTAAAGATGATTCAATGAAGTAAATGTAAAAGTATTTTTATGGTTAGCCCTACTCTTTGCGATTGCTTAAACATTGTTTTTAAGGTCTTTTACTTTGAAGTATTGCTAATTAGGTTTAGCTAAAGAGGTATATGATTCACCATGCCCTTTTGTTTATCCTAAACAGTTGATTTGGATGTCTTTATAGTTCCCTCTTCTTTGATCTATGCTATGTGTTTATCTTGCATTTTTTCTTTCTCTGAAGGTAGATAGCTAGAGAGGTTAGGAGTTCCCTACTCTCTGGGATTTACTAGATTGTTGCCCTGATGTTTGCTTGCTAAGGTTAACTCAAAGAAATATGGTATGTCCTATCTTTGGTTTTGTCTTCATGAATAGTAGTCTAAGAGGCCTTTCTTGTTGTAGTATTTGACAAAGGATTCTTAACCGCCCTTTGCACCTACTCTGTTCCCAATTTAATGTTTACCTCACTCACCTTAGCCTTGAAGATCCATTCAACCCTATTAACTTGCCCTCCAAAGTATCCTTGACCTATTGTTGTGCCATTCTAGACCTATTGATGACTCCATAGCCCAATGGTCTAGACCTCTCCTACTCTATCTGTTTTCCTTGACAACCTACCCAACCAATCAAAACAAACAAACAAACCCTAAACCTAATAACTAACCTAAAATCAAAACCATAAAAGCTATCTAGTTACACTTTTCATACAAACGTAGAGAGAGCCCTCTCTGAGTCCAGGAAGGGTAGGTCCTAGGACTCCAAAGACGGGTTTGATGTTACCCTTGTACATTTTCCCTTGCCAGTCTGACAAATTACAGGGACCTAACATATCCCATATGAAAAAAAATTAATCTATCCCATAAAGAACAACTCAATTAACACATATTTCATTAAATTTAGAATTAAATAGTGGATGTAGAATTTAAAAATAACCAAATACCCAATTTTAGTGATGTCCTTGTAATAAAAAATTTTGAAATTTAATGAAATATGTTCTAATTGGTTATTTCCATGAATTAAAACATTATGTAAACATTGATATTAAAGATTAAAATTCCCATAAGTCCACCCAACCAAAAAAAAAGGAAAAATAATAATAATTATATTAGTATTTTCTATCATATAAAAGGATTTCTTTTAAATCATGTCTTAAACTATTTGCATATGAACAGATGTCTTTTTCCAAATGATTCCAACACCTATATGCACCCCTTTTTTTAAATTCCTAATTCATCCCTAGAAATATGTAATATTATGTGGCATGTCAATAGGTTTGATGTTGATTCATGTTCTACGAGGTTGATATTCTTGCATTCCCCAATCACTCGAGGCTTATATCTCAGTTTATGGGAAACATCATTGGACATAGTAAAACATTATGTTAATTTCTTGAATAATCTACAACATCATTCCTTTTCATGACTCAAATGACTTGCACCACACTTCTTTTGGCTTCTTTCTCCAACTTTCAAAGTTGCATATTCTTTCTTGTAGGGATAAATATGTTAAGAAATCTAATTACAAATAGCTATAATTGACCAAAAAAAAAATGTATACCAAAATGATTATTATATCTAAATATCCTTTTTATTCAATTGAGATTTAAAATTGTAATTTCCATTAAAAATCAAACTTCTCACTTAAATGCTAGAATGTAACGTGTATACAAGATCCATTTGTTGGAACTTCACACCAATGTTGTGAATTCCCTCTTTCATAATTGTTGGTAAATGATTTTTTATCAATATTATGGAAATATTTAAGCTTAAATCCCTCAAATTCACTAAAGGGTAAATGGTTCATTAAGGAAAAAATATAATTATTATTTTACCTGAACTAATTTAAATAAAAAATTTATGGGTAAAAATGCGAAGGTGGATTATACTTTTGTGAGAATCGCGGGCAGGAAATTCATTTTCCCAACAGTTTGGCCGAACTGTTTAACAGTTCGACCTAACTTTTGAAATTAGTTCAGTCGAACTAATTCTGCCGTTTACATTGATAGCATATTGACGACATGGGCAAACAAATTTCTTACTGGAGATGGGAAAAACGACAACCAAAGTTCGGTCGAACTAATACTCTGGCTGAACTATTAGTCTAGCCAAACTTTTAAAATAGTTCGGCCAAAATTTTTGTTATAAATATACTGGCCCGCAAACCTTAAAAAGTTTCGGGCTTATTACCATTGCATGTTTCCTATCTTGCGTCAGTCTGTCTCGCACCATCTTTTTGCAGGGGCTTGGTGTTGCGCCGCGGCAACGAGTTAAGGTGTTGCTCTATTTTTTCTGTGATTTTTTTTGTTTGATTTAATTTTAATTTTTTTTATTCGTGGCGAATTTGATATGCGTCCTCCACGACGGCTTATTACCATTGTTTGTTTGTTATCCAGCATCTTTCTGTCTCGCATCATCTGTTTGTAGGGGCTTGGTGTTGCACCGTGGCGACAAGGTGAGGTGTTGCTCTGTTTTTTTTGTGATTTTGTTTTGTTTATTTTTTTGTTTTCTTTTAATTTTTTTTTTTTTATTCGTAGGGAATTTGATTTGCGTCCTCCACGACGTTTTCGGTGATCTCCCGCCTCGTCTTCTCGTTGCGGCCTCGTCCTCTTATCATCTCCGAATTTCCAGGTATGGGTCGTTGTAACCTCTATTTTTAGCAAGTTAAAAAAATAAAATTAGTCGTTAAAATTTAAATATGATGATCTTACTAAATTCTACACCATAGCCATGACCAACTACTATAACTCCAATGTAGAGCATAAAACTCAAAACTGTGATGGCCCTAGACACTTTTCACCTTGGTAGATATGGAAAATATACAAAATAAATACAAAAGCACATGGGAAGGAAAATGGGACAATCGATTCCAGGACTTGAGAAGATTTTTCTACAATATACATATTTTTGATGTTTTATTGGATCACTCACTACTCATCCTCCTTCAACTAGGGAGTCTCAGTCTCTGTGTAATTATGTGTTGGTAAGACATATAGGTCTCTGATCTGTCTACATGCATCTCTTTACTTCTGGTTGTTTGGTTTTGTATGTGTATTCCTTTCGGTGTACAGGGAATATATTTCATGATCAATACCTTATATGCATTCATTCTTTGAATTTTTATCACTGTTAGGGTCCCTTCGGTACCTCTAGGCCATATAATTATGTGTTAGTACTACATCGAGGTCTTTGATCTGTCTGCACACATATCTTTACTTTTGGTTTTCTGGTTATGTATTTGTATTCCATTTGATGTACATTCATCGAAAGGAATTTCATGATCAATACCTAATATGCATTCATTCTTTGAATTGTTATCACTGTTATGGTCCCTTCAGTACCTCCCGGCCGCTTCTAAGAGCTCATGGGAAGGAAAAATGGACAATCGATTCCATGGCTTGAGAAGATTTTTCTACAATAAACATATTTTATTTTATTTTATTCGATCACTCACTGCTCATCCTCCTTCAACTAGGGAGTCTCGGTCTCTGTATAATTATGTGTTAGTACTACATCGAGGTCTCTAATCTATTTTCATGCATCTCTTTACTTCTGGTTGTTTGGTTATGTATGTGTATTCCTTTCTATGTACAGGGCAGATATTTCATGATCAATACCTGATATGCATTCATTCTTTGAATTTTTATCACTGTTAGGGTCCCTTCGGTACCTCGCGACTGTATAATTATGTGTTACTACTACATCAAGGTCTCTGATCTGTCTGCATGCATCTCTTTACTTCTGGTTGTCTGGTTATGTATGTGTATTCCTTTCGATGTACAGGGAAGATATTTCATGATCAATACCTGATATGCATTCATTCTTTGAATTTTTATCACCGTTAGGATCCCTTCGGTACCTCCTGGCTGCTTCTAAGATATCTAGTGAATAGTATCCATTTTTGCAATTTGAAAGAGAAATAAAAGATACTTTCTATCAATCTCCATTCTTGTAATTTGAAAGTAGTTACTTGGAACATGACAAGTCTTGCTCAACATCTAGATGCCATTATAGCATATGAATAAATACTTATTAGTCTTAGAAATAGTATATGTTTTATTTTCTTATCTACCCAAGTATTCTTAGTATTCAGAAAACTATAAAACAAAAGAGAAAAGTACCTCAATAAAATTCACACAGAATTCAACAACAAAATGAGCAGAAATTCACACAAAATTCAGCAACAGAATGAACAGAAATTCACACAGAATTCTTCAATGGAACGAACATAAATTCACATAGAATTAACATAACTAAACACCACAAAGAAATTCACACACAGAATTCAACAACTCAAAACACTCATATCTTTATTCAATGGTTTTACATAAAAACTCAACTTTCATACATTCAAAGAAACGTCACAAGGTTTTATGATTGTAATTTTGTTCTCGACCGAGGAAAAAAAAGGAAAGCCAAGCTATATATAACCAAACAGTAAACAATATATATAGCCAATTTTCACAAGTTATTTCTAGTAGGTTACAAATAATGAAGGGAATCAAATTTTTTTACTATTCATATTGTTAAACAATGTGGATCTAGTCAACAAAGATTATAACAGTAACAGTAGCTTTGTAATCCTCCATAGAATAAGCCACATGGTACATTCACTATATTCATATAAAGGAAACACGATATTCTAATTGATCAGTGGAGTTCATCTTAGTTCTGTCCTTCTGGAAAAAATGTATTACATTATTTTCGTAGCGTAATTTATAGATGTTGCTTCAGTGGTCCCTCCTTCTATTCATGTCGCTATGCTCTCGATTCGAAAAAGTTCCTTTTGAAGTGGAACACACAAATATCGAATATCTTTGGCATGTCCTTCCAACATCTGACATGGGTGTAAATTACCCTTCATGTCCAAGGATATTAAGAAATATAAAAAATAAAAACCTTTTTACCAAATCATATAGGAACTTAGGAATACCTGCAACATTATCCTATAGATATCTAGCTTCAACAGAATCAAGAATATGCTATCTTATTTATGGAACATTCAATACTTGATAATAAGTCCTCTTAATCTTGTGTCCAAATGACATGATTCTCAATATCCTCTTTGCTTTCATTAGAAGCCCCATGGCATTAGCCCAAGCTATATGACTATCAATTTTCTTTGATAATCATCACATTCCTTGGTACTTACAATATTTTGGGTTTTGTTAATACCTTTTTAAGTCACTTCATCATTGGAAACAAGTTCAAATCTTTTTTCAAGGATCAAGAAATACACAGCAGTGATCTACTCCAAGAAGCACTTACCGTGCCATTATTTCATTCTCCCCTAACCAAATCAGTTACACTCCTAAGAAATACACATCAGTGATTTGTTGCAAGAAGCACTTCCCATGCCATCATTTCATTCTCTCCTAACCAAATCAGTTACATTCATATTTTATACTAATGGTTACACAATCATTGTATTTCATCTATTAAACAAAATACATCAGTCCTCTTAACATTTTAAGGGATTTTTTTTTCATGTAGGCATTAATTTTTTATTTGCTAGATGGTCAAGCACCATAATTCAGGGGATTTTCTCAACTTCTTGGTTTCAAATTTGTTTCTATTTATTTAATTAGTTTTGTGTTACAAGTACCTGGTTCAAAAACTAATAGCAGTTGCTTATGCTTACAAATTTACTATAAATACCACAAATGAATGTGGAGATACATCAACCTTTATGTATTGAATCCTAATGTTATATGAAACACAACTAAAATGTTGTGAGAAAAAAATACAAACATTAATATATAAACATCAACTAGTATGCTCAAATGCCAATACTAGGAAACAGAAGAAGCATTAGGCATTTCTCAATCTTCCCAAAATTTTCTATTTCATTTCAAGATGATTTATGATTTTATGGACTGGTATAGCTTATTATACATACGAGCAGATCAATCAGCTGACGATGGATTAAGAAGATCAGATATTCCAATAACTCATCATGCATGGCGTGCATTTCTTCTAAATTGTCCTTTACAATATTGGTCCAAGCTAGAGATCTAGCTCTAGTACCTTTGCTATACAATTTTCTTTTTATAAATGTATTAGTGTAGCAAAATTACCTACCCAAACAATGCTCTTTGATTTTTGTGAGCTGTATGCAATATCCTCAAATGTTTTCATAGATTAGACCTTCAAAATATATCACAAATTTTGAAATAGTCCACCCTCCAATTGTTGCCAAGGAAATGTTTCTTAGCATTGTCTTTTGTGTTAAGAATAAAGGAAATGAATTGTGACTTTATAGCTCATGTTGTACCTTGAGTAGCTTCTTTATTAATTGTAGCTTTATCACTAGTCTCTGCTTCCTGTTGTAATATTTAAATTTTTCTTGTAATATTTAAATCGGCCCAATGTATTTTATTAATGTACCTAAATTTACACCTTCCATGATGCTTCTAATCTTGTAAAATGTTAAAAGTGGAGTGTTTTATGATGTAATGGATATTAATAATGTAGATTATGTATAGTGATATGATGATAGAGTAGTTTGATGTCAAGTTGTAAAATTCTTGTACATATCAAGGATGAATGATAGTACAAGCCAAAAATGACATTATTATAAATTATTAAACAATATGTTAGGTGCTAAATCATACTTCTTATTAAGGACATAACTAATGCAAGTTGAAAATTAATTTTTAATGTTCTTAGCCTATTTATAGATGTCAAAGTAAAGGTTTCTAGATGTGATTTATCCCATAAAATTCAAGGAAAACTAAAATTTAAGGAAAACCATGTACATGTCATTTCTCCCACAAACTCATCGAGGTGTGACTTTGACATAACTTCATCAACCACTACCACTAGTTGTTTTAGTAAGTGCGTAAAATAATTTTGCAAACCATGTACATGTCATTTCTCTCACGAACCCATCAAGGTGTGACTTTTGACATAACTTAATCAACTACTACCACTAGTTAACCACTACCACTAGTTGTTTAAGTAAGTGAAAACCACTACCACTTGAAGGAAAACGTTTAAGTAAGTGCAAACCACTACCACTTTAAGGAAAACTATGCACATGTGTCATTTATCCTATACACGTGTCATTTATCCCATAAAATTTTAGGTAAAATTTAAGGCATGTGTCATTTCTATGTCTTTTCTATCTTAAACTCTAGGCACTTGAGCAAACTTTAAGGATGTCATTTCTAGATTTGATTTCTCTTTCTATGTAATTTCTATCTTAAACTATAGGCACTTGGGAAAAATTTAAGGCATGTAATTTCTAGATGTGTTTTATCTCATAAACTTTAAGGAAAACTTTAATACAAACCATGCACATGCCATTCTCCCACAAACTAAAGGCTTTCTCCCATTAATTCAAGGAAAACTTTAAGGCCTAAAAACTGAACCTAATGTGGCTGAACTCTCATAGTATTTTGAAATTCCATAGGATTTTAGTTTGTTTGTTGAGTGTTAACTTCTACAAGTTCTAAAGGCAGAGTCCCTAAAGGGCCAGGTAGCCTCTAGACACTACAACGAAAAGACCTTCTACTGGATGTTTTTGAGGAACCCCTTATAAAAATACCCCAGACATTCGTTTGTAGTGGAGGTTACTAGAGGAGGTTGGCGGGTGGAGGTTTTTGCGGGTTTTTTTCATTCGGTGTGCTTATCATCCTAAACCACATCGATACATTCAACAAGAGAAAGCACCGGTACGCAAAAAACTTTAGCACACTAGACACTATGCGCTCCGTAAAAACCCGCTCGGTGCATCTTATTACTGTAGCGCACCAGTGATTTACAAATATTCCGCATCGGTGCATCCTAAAACTCCACGCAAGAACTGAAATAGCCTGGTGCGGTCTTAAGAAACTTCACCGGCGCGCCTATAAAGCCCCATGCACCAGAACAGGGCAAATAAAAAAAATTACGGCTAGAAATCGCATTTCTCACTTTTCAGTGCTTCTGAACTCTCAAGCACCAATGAAAGTGATCCTTCTCTGAGCCATTTTGACATCAGTGCTCCCATTGCACCCATTGCATGCACTGCTACTCTGAATTGTCGACCAATCTGCATTTTAAATTTTAAAAAATGGTGGGAAAATTTACTTTTGTAAATTCTACAACCAATATTCCTCCTTGACGGCCAAATGTACAGGTATTTTTCTTTTTTTTCCATAATTAAGTGTTTTAGTGGATTAGAATTGTAAATTAACTTAAAATTAACTGTTAAAAAAAAAAAATTTCTCGTGTGGTGCACTCGAGCTGTTCGGCTTGCACCATTTCGTGGTGTTGCCGATAAATTTACAAGCTGCACCGCAACCAGTGCTTACGATATCCACACTAGGGCATTACCGAAAGGCGCACTGTGATATTTTAAAATTTAAAAAAGGTGTGGTGCGGTCAGTTACCCAGCCGCACCATTGACCTTGTGGAATAACGACAATGCGGTGCGTTAACTTAAATATCCACCCCGGGGCGGGTATTTTTCTCAACACACTATATTTTGGAATTTTGACACAGTCAATAGCGCAGCCTAGTAAAACATCGCACCATTGACTAAGTAATGATGTCAATATGGTGGCGCTTTGACCAAACCATATGCCCTGGGGTGTATAGTTTGGTCAACGCACTGCCCTCCGACACCAGTCCATAGTCAACGGTGCGATCTCTTATACCATCGCACCGTTGACTTATGAACAATTCTAAGAGGGCAATGCGCTAAAAATTTTCATGGGCATCCCCTCTGGTGTGCTGGAAATTTGCTGGTGCACTGGCTCCATTGCGCGACAATAAAAGACGCACCATTACCGGTGCATGCCTGTTTTTTATGGCGCATCAACTATTTTTTTTTTTCAAAAAAAATTATATAAGTATATTCCTAAATACATGTCTCATTTAATAAAAAAATTGTATTTAATATGTTAATCATTTAGAGATGTGAAAGGAGAGAACAGAGGGAACAACAACAACAACAACAGGCAGACTAGTATAACATGGTTTGCGAGTGAGAGGCATGAGAGAGGGAGAGAGATGTGTTCCCTCACCCTATTACAATAGCTACCCAGGGTCTCCTAAGGCAGGTAGGCCTCCTCAAGTTCTATGAGGAGGCTACTTCCCTAAAGGGCCATGGTGTGTTTTTGTGACATCTTATCCATAGGTGGAATGCCCACCTATAGGCTTTCCGGGTTGGTCCTAACCAGTGGTACATGCCCACTGAGGAGGACATCTATTTCATTACTGTTCTATCGAGGATAGGGGTGGATTTTTCCTCATTCCCAGATGTTCTAGTTGGCTATGTAGCAGGGAGTCAGTTGGCGTACTCCCAATGATACAGTAGCACAGATATACTGTCTCCTTCAGATTTTCAGGTCTCTTAAGGGTAGTTACATATTGTTGCATTTGGTTGTGAGGCGGTGATGTGCCTCTCACTTCTAATTTTGATCATTTCACACAACACCAACGACGGGCAACGTATTAGTTTCCCGCTTCTATATTATGTTGATTCTTTAGTACAGGAGCCATGACTTGGAAGGTGGTGTGCTAGTTTTTTGCGGTAGTTCTGTACAGTCTTAGATAGATTTCGTGCTCAGGCACAAGGGAGGGTCAAATTCCTTTTTTCTTCAAAGCTATTTTGTTTATTTTTTGAGAGGTTTACAGAGACAATGCCTAATTTTGTTTGACAACCTCATAGGCTGATGTTGCATGCATGGATGCACATGTGGGGATAGATGATGCCCAAGAGAGGTGAGATTGTGTTTTCCGCAAGGATATCGCATGATGCACTGGAGTTTCTAGCTAGTGTTGACAATCATCCCTTCGTTATGGTCCCATGTCCTTATGCTGGTTTGGATTGGCGAGGGTGTGCCAACATCCTCTTCATAGATGATGAGCCGTCAGATGATAGAGGTAATATTACTGTTTTATTTAAATTTATTCTAACATGTTCTTTAAGTTTTTTTTATTAAATTGTGTAATGAAATTGTCTAATTATTGTTGTGTACTTGTATATATTTTACAGAAATTGGGTATTTTGATGGCGAGGACATGCCAACGCCACCAAATAACCTAGGTGGAGATCCTGATGACGATCAGGGAATTCTAGATGTCAATGATCATGAGGCTAGTGTAGAGAGACCTGCTCTTGCTGGTGCGCCAATATCACCTTTTTCTAGGCGCAGTAGGCTTGATAGCAGATTCAGGTTGGAGTTGGGCGACCAAATTTGTGCATTGATTGTTCAGGTGGGAGTCAGGCCCACTACTATGAGAGACATACAAGCCGATGGTAAGCCGTTACATATGTGGAGAGGCATGCCACGTGACATGTACAGCCTGATGCGTCATGTCGTAGGAGCTACGACCTTAGTTATGCAGCTGAGGAGGACCATTGCATGTTATAGGCGTGGTCGAGACGCAACACATGATTGACATTCCACGAGCAGCAACACATCATCTGATGATCGTTCACCTCGTGCCACACCAGATGAGCAGCCTCCACTAGCATCGAGCAGCAGTCATCATGGAGAGCATGCTAGACCATCGACCATGTCCAGTCATCACGATGATCATGAGCAGGTTGGAACATCGACCATGTTCATTCATCATGATGAGTAGTCGACAGTTGATCCTGATCAGCATGAGGCACAAGTACTAGATCAACAAGCACATGATGGCTAGCATGTATCGACTGAGCTTGTCGAGGCTGCACCATTGACTAAGTAGGCCTTGACTAGTACTGTTATTGATGATGTACCACCAGGTGATATATGAAATTTATATTAAAACTGTATATTTTTGACATTATTCAGTTATATATATATGTTCCATGTATTTTATGTTCATGTTGCAGTTGTACTTAATTTACATGTTGGTGGTCATCATGATGTGCATATTGTTAGGTCATGTTAGATATTTTCATTTAATGTGCAACTTGCAAATAGATGTGTATGTGATAGCAATTATTTCACATGAGATGGATATTTGATGTTTGTGTTGTGATGATGTTATATAATGCTAATTTTTTTTTGTTAGATGATCATGATCACGATGATGTTAGTGAATTTGAATGTGTTTTTTAGTCAAATATGATTTTTGTACGATGGCTTTCATGATTGTGATGTTTATTAATTAATTTAATATTAAATTATCATGATATTGTAAAATTGTAATATTTGTAATTATGATTGTATGTGAAATTCTAAAATTGTAATTATATTTGTATTAATTGTAATTGTTATATGTAAAATATTTGAAAAATTTTAATTGTAATTGAATATTTAATTTATCGTGAAATGATTGTAATTATAATTTTAATTGTAATTGTATATATGTAAAACTGTAAAATTGTAATTGTAATTGTAATTGTATGTAAAATTCTAAATTTGTAATTGTAATTGTAAATTTTAAATTTGTAAAACTGTAATTGTATATATGTAAAATTCTAAAATTGTAATTGTAATTGTACGTGAAATTGTAAAATTGTAATTGTAATTGTAATTCTATGTAAAATATTTGTAAATTTTAATTGCATTAGTGTGAAATGATAATTGTAATTTTAATTGTAATCGTATGTGAAACTATAAAATTGTAATTATAATTTTAATTCTAATTGTAATTATAATTCTAATTGTATGTAAAATATTTGTAAAATTTTAATTGTATTTTTAATTGTATTAATGTGAAATGATTTTATTAATATTTTTGAATTTTTAAATTTGTAAAATTTTAAATAATTGTAAAATAATAAATCTAGAATAATATGAATTATTGTAACATAATAAATTTAGAAAATAATGCAAATAAATTCATTTGATTTAGAATTATCATTATTTTATTATGATCTTACATACAAAAAAAAGAACTTTATACAGTACGCTATTGTTTTTGAGATCAACATAATTGCAAATTATCAAGTGAAATATTGATTTATTATGAACACAATGCAAATTACCAATTAATTCAAAATACGTATTATAATGTTTCGAAAAACCTCATCTTAAAAAGTACAAATATTGATGAAATAACACATGTACCATATCACTCTCGGTTCTCATGATCGCCCTCATTATCGTCCAGCTCGCATGGCATGATAACACTAATTTTCTCAAAAATATGTTTTGATCTAGGGTCATGTCTCAACACGACCCATCAATCCCTATCCAACAAATCTGGGTAAAAGAACACATGGGTAAAAGGAAATGCATGAATTTTATTTACAAGTCTGAACAGCCCAGAGTGAGTGAAGAAATGAAGAGAATACTACAGCTATCTGAACAATGCAAAGTAGGAGACTGGTACTTATATCAGAGACACACATAATTAAGAATATTTGGAACAAATTTATCCCCATATAAGTTACCTAAATTTTTAACCATCAGGTTTTTTGCATTGGAATATTTGAGAAAAGTTTTAAATGTAGATGCTATAAAATTCATGGCATCAAAGAAAAAGACTCAGTTTAAGTTGAAGAGCCAGATTGGCCCTTTCATAGTAAACAATAGGGAGGCTAAGAAATAAATATCTAGACAATTAACAAAGTATCAGTTTCAAGAGAGTTTTAAATGGAATTATGATCCCTAGGGTTACCTCAGTGCTATAAGGGTAAAATGAAACCTTCAACCTTTTATACATGACTCAAAACCACATATAGAGAAGTTTGTGAATCAAATGGAATGGGTGCCAAACACATTGATAGATCCTACTGATGATACAGAAACAGTGAAAATGGCATATAATTCACAGGCTATAATAGTCACCAAATAGTCAGAATGTTCAAACAAAAGGCCCAGGAATGAAGAAGGATATTCAGTAGAGACCATTGCAGAAAACAAATTCAGGATTATTTACAACAAAAGGGAAAAAATGACTGCTGCTGAGAATGAAAAAACAATAGAAATAGATGATACCAATGATCAGGGAATGAATAATGATCATTCAACAAATCAAGAGGCCACAGTAATAGTTGATGAATTTTTCACAGAAATTCAGAAAGGACAGGATGGAGCACAAGAGTAGGACAATCAAATGATTGAAAAACAGGTCAATATTGAAATTCCCTCTTCCTCCAAAACAACACATGAAAAAGATTCAAATATCAAACAAAGGTACAAACAAATTAAGGAGAAAAATGGGGAGATCAAGAGAGAAATTTACTCTCAATTTCTCGAAGAAAAGCCAGGTAACAAGAAAATATTGTTAACAACATTTGATTATTCTACTAATAAAATGATCATGTTCTACCTCCAGCCAAAGGTTGTAGATCCAAAGACAGTCTCAGACTACGGCAAAATAGACTTTGAAGTTGATTTAGAGAATATCCATGAGCTTGATCAAATTGAAGTTCATAGACATACATTTGAAATGTTATATTCAAAATAGTGGATAAGACCAGGAGTACTATTCAATTGGAAAACACCATTTTTAATATGCAGGACTAGAAGAGGCTAGATAAATCCTCTTTATAGGAAAAAGAAATAAGGATTAAGTCCTTGGAAGATCTAGTCCTTCAGATAGGAGTAGATCCATCAAACATACAGGTGGCTCAGGGATTAATAAAGCAAAAGAATGATGATATCACTGCTTTGAGGAAACATTTAAAGCTTCCTCCAGATGAACATCCTCAAGAAAAAGAAATTCTCCAAGAACAAACTGAAAAAGAAGAAATGGCCAAGTTAATACTAAAACTAACTGCACAAGTCAAAGAGATGGAAGATCAGATGGACATCCTTATAAAATAAAAATAATTAGTAAAAGAAACTGATGTGAAAACTATTCCCACTGTTATTCCTATGGTTAACACAGCTGTCCCTTCCACATTGGCAAAACATTTAGCCCCAAAAGTGCCACTGGCAACTGCATTGTCAGTGAAATCTATAGATACTTTTGCCACACGATCATCTACTACACAGGTACGTCAAATAGGTGAAGTAGCAGATATAGTAAAAGCCATGGAGGAGATGTCCCTAAAAAGTAATGAGATAATCAATTTGAAAAATACCATTCAAACTCTTGAATCATCAAATAGGAATACATTGATTACATCAAAAGGACATGAACAAAGAGTAAAAATACTTGAAGAACAGGTAAAGATCTTACAGCAGCAAGAAAATTTTAGTGAGTAGGTGTCCTTCATCAGGTACTATCTTTAGACAAACATAATTCAAGGCATACATCTAGAATGGCCTTCAATTCAAATAATATATGAGCAGAGAGATTTACTAAAGGAAACACAGGTGGAAATTCAGAGAATAAAGGAAGAACTGGCTAACAAACCATCTCAAGCTTTGAATCTTATTACATTTTTAAAAAATAAGAACAAAGAGGAGTTTGAAGAATTGAAAATACAAGACAAGACATAAACAATTCTTCAAATCAAAAAGGTCCTAAATAAAAGGAATATGATGAACAATTTGAAGGAAAAGCGTGAGGCTATGAATTTGTCAATAACAAATTTTTTGGCTAAATACACAATATTGAGACAAGCAGGCCTCCCAGACATTCATGGCTTTAATGAAAAGCTAATGGTTCAAACAGATTATGACAAGAAGATCAGGGCCCATGCCAAAGAACAAATAAATAAGCCTCTACCACAAGGTTCCCCAACTGGTAAAGTTATCTTGGAGTACCTTGAAAACTTATTTTTTCTACAGAAGGAAATTAAACATATTTTCATTATCAAGCCAAATTCCTCCAAGTACACTGATGCTGATGAAAGTTACCGAAAGTTGAAAAGTATGAAAATACCAAGTGATCAGCAGTGGCAAGATTTCACCGATTTGTTATAGCGACATTGGAGCAAAAAAACAAATAAAGTACAGGTAAAACAATGAAGTTGAAGAGAAAAGAATAAAAACAGTTTATGTGATTTTGGATTTTTACTGCTAATATGAATCTTTTACAGCAGTAAAAGAGTAAAAGGAAAATTCAAGCAAGACAGAGAAATGATGGGACAGTTTTTTACCACAGTGAAAACTTCATCTTACAATTTTCAAGAGGTAAAAATAGCAGTTGAAAGTGTATCAGAAAGTAATAGGGTCGAAGTGTATCTGAGTAGAAACAATTAGCTAGTTTTTAACATGGTAAATTCCACAGTTTACTAGCAGTAAAGTGACAAATGAACAAAGTAAAGAGTATCAGGAAGGAAAGCAACATTAAAGGATATAAAGTGAAAGAGTATCAATCAATCAATATTCAAAACAGATATTGTCCAAATGTGCCAGCAAGCATGTACACCTAGTCAACAAACTGTTTTGATTAGATAACATTAGTTCTATTTTTTCTAGAAAAAAAGGATAGCTTTCTAAGTTGTTAAGCAACTGTCCCTCTTAGTGTGTTAGGATATTTTAATTTCCTAGAGTTATTCCTACATTTTTCTAGGATATTTTGTACTAAACAATTTGTATAAATACTTCACTCTTTGAAGTATTAAGGGTGGAATAAAGTTGCTGAGAATATTATCGACGATTTTGCTGGTACTTTGGAGGCTCATGTGTTGATTTCATAGCAGCATTCTGGACAACAACCAAATGGACTTCATAACTCAGGATTCATGCGATAATCTAATGAGTAAAGTGATTTCTTACTATCATTGTTTCCTCTTCTTAAGTTTCATTCAATTATATATATGTTTTTTCAATCCAAATGATTAATTAGGAATATTATTTCAGGATAAGTGTAAAAACTCCTTGTCTTAACTACTTGATCATTTCAAAAAAATTTGCTAATTTTCAAACTTAGGAATTCTTAATTGCTCCTAGTCCCGTTTGACCTCTGCCTCCTTCCCCTTTTTTCCGGATCAAAGGATCCTTCACTGCCCTTTATCCCGAAAGAAAGCCATCTCATCAAATCAAACTATTAAAATCTTTGAGGGTTATCTACCTTGCCCTGAGTACATTAGCATCCTTTTGGCCTTGCCTTCCAGTCTTGCTTGCTACATCTTGACTCCATAGCCCAATGGAATAGTAGATCCCTCCTTAATTTGTCTTTAAGTAATCTTATTTCCCACCAAGCTTTCCAAACAAAAAACCAAGTGCCCAATCTTACCTAGCCTAAAATATCAATTCAAAACAAAGTTGAATCTGAAAGAGAGAGCCCTCTCTGAAATTTAGGAAAGCTAGATCCTAAATTTCCAAAGTAGGTTTGTGGTTACCCCTAGTTTTCTTTAACTATAAATCAAAATTCCACGATCTAAGAAATTACTAAGGTGATAACATACTGGCGACCATACTGGGGAACTAACCACTCTCCAGTTTTAAATTTAATCTTGGAGGAAGATTTTTAAATCTATCTTTTCTACTTTAAGATTAACTTTAAAGGTTGTGGGTATTCATAAATAGTCATTCTGGCTTCTAGGAAAACCTACCATACCAGGTCTAACCTGGATCCTAAGCCTGCCATAATAGTAGATAAACCAAAACAGATTGAAAAAAAAGAAAAAGAAAAAGCAAAGTGATAGTTTAGAAGCTGAATTTCCCTTGAGAAAATCTAATTCATTACCCAAATAATTAGTAAGCTTAACCGATATTGATTTTGATTTCAAATTTCAAATTTCATTATTCAGAAATAAATCTAAAACTGATTTAAAGGAAACTGTCATAGATCTTGTTTTTACTTCTTTTGTGAATGAGAAATAGAAAATTATTTCAGCATCAATAAAATCAGACAAATATGAAACACAAAGTCCAGTAGAAAGATTTAATGTTACATGGATTAAAGATGTTGATGAAGCTGTTAAATTAGCTAAATTTTTATCTCACTTTAAGCCTCCAGTTTCTCAATTACGCACAAAAATATTTCCAGTAGCAGATTCAACTCTGTATGTTGCAAATTCATTTTTAGACTCCACTGTCAACTCACCCATAGAACCTTTTAGTCCTGAGTTGCCCTTGCAGCCTAGGATTATTTTTTCATCATATCCTCAAGCTACTGCAACTACATCCACAGAACCATTTATTCCTGAGTTGCCTATGCAACCTAAGATAGTATTTCCATCATTCACTCAGTCCATTACATCCACAAGTTTTATAAGCACTACATTTTTTCCATCAAGTTCCATATATATATATATATATATCAGAATATTTTCCAAGTTCTTCAAATACATCTTTCAGCACATCAGCTGTCATATCCAGCACTGCTCCTATAGTCACTGTTATACCTCCTAGTTCAGGAAAACTTCAAATCATGGCTGCAAGATATGCCCCTCTAGTTTTACCCCAAAACCTCCATGATATGCCCCAAAATTACCAAAAGGATATCCCATTATTTGATCATTTTTCACAATATACTGCACAACAACATGTCACCAGAATGAATGATTTTTGTGGAATTTATGAGATAGATGAATCTGATGTCCGAATGAGGTTGTTTGCTCAAAGTTTAATTGGAGAATTAAAAACATGGTTTAGAAATTTAGGTGTTGGTAGTATAGCAGATTTAGCTGCATTTCATAGAGCATTCATAAATAAATGGGAAAATAAAAAGAATCCCCTGCAAATTTTATCTGAGTTTGATTCTTTAAAAAGAGCTCCTAATGAGTCTGTTCAGGATTATTGCACCAGATATAACAGTGTTTATAATGCCATCCATGTTGATCTTAAACCTACCCCCTATTCAGTTCTTCTTAAATTTCCTAATGGATTTGATCTAGATATGGCATACCAATTAAGAGAAAGAAATGCTGAAACATTGGAACAAATGCAATTAGATGTTGTTGGTGTAGAAATTAATATCCCAGCTAAAAATGCTAGACTTAGGAATGAAAGGAGAGTCACAATCAAATAAGAGAGTTCAAACTTAGATGGTAAATTTGATCTTTTTGCTAAAACTTTAGAAAGAGTAGTTGAGAGATTAGACAACATTGAGAAAAAACCACAATGGTATAACCAACACCAAATCAGAAATCCCAACTACAAAAAAAACGACAATCCTAGAAAAGATAAAGAACCTTCTCCAGATCAAAACATTAGGCCCCCTTTTCAAGAGAACTATGCTGAAAGTTCTCAAAACAATGTTGAGGATGAGAAAGACATCAACATAGTGATGGGGATAGATGAAAGCAATACAATTTTCCTCACTCAGGAGGATCAAGAACTCTTTGAGCTTCAACAGTTCAAAGTAGAATCTGGTGAATCCTTTGACTATAAGCGAGGTTATGACTTCGCAATCAATGAAATTCACAACCAGTATAACCTTAGGAGCAAGAAAAAAAATGAGCCTTCTACTAAAAACAATGCTCCAACTCAACAAAATCAAAACAAAAAGAATGTGGAGGCTCCTAAAACAAAAATTTTGCAAATTCTTCCAAGAGAAAACAAGCAAAATTCAAACCACCCAGTCCTAAAAAACAATCTAGTCCAAAGATTGTTGATATCACTGATGAGGTGGCTCAATCCTCCAAAGATGCCCAAAAGGCTAATACTACAAAGACCACTAATTTAGCAAAAACAACTGTTCCTGACCCAAAGAAGAATCTAGCTGACTCTAAATCATCAAATCCTAAATATTCTGCTGAAAATTCCATATCTGACAAAGCCTCTGCTGCCACTCAAACTGTTTATGAAAAAATAATCAAAGATAGCAAAAATCAAGAAACTCAAACAGAAGATAAAAGAAAATCTCAAGCTAAAGATAAAACTGCTGAACCGCAAGAAAAACCCATTCAGTTAACAATCACAAAAGATGAACTTCTGCAGATTAGTAAATCTCAACCAGCATTCAACATTCAAGCTGAAATATCCAAGTTAAAAATATGAATTGCTTTAACAGAATTGGTAAAGAAGGACTTGTATAAATCAACAATCAACGAAACTTTAAACATTAATGATGGCGAGGATTCAATTAATCTAAATGATGATCAGCCAAAATTAATTTTTGGTCCTAATATAAATGGTACACATGCTGATGGAGAAATCCCTCCTTTTTACATTAGTCTTACTATTCATGATCAGATATTACACAATGCAATGTTAGACTCAGGAGCTTCCCACAATTTAATGCCAAAAGATATTATGGAAACTCTAAATCTAGAAATAACTAGGCCATATAAAGACCTGTTCTCATTTGATTCCTCTAAAGTTAAGTGCATTAGATTAATAAAAGATTTGTGTGTCAATTTAGTTCAATACCCAGGTAAAATTATGATCATGGATATTGTAGTAGCTGACATCCCACCAAAGTATGATATGCTTCTTTCTTGCTCATGGGGAGCTAAGTTGCAGGGATATCTACAACTAGACATGAATTTTGCTACTATCACAGTATTTGGACAGCCCAAAAAACTTTACAGTGAAACTCTAATGAAATAAATGGTCAGTAATGCAGAAAGGTCCATAAATTATCCCATCTATTCAACTCCAACTGACCTTAACTCTTTCATTTTATGCAACTTTGATAATGATAATATCCAAACTAAATTGATTAACAAAAAACCTCAACCAAACAACGATAATATTTTTCATGAAGCCCTTTGGCATTTAGATTTTGATGGCTCAGTGAACAAGACAGGGTCAAGAGCTAGAGTATGGATCACCAACATGGAAACCAGTCATTCGGAAGGACAGGCCTTTAGACTCAACTTTAAATGCACCAACAACATGGCAGAGTACGAAGCATTGATCTTAGGCCTCCAAATCATCAGAAACTTACGAGGTAAAAGAATTTTAATCATGGGTGATTCAGAATTAGTCATTAATAAAATAAACGTTGAATATTCTGTTCATAATCCTAGATTAGCCAGATATAGAGATGTAGCAATTGACTTGGTTGATGATTTTTTTTTTTGCTAAGTTAAAGTAATCTATTAATAGTGAAAAACTATTGTACAACTGGCCATGGCCATGTCTGTGCCTTCAGAGAGGCAATTTAAGCTGACAGTGACTTGATTTTGGTAGCCCTACAAGGGGCGCCATCTTGAATAACCCAGGACAGAAAAAATCCCACGCAGGGGATCGAGCTGGAAAGACATAAACTTGAAACTATAAGCATAGCTATAACACTGGACCATTACAAGACGAGACCACTGTGAGGACAGAAATTGGTCTTTTGCAAAAATTGGACCAGAATTGAGATAAGCATTGGCATAGAAAAACATGCCCTCAGAGAGGGCCGAGAAAACACAAAAAAAACCAGAAAGGAGGGACGGGTTACTCATCCGGAGGAACCTCCTCAATCCTGCAGCCGAAGTCTTCTGGATTGCTGTGAGCGCGGGAGAATTCATCAATGTGGTGGGTAGCAGTAGGAGCTTCAGCGACAGAGGCCTGAACGCGAACAGTTTTCTCCTGCAGAGACGCCCTGGAAACCTCAGGCAGACCACTCGCGCTCTGCTGCATCGTGTTCATTTGTGTGCCGTCGCCTGGAGCAGGTTCTTCAGGCGGGTTCTCCGGAATAGGCTCCTCCAAGAAGACCACGGAGATAGCCACAGTAACGCGAGGTTTGTTAAGAGCACAGTCGAACGAGAAGAGGGCCGTGTGCGACTGAGCAGGCAGCGCATCCCCAGATGGCGAGTCTAACCTTCATCCTGAACGGAGCAAGCGCCCATGGAGGAGGCGAGGGAGGCTGTCAGAATGAGCGGAGGTGTCAGTCGGGGAAGAAGAAAGAGAAGGAGAATGCCTTCTGGCAGAGCGAGAAGACCCCCTCCTGCACCTCATCCTTTGCCTCAGCCTAGGCATATTTACAGCTTTAACAGGACTGGAGCTCTGAAGCACCTGAGAGCACATAGCAGGAGGAATGCTTAGAACCACTGTCGCGGACAAACAAGGGCCAGCTACAGAAATGTGTATGCTATCATCGGGCTGCAGACAACAGGTTAGACGGCTGCGCTTACCAGTGGTGGTGCGCTCTCTGGCTCTGTCCAGAACATAGTTGCATTGCGAATTCACCGGCTGGGGGGCTAGCGGCTCCATGGCATTTAAAAAACTCAACCTGCAACTTTCCAAACGCCGCATTGAATAACCAGGCTTGCAAATATTTTGCGAGATGTGGGAACTGCAGTCGAGGCTGCCTCGAACCGCCTCAACGATAATGAAAATCGCCTTCATATCCAGCTCCATTAAACTCAAGCGGGAGAGAAATAACTGCAGACAGATGAACCTTGGCGCTGCGAGCTCTGTCGGACAAGTGGAGTCAATGCTGCCATGAGGGATGGCATGTGGCCTCCCGTCCGACTGCTCCTGTCCTCTCACGTTCCTTATCCACGTTGGCACCTGCATCTGGGGGGTTCGCCTCCTTCTGAATTAGAGTATGGCAAGTCCTCCTTTGATCCTGTTTCTGGATAATGTCCAGTGTCCCTGTTATTAGATTACTTCCACAATCAACCCCTAGATTGGCAAGTAAATCCGCAACCTTATTGCCTTCTCTTCTGGTGTGCTTGAAAAGGAGTGCCCTGTTTTCCTTTAGCCATCTTTCCATAGTTTCCAGTCTAGCTTCCAGATGCCAGCTGCTGGTAATCTGACACGCCTGGGCCCCGTTGAGAAGTTGAGTTGCCATGGTGATGAGGATCTGTGAGTCGCCTTCAATCTCAATAGGGTGCATCCCCGCCTGCTGTGAGAGAAGAAGGCCTTGCCACAATCCTTCCAGCTCCGCCGAATTGTTAGTATCCCAACCAATACTTCCCATGTACACAACAAGAGGAGCACCAGCGTGGTCCCTAATAATACCCCCGAAGCCTGCTTTGCCGGGATTTCCTTTTGAGGCACCATCAAAGTTGAGTTTATAGGTGTGTCTGGGGGGGGGAGACCATGAATGGTGTAATCTGTCAGTGCTGAGGACAGTATGCTTCTGAACTTTGGGTTGAATTTTAAGTCCCCAATTCTCCCATATGGCTTTCTCCTTGTCTAGAGTGGGGAAATCTTCGATGCTCCAGGATTGCATGTCAAGGGTTTCCATAAGATTGAGACAGTAATTGCTCCAGATGATTTCTAGCGAGGTCCTCTGGTCCTTAAATATACGCTTGTTTCTCTCTTTCCAAATGGTCCAAAGGAGAAGGCCTGGGATGATTCTCCAGAGGTGATTGAGAATTCCGCTCTTGAAAGGATGATGATGCCAATCACGCATGGCTCCTCTAATATCAGGGTCACGTTTGCAATTTCTTTGGCACCTGAAGCTGACTTTCTCCCACAGCTATGTGGCAAGGGGACAAGCCTGAAGGAGATGCTGCTGAGTTTCTTCGTTGACCCCACAATTGGGACAAATGGAGGGGCCATGGAAGTGCCTCTTATGAAGATTGTCCCATGTGAGTATGCGTTGGTGGCCAAGGAGCCAGAGGAATAGGGCTACTTTGGGCCAAAATCCTAAATTCCAGATATTGCCCCAAAGAGGATCTTTGGGCTCGGGATCCATACTGAGGATCTTGTAGGCCTCCCTGGTGGAGAAGGTGTCCTTAGGTGTGTGACCCCATCTTAAAATGTCCTGATCGTGTGAAACCCTGATGCATCGATTTTTAAGATCATCGGTGATGGCTTGACTTTCTTGCTCATTGGCATTCCTGGCTATTCTGGCCGCCTGTTTCCATTGCCGATAACCCTGCTTATCGGTGTCGTCCCAATACTGAATAACGGTCTCAAGCTGTCGAGTTTCCCAATCAGGTTCCATAGACGGATTGAAGGTGTTGGTGAATTTTGGAAGTTGTTCCCATGAATCAGTCCAGAACCTTGCAGATGTGCCTTTCCTTATCTCCCAGAAACTATGATGTTGAATGAGAAGGTGGTGATGCTTGGCAGAGTTCCAGATTATAGAACCATTCTCTTCCGACGTGAGTCTTACTAAATCTGCCTGAGGTCGATTTTGGGAGTATTTGGCCTTCCAAAGAATGGCCCAAGGCTTTTCCGGGGCTGTTAACCAGTTCCACCAACTCTTTGCATTCATTATGGCGTTGCTACGGAGTGGATCACGAAGGCCAATTCCCCCTTGCTCTTTAGTTTTGCAAACAGTGGACCATTGAACCAAGGCCCATTTTCGATTGGTTCCTTTTGATCCCCAGAGAAAATTCCGTTGAAGGGCTTTAATCTTGTTGAGAGCCCATTTGGGAGCCGCCAAAATGGAGAAGAGGTAAAGGGGCATGGCTTGGAGAACAGATTTAATGAGAACCAGTCTTCCAGCAATGTTAAGGGTGCGGAAGGTCCAGGAGGAGAGACGGGTTTCCAGCTTGTCTAAGAGCTTGCGCCATGAGGCATGCTTAAGCGTGGAAGCAATGAGCGGGGCGCCCAGGTAGGTAGAAGGAAGGGAGGCTATAGAGAAGCCAAGGATACGGGCAATGGCTGATTGCGTTTGAGGGGGGGTGTGAAAGAAAAAGATCTGGGATTTAAGGTTGTTGATGCTGGCTCCTGAAGCATCAGAGAAGTCCTGCAGCAGGGATTTTAACTTGGAAGCTTCTTGAACAGAGGGATAGCCAAAAACCATATTGTCATCCACAAACTGTTGGTGAGTGACAGCAGGTGCATTATGAAGAGAGATACCCTGGATGAGCTGAGAGTTGAGAGCTGAGGAGAGAAGACGACCTAAACCCTCCGCCATCAGGACAAACAGGAAAGGGGAGAGTGGGTCTCCTTGGCGGATGCCTCTGGTGGGGGTAAAGGTGCGTGAAGGAGTCCCATTAATGAGAATGGAGAAAAACGAGGAGGAGATGAGACTATGTATCCAACGAACCCATGTGGGAGAGAAGCCGAAGGCCAACAGCATTTTTTGAATGAAGGTCCAGCTTAATTTGTCAAATGCTTTGGAAAGATCGATTTTGAGAATCATACCTGCCTGCTTAAGCTGCTTGAGAAAATGGATGATTTCATGAGTGTGGATGATTCCATCTAGAATCTGCCTGCCTTCGACATATCCAGACTGCTCCGGTGAGATTAGAAGAGGCAAGAGAGGTTTTAATCTGTTGGAAATTACCTTGGAGATGACTTTGTAAATCACATTGCATAAAGCAATGGGACGATATTTGTCTGGTGTACTGGCTTCTTCTTCTTTTGGGATGAGAGCTATTAATGTTTCATTTAAAGAAGGGAGAAGCCAATGCATTGCCCGAGATTCTTCAACCACCATCCAAACTTCCTCACCAATGAGGTCCCAAAACTGATGGTAAAAAGTGGTTGAGAACCCACCCGGTCCAGGAGCTTTGCCCTCTTTGAGTTGCTTCATGGCCACATCAACTTCCTGCCTGGACACTGGGCTAAGGAGCAGCTGATTGTGCTCTGCCGTGATAATTTTTGGAATGTTTTGAGTAATTTTGTTGATGGCATTGCTCCTGTCCACGGGAGGTTCTTTGTGCACCGATTGAAAATGAGTCAGAAACGCTCGCTCAATCTCGGCCTGTGCTTCCACTTTCTCCCCTTCCTGAGTCTTAATGGCTGTGATTAAGTTGTGCATTCGCCTCTGTATAGTGGTCCTGTGAAAGAATTTAGTATTTCTTTTACCTTCTTTCAGCCATCTAACCCTGGATTTATGCCGCCATAGTATTTCCTCTTGCTTTGATCGTTCCTCCAATTGGGCTTTGAGCTGCTGCTCCCGCTCCATTAGCTCATCCGTGTATCCATTCTTGATGATCTGTTGCTGGAGGGATCCCATTTCCCTGTTGAGCTCCTGTTGTGCTTGGAAAATGTTGCCAAAATTGTTGTGGTTCCATTGCTTGATGAGTTGTTTGAGACATTTGAGCTTACACTGGAACTGGTACATTTTAGATCCCTTAGGATGTTTTAAGTTTCTCCACCAAGCACTGATGAGTTCCTTGAAGGCGGGATGGGTGAGCCAACAAGCCTCAAAACGAAAGGGGCGTTTTCTGGAGTCGCCCAAACGCAGCCATTGTAAGGAGATGGGCCAGTGGTCCGATCCTGAATGAGGCAGGATTGAGGCTGCGATATCACCCCCTAAGTGCACAGCATTATCAGAAATTAGGAATCGATCCAGCTTTGAGGTAATGTGTTGGCGACCCGTTCTGCGATTGCTCCAGGTGTGAATGCCATTGCTGAACTGTAGGTCTATTAGCAAATTGTTTTGTATGAAGTCCTTGAAGTATTCGCTTTCTGGATCAAGCTTAGCCCGGCCTCCCTTTTTTTCCCCCAGACTGGTGATCATGTTGAAGTCGCCTCCTAGAATCCAGAGAGGATGAGAGCGAGCAATGTTTAACACTTCCAAAGTATCCAGGAGGGCTATTTTCCTACCCGCTTCCTGAGGAAAGTAAACATTCGAGAGATTTCCATGGACGTTGGTGCCGATGATGTGGAAGGTGGCTTGAATGTGGTGATGGGAGGCGTGGAAATCCGAGAGCGCGATGGCTTGGGTGTTCCAAGCAATGGCGAGCCCTCCCGAAGCTCCTGAAGCATCAACTGCCACAGATTGACAGCTTGGCCAAGCGCTAGAGAGGATTTTGCTGAGAGTGCTACTATTACATTTGGTTTCCTGTATGAAAAGGATTTGTGGTTTCTCCAACTTTATCAAGTTTTTGATCATTCTTGATTTCCCTGGACTATTTAGTCCTCTAACATTCCATGAGCTGAGCTTCATAGTTCACTATGGGGGAGGAGTTTGTAGTACTTCGTCAATTTGGCATATCTTCCTGATTCCACCAGGAGTTTCCCAACTGTGATTGTGTACTCCAAATCAGTTTTCCGGCCTCGTTTCTTGGAGTCCTTGATTGATTGATAACCATCCCATTTGCTTCCTGGCTAGATTCCTAGCTCTTTTTGGCGAAAATCTCTGGAAATGATGACTTCCAGCCTGTCTAACTGTTGGTCTGGTATCTTATCAAATTCTTTCCTTTTACAAGCCAGTTCAAGTTCCAGAATATCCAGCCCAGTGAGGTCGATGCTCTCGGGTTCGACTTCCATATTTTGCGCTTGGCTATTGCCTTCCAGGTGCTGAGTTGGAATGCAGTCCACATCCATTCCATTCGGCTTCCAGTCTGGATCTATGGGGATATCTTCCGAGGCGATACCTTGTTCCTTCGAAGCCTCGGGAGGGAGAGTGGAGTTGGGCGGAGGGGGAGTCGGAGTATTGTGGGCATGGAGGGAGGCTTTTTGATCCGCAGGGGGAAGGTTTTCTGAGTCGGAGGTAAGAGCTTCAAAGCTATTACTGGTGGATGGTATAGAGGAAGTATGAGCCAAGGGTTTTTTCCCATTGGCGTTCTTCTTCTGGGATCTTCGACGATTGGTGACTTTAGTGAATCCATCTGGATCAGAAGCATTAGGGGGATTGGGGGTTTGAGACTTGGCGTTGAGAGGGAAATCCCGGAATAGGTGTCCATGGACATGACATTTACGACAGCAGAAGGGGACATGCTCAAAATCCAGGGGTTGAATCCACTCAAAGTCATCGTGAAAGAGACTTACCGAATCAGGGAGAGGTTGGTCCAAGCACATGAAGACACAGATGCGAGCATATGAGGTATAGCAGCTTAACTTTGTCTCCTCTGCGATTTTGATGAACTCTCCCAAACCCTTAGCGATGTCTTTGAGAGATTCCTCGTCCCAATATTCCAGGGGGAGCGAGTAGAGTCTAATCCAGACAGGGGCCCAGCTAAAATCCTCCTTATCGGGGTTGAATCTCTCAACCCAGTCTCTCAAGTAGAGGCCAGCTGAGTTGAAAAAATAAGGTCCTTCGTCCAGGACTCTGTTTTTGTCCTCTATGCAAATGAAGATAGCAGTGAAGAAGCCTTTTGGGCCAAGTTGGAGAACGACCTGCCCTTTTGGTTTCCACTTGGCTGCTATCCATCCGTGCAAAGCTTTTTCCGTGGGCCAGAAACCTATAAACTTGCCGATTAAAGCATGGTACTTCATGTACTGTATCCGTCCATTGATTATGTGGCTGGGCAGCTCGATTTTGGGCCGTTCTGCTGCAATCGGCTTGCATGTGGCTGATTTCGCTTGGGGTATTTCCTTTTTTCCCGAAGCTTCTTCCTGTACCTCTTTCTGCATGTCAGGGGCACCAGCTTTTTCTTCAGAACGACCTTTGTCTTCTGATTCCAGATTGATTGTGATAGGGGTCGAATGCTTTGATTTGTCCCCATTCGCTTGTTTGTCATTTTGTGAGGGGGAAGAACCTCCACTTCCCCCCGACTGGCCTGCCATGGCAGGCGGAAGAGCGTCCGTCCTCAGCAGAGCAGCAGGAGCAAACCTGGGAGGCGTTTGGGAGAGATTCAGGTGTCGGCGCTGAAGCAGGAGCCACGCATAAACCCTAGTGCATGAACCCTAGCACAGCCGTATACCTCGTCCGGAAGATAGAGTTACATGAAGGGGGATTAAGCCCATCAATGACTTGGTTGATGATTTACTAGAGTCTAAATTTGCTATTATTCCCAGAAATCAAAATTTGCAAGCACATTGTCTAGAAACTTTTGCCTGCACATGTAATTTACCTTTTCAACCAACACATAGATATATTGTTGAAGTAAAATACAGACCCATTGTTCCTGACAATGTTAAATACTGGCAGATTTTCTCTGAAGATGAACAGATTTTCAATTTTTTGAACAGCAAGGAAGAATTCCAAAACTGCAAGATAGACACTGATGATAATTTAGATTCATAATGTAATGTATATGATAATTTTAACTATGAAATAAATAGTGTAGATGTACATAAATATAAAAATCCAATTGTATTTACTCAATCAGATATAGATAACTTAGAAAAAGTAGACATAGAGGAAATAATTGGAGAAGAAATAGACATGCTAGAATTAAAAGATAATCTTTTACCTAAAGTTTTAAATCCTTTAGAAGACTTGTTTGATTCTAATGATGTGCCCAAGAAGCCTAAAATGGAACCAGTCAAATCTGGAATTGAGTACAATATAGGAACAAAATTACATCCTAAAATGATAAAGTTGTCTAAATCTTTACCACAAGAAGAAAAATTCAAATACATTGATCTGTTGAAAGAATATCAAGATGTATTTTCATGGAGTTACAAATATTTAAAGGCTTATGACACAAATATAATTCAACATAAGATTCCTATAAAAGATGACCAGAAGCCTTTTAGATCAAAATTAAGAAGGAATAATCCTTTCTTGTTAAGTTTGATAGAGAAAGAAGTCAAATGAATGTATGAGGCCCAAATAATTGCACCAATCAGATATTGTGATTGGGTTTCTAACTTAGTACTTACTAGGAAGATAACTGGAGAAATAAGATTATGTGTAGATTTCAGAAATCTCAATAAAGTGTCTTTGAAAGATAATTACCCTTTGCCAAATATGGATCACATCTTGCAGAGAGTAGTTGGATCTTCAAGGATCTCTTTATTGGATGGTTTCTCAGGTTATAACCAGATACTTGTTCAGAAAGAAGACCAACCCAAGATAACATTTACTACTCCTGGGGGAACTTTCATGTATGTGAAAATGCCTTTTGGATTAATGAATGCTAGAGCTACCTTTCAAAGGGCTATGGATATAGCCTTTGCTAAATAAATCAATGACTTTTTGGTTATTTACTTAGATGATATTACTGTGTTTTCTAAATCTAATAATGAACATTTGGATCACTTGAGATAGGTATTCATTAAATGTTGGAAATATGGCATATCCTTAAATCCCAAAAAGAGTCTTTTTGGACTTGAAGAAGGTAAATTATTAGGACACATAATTTCCAAGGTAGCTATTAGAATAGATCCAGCAAGAATTGAAGCCATACTAAACATTCACCCACCTAGGAACAACAAAGAGTTATAAGCATTTTTAGGCAAAATAATTTTTTTAAGAAGATTCATTTCTAATCTAGCTGAAATCATAAAGGAACTTAATAACAAGCTAAAAAAAGACTCAGTATTAAAATGACAGTTGAAGAAAAACAATCTTTCGAATCTATAAAACATGCTTTAACCAAAACACCAATCTTAATTAGCCCAGACTTCAAAAAATATTTTATTATCTTTTCATTTGCCTCTAAACATACCATAGCTGCAATTCTTTTGCAGAAAAATGACCAAGGTTTTGAACAGCCTATAGCATTTTTCAGTAAAACACTTAGAGATGCACCTTTGAGATATAATATCATGGAGAAACAAGCTTTAGCCTTGGTTAAAGCCATAAAAGATTTCAGATTGTACATTCTTTACTCTCACATTATTGCCTATGTTCCTAATTCTGTAGTCAAAGATATTCTTACACAGGATGGACCAGATGGTAGAAGAGGAAAGTGGATTGCCACTATCCTTGAGTATGATATCGAAATCAAACCAACTAAGCTCATAAGAGGACAAGGGTTCGCCAAATTAATGGCTAAATCTAATTGTAATGCCTTAGATATAAATTTCATTGCAAAAATTGATGACCAAGAAGAGATGGCGACTCCATTGATCAGTGAAGCCTTTCTATACTCACCATGGTACTCTGATGTTATCTTTGTACTCACACATTTACAAGCTCCTCCTGGTTTAACTAGAACTAAATCTAGATTTTTCAAACTTAAAGTAATGAGATATTGTATTCTAGATAAAATGCTTTATTGGAAAGAACAAAGTGGGATTTTACTTAATTGTTTACTGAAATCAAAAGCTGACAAGATTCTTGAGGAATTTCATGCAGGTGACTATGGAGGCCACTTATCCTGGAAGAGTACAGCAGATAAAATTCTTAGAGCTAGTTTCTATTGGCCAACATTGTTTGTTGATGTCAAAAAATATGTTACCTCCTGTCACCAATGTCAGATTTTTGAAGGGAAAAGGAAATTGTTACCCTTGCCCCTAAAACCTATTTCTACTGAGATGCCTTTTCAACAATGGGGTTTAGACTTCACTGGAGAAATTAATCCCCCATCTTCTAGATACCATAAATGGATTTTGACTGCCACAAATTATTTTACCAAGTGGATAGAATCCATTCCTACTAGGAAAGCCACAGACTTAGTCATAATCTCTTTCATTGAAAACAATATTTTAACTAGATTTGGAAGCCCACACAAAATTATTACTGATAATGCAACTGCATTTAAATCCAAGAAAATGATTGCCTTTTTCCACAAGTATCACATTACCCTAGGCCACTCTACTGATTATTACCCTCAAGGTAATGTCTTAGAAAAATTCTCTAATAAAACCCTGATAAACATCATCAAAAAATTACTTCAAGAAAACAAAAAGACTTGGAAAAAAAAGCTGATCTATGCCCTATGGGTAGATAGACTTACCACCAAGAAGTCAATTGGTACTTCACCTTACCAGATATTTTATGGAATCGATGCAGTTTTTCCTTCATCATTGGGAGTTCCAATAATGAAGATTATTCAGGAATCACAATTTGAGATTAATGACATTCAACGGAGAATAAATCAGACCATTCATTTACAACAGACTAGGGAGGAAGTATATGAAAAATCTCAAGTAATTCATGATAAGATCAAAAATATTTTTGATAAAAGGAGCAAGGAGGATGATTTTTACATAGGAGATAAAGTGTTAAAATGGGATTCAAAGATAGAGGAAAAGGGAAAACATGGAAAATTTGATTTTTTATGGAAGGGACCTTATGAAATTTATGGGTACAGGGGTAACAATGCATTTTTTATCTAAAATTTATATGGAACAGACCTTCCAGAAGGACCAGTGAATGGTAGGATGCTTAAACACTACTATTCTTCTGAGTTAACTAAAAGTTAGTTCCAGATTGATTCCTTTTTTACATCATTGTAAATATTCATTGCAAGTGAGTAGACTGGATTGGATGTTTTCATTTCAAAAGTTGAAGCCCGAAGTGAAGGCCCTAAGCTCTGAAGAGTAAAATATCATAAGTATGAGTTTTTTCAGAAATTAGAAGACAGTTAGAGGATCATCAAGGTTAAAAATTCAAGGCTATTGATCTTAGAGTTCTTGACATTTCTCCAGGAAATGCCATCCCCATTTGAAGCTGCCATTAGTGTCCTATAAATATGGGATTCATAATTTGGAATTGGCTGATGATAGTCTTGTAAATATGTACATACTTTGCCTTCTGCAAGTTTTTTTCCCATATTTTGTAAAAATAAAAGAAAAACAAAAAAAATAGAAAATCGAAAAGAGGGTAAAAATTCATAAAAGAAAAATCAAAGGACTTAGAAAAAATAATACACCCTAAAAGAAAAAATATGAATAAAAAATGAAAGTGTGCAAGTTTAAATGCCACTAATTTTTACTTTTTGCAATTTATTATGGAAAAGCGTCAATAAATTCCATAATCCATGATGAGTTGAACTATTTAATCTTGACTTGTCATGTTTCAATTTACTTGTTTTAGATAGAGAATAAAGAATTGTCAAACAGTTTAATCCTGACAATTCAGTAGATAGATATAGAGTAAAAAGGAACCCAACAGTTTAATCTAGGTCCTTGGATGAAATAAGGTAGAATTAGATAGTTTTTACAGCTTTCAAAAGAACAAAATGTTCAAGGTTCGTAGCTCAAATGCACCTGCACAAATGGAAGAAAAAATGTTAGATTAAAGATTGGGTAGGTAGAAGAAGGTGGGAAAATCATTGTAAATATATTTCACCAGGCTACAATAACTAATTTCCCTCCCCTATATTTATTCTGCATTCTAGACTTTCAATCAAAGAGGCTCAGAGCATCTCTCTGACTTCTATTGGGACCAGACCCAGGGTTTAATGTATCTTAAGTTAAAAATGTTTGAATTCCTATAATAATCCCTAATTTTCATCATTTACCATTCATGCATTCATCACCATGCAATTTCATAAGTAAAGACTCCATTTTTTACTTAATGATACATAAAGCCCCCATTTGATTAATTGCCTACATCTCATAAAGCATAATAACCCTCAAAAGGACATTATACCCTATGTTAAAGTGATAAAATTATGATAATAAAGCTTTGCTTTGATTTTCACTTTCCTTAGTTATAATTGTGTATTTTGAGTATTCATTTTCCCCTTTGTCATATTAATTTCTCACTTATTTTATTAATTCCCTATAAAATAACCTTCTCATATTTATATAATTCCTCTTTAACTAAATACCCCCTAAAAACCCACTATTTTAAATCTTTAGCCAAAGTTTATTATCCCACATGTTTTAAATAAACGCCCACAATAAAACCCCTTTGGCTAAACTAGCACTATGTAAATATCCCGCCCCCTATAGTTATTAAGCCTAGTTGGTTTAATTAACTATATAATAAAACTAAAAAATATATGGAAATGCATGTTTTATTTACATATCCAACGTATTTAAAATAATGCAAAAACATTACCCATTACCCTATTACATTCTATTGTAAATATCTCACGCCTTCACAAAATACATTTGCCTCCCTCACATCTTAACCATGGTTTTATATATATTAGCCTCCCTTTATTCATATCTAAACCCAAGGTTAACCCCTTATTTAACCCACCCCACGCACCATTTACCATATATATAAACTCACTTTATATATATAAATTGCTTGATAAACCCCTTTTGGACTATATAAACTCACTTTATATACGTCTATTTTACCATTAGCTCTACACATATATCAAACCTTTGCATTATTAAACTTCGATTATTATTTAAACAAAGGTTTTATATCTATCACCGCGCCATTACATAAAGCTGCCTGGGCTCCACCCATCCTTCACCGCAACTTTTAAGAATAATCCTGACCATTGGCATCATATCTAATGGTGCGCGTTCATTATCGTGCTCCGAATGTGACCGACCAATGTTTATTAAAAGTTACGCGATAAAAGTTGTTTTTGAATACCGCCCGATGCGACATGTCAATTTTTGATATGATCACGTTAAAAATGTAGTAAACCACTTACCATCCAAGAGAACGTGAAACCCACTGTTGGTTTTCAACAAATCCGCTCCCGCCTTTGAATAGACCTGTCATTAATGCTAGATATAATGGTTTATAGTCAAAGGTTAAACTTTGATAAACATTGTTTTATGCATTATTTTCATTCTCGCCTAGTTAAAAGCTCCTGCCCTGACTGTATAAAGAGATTCAAGTCCCTGTTGACCAGTCTATAGCCCTGAAGCTCAACCTTACCACTATTGTTTCTGAGAAATCTATGAAGTTTTTTGTTGTGGCAAAGGATCCAACATAAAGCCAAAGCCACCAGAAACCCTATCGACTATCGAAATACCTGTAAATCAAGTATTTTCCTAAATTTGACAAGAAAATTTCTAAAATTGAACCATTAAATTAGACCAATTAATCTACATAGAAAAGAATTGCCAATCCTAAGTGCCCAAACACTGAAAAAACAGGGCAAACCCTTGCAATTTTTTCTCAGAAATTGCCATTGGCCTAAAAACTCTGTTTTAAAGCCATTTTCTCAATTTCCAGTCATTAAAAGACAATTTCCATGGTTCAAAGGATTTAAAAAGTGCACAGAAAGACATAAATCCCTTTTTTCAGTCCTCTACACCCAGAAAACCTATTTTTTCCATCCTAAAACCCTTGCTCAGATTCCCATATTCCCAAAATTGTCCTAGATCTGCTCAATTACCCTCTGTTTCAAAATTAACTAAAGCAAACAGTTTAATCTTGCTTAGTTATTCCCAAAAATGACTAAAAAATAGGTTACGCCCAAAGCTGGGGGTCCCAAAGCCTCAAAATCTATAACAGCCAAGCTTCCCAAGCCTGAATCCTCAAAGATCAACAAGCCAACTACTGCTTTAACAGTTGATTCAACTTAAGTTGTTAGACCTCTCCAACCACCTTTTTCCTCCGAAGAAAACATTCCTTTGATTGATTTAGATTGCAATATTACTGATACAGTGGCAGAATTCAATTTTCTTGAGATTCATAACTGGTGTTATGATAAATTTCTGAATAAAAATCAAGATGACATACCTATTTGGAAATCCAATTTGCCCAAGTATGTATTTCATGTTACTCATCCATCCCAAGACTTGGTCAGACTATGTCAAATGCATTATGTTCTTGATTAGAGAGCCATGGTAAACGAAGATAGAGAATTTCTATTTTTCATCACAGCAGAATCCATAAATGAGATGCTTCAGTTGAAGCTTGATCCCAGAGTAGTGCCCTTGTCAATTGAAGAGTTAACCTAGTTATACTTAGAATTGGATTTTCCTAAAAAAAATTCAGTCTTTTAGAATTTCATGCCTAAATATGTAGACCTTCCTAAGGTGACTCCACCATATGCTACTTCTAATTTTCCTGAAGCCTCTAAACAAGTGATCTCAATTCCATCCTTCATTCTAGGATATTTTAATGATGAATTTACTGATGCATCTATACTTGGTTTCCTTTCTACATTATCCCCAGGGCAGCTTCTTGCCATGATCTTTGATTTTGCTAGATTTATTGTTGATAGTATGCATTACCAACTGACCAAATTGCCTACTGAGGGAGTGCTTAGATATTCATCTTATCTATTCCATTTGTTTCTATTTTTCCAAGCTAAGCATTTTCCCATTGCTTTGCAAAAGATGGATGTAGAGGGCCAGCCTCTATCAGTGATATTTTTGACATCCTTTGTTAGGTCCCTATATTACTAGTATAGTACCTTATTGTTGTTAGTGTAACCCCTTTATTGTTATTATTGTACCCTTGTAACCCCCATTCTGTTATTATTGTGCCCCTAAATTATTATTGTTAGGTCGGCTAGGATTACATTGTGGCCCCACTAGGATTAAATTATGGCCCCATGGACTTCTATATATAGAAGGGAGGTTTTGTAAATTGTATCATCCAAGAATTGTTCATTTATGTAATGTATTGGAGGTTTCCCCCTCGAAGTGGCTTATTTTTAAGGCGTTGATATCTCTTTTCTTCTATTTTTGGAGCTGGTTACACAACATTTGGTATCAGAGCTTTGGATTCTAGGGTTTCGCTGCTCCAAACAGGTCATCGTGGAATTTTCGCTATAATTTTTTTTCTATGAAGCTTCAGAAGCTGAAAGTTCTAGGGTGCGAAGCTGAAATCTTGAGGAAGGTTGTCTAAAAATTTCAGATCTTGGTTCGCAATATTTGAGGAGATATCATCTGTGGAAGTTAGGTATTTTTTCAGGCTCATAAACAGGTCATCGTGGAATTTGCGCTATAACGTTTTTTGTACGAAGGTTCAGAGTCTGAAATTCATATGGTGCGAAGCTGAAATCCTGAGGAAAGTCTTCAAAAAATTTCAGAGCTTGGTTCGCAATATTTTTGGAGATATGATCTGTGGAAGGTAGTGCTTTTTCAGGCTCCTGAATTGCATCTCAAAGAGGTGATCGTGGGAAAACTTCAATAACTCTATCTCTGGGCATTGGATTGAAGTGCCGTAAAAAGTGGTCGCAATTACATAGACTGAAGTTTCTGGGCTATCAATTTCAGAGACAAAGGACAAAACAGTGACACGTGGCAAGTCGTACACGTTCGCTCTACTAAACCAGTCCAGAATTAGGTCATTGTGGGAGATTGGACACAAATTTGTCTTGGAGAATCCAAATCAGGTCAGACCTGTGGCATTTGAAAGAAGCTTCAGAGATCTACTACAGGGCTGAATTTCAGATATCGAAGATTTTCAAATACAGAGATAATTCAATTTCAATATCGAGCTCCTAAAAGCTAGTAAAAGGTGTGTATTTTTTCTGAATTGCATAAGTCTTGTTTGAAGAATCAAGTTGAATTGATTCCAAGGGAATCTTGTAGAATAGATATCAATATTGGATTCTAAAATGGCCCTTAAAAAGAATTCAACACCCATCAAGCCTTCAGAAGGCTCTACCATGACTCATGAAGATGAAGAATTGCAACATGATCTATCAAAATTACAAGAACAAGTGCAACAAATTTCACTCTCGCAAAGAGCAGCAAAAAATGAAATGGAAGTTTTCAAGAAAGGTGTGGAAGTGAAGATGGATGGTTTGAAGAAAGGCATGGAAGCTAAGATGGATGGCGTGGAAGTAAAGATGGAAGGTTTGAAGAAAGGCGTTGAAGCTAAAATGGATGGTGTGCAAGCTAAGATGGATGGCGTGGAAGCTAAGATGAATGGCATGGAAGCTAAGATGGATGGCATGGAAGTGGGCATGAAAGCTAAGATGGATGAAATGAAAGACAACATAGAAAACATGAAGAATGATCTAAAATCATACATGGAAGGCTTGATGACAAGCTTAAAACCAGAAATGATTCCTAATGGCGGAAATATAGGAGAAGAACCTCATGATGAGAACAAATCATGATTTCATAAACTCGAATGTTGGTGGGAAGAACCACCATATTCCAAAAATGGATATGAGGAAGTTTGATGGAAAGGATCCTGTAACATGGATACTACAGATGGAGCAATATTTTGATCTCCATAACGTGCAAAACACACCAAAGGTACGTATTGCAACTTTACATTTAGAACAAAATACATTTGTATGGTATCAATGGCTTTTCTCCCGTAAAAAAATTGTCACTTGGTCAATTTTTACGGAGGAAATGATAGCACATTATGAGGATACAAAGAGCAACACCTTCTTTAGCCAATTGATAAATCTCAAACAAAAGGGTTTAGTGGGGCAGCACATTGAGGACTTCCAAAATTGAATATAAAGGTAACTAATATTCCAGAGGAACACAGGATTGATCTCTTCTTAGGTACTCTAAAGGATAACATCCAACATGAAGTTCGTGTTTTGGAACCTGATTCATTGGAGAAGGCATTCAGGCTGGCAAGAAAAGTTGAATGTAAAATTATGGCGACAAGGAAGCCTACCACTCAATTCTATAAAGAAGGAAGTGTTGCTACGCCTAGATTTCCACAACCTACAAGGTTGACACCACAAAAATTGGAAGAAAAAAGAGTAAAAGGGCTTTGCTATAGTTGTGATAGCAAATACACTAAAGGTCATAAGTGTGCTGAGAAGAAATTATTTTACATAGATTGTGAAGAGGAAGAAGAAAATGAACAAGAAGAGGATATACACCAGGAACCAGCCCCATAAGAGGAAGAAATGAATCCAACCATATCGTGTAATGCACTGGCAGGAATTACCACTCCTCAAACTCTCAAGATAAAAGGACAAATCAAGAAGAGAAAGGTAATAGTGTTGATCGATTCAGGTAGCACCCATAATTTTATTCATTGTAAGGTAGCCAAGGAATTAAATTGTTTCCTATACCCAGCACCAGAATGTCAAGTGATGGTTGCAAATGGAGGAACTATAAATTGCTCTGGAAAATGCCATAATATCAAGCTAACCATGGGGGAATATGTGTTGAAAAGTCCAATGCTTTCCATTCCTATGGGAGGTGCCGATGTTGTACTAGGAGTACAATGGTTACAATCTTTGGGGACGGTAGCTTTTAATTTTCAAGAACTTTTCTTGAAATTCTTTTCAGAAGGAAAGGAAGTCGAACTACGGGGTATTGAAGGGAAGCCAGGAAGGATAATAAGCTCTAATGGCATGACAAAGCTTCTAAAGAAAGAACAACGAGGCGTAATTGCACAATTATGCTTACTAGAAGTTCCAACATCAAAATCATCTATTTCTGCAGATCTCCAACAAGTCTTGGAAAATCATTCCAAGGTGTTTGAAACTCCCAAAGGACTCCCACCTATTCGTGATCATGATCATGCTATTCATTTGATTCCAGGAAGTGTTCCTCCAAACATCCTCCTTATAGATATCCTTACTTCCAAAAGAGCGAAATTGAACGCATGATTGCAGAAATGTTAGAGGCGGGTATAATTCAACCTAGTCAAAGTTCTTTCTCTGCTCCTGTAGTATTGGTACACAAGAAGGATGGATCATGGCGAATGTGTCCGGATTATAGGGAGCTCAATAAGCCCACCATTAAAGATAAATTTCCCATTCCTGTGATTGATGAATTATTGGATGAATTACATGGAGCAATTTATTTTACCAAGTTGGATCTTCGTTCAGGATATCATCAAATTAGAATGAAGATCGAAGATATTCCAAAAAAAACATTTCGAACTCATGAGGGTCATTATGAATTTTTGGTCATGCCTTTTGGCCTTACCAATGCACCTTCTACATTTCAAGGGTTGATGAATTCCATTTTCAAACCCTTCCTTAGAAAATTTGTGCTAGTATATATTGATGATATACTAATCTACAGCAGGTCTTGGAAGGATCATGTTGAACATGTTGACAGGGTGCTCAAACTATTGCAGGAGAAACAATTATATGCAAAAACATCCAAATGTTTCTTTGGAGTACAAGAGGTGGAATATCTGGGTCATATTGTATCTCACGAGGGTGTTAAAGTAGACCTAACAAAATTAAAGCCATTAAGGAATGGAAAGTCCCCACAACCATAAAGCAGTTGCGAGGATTTCTCGGGTTAATAGGGTATTATCGCAAGTTTGTTAAGAATTATGGGAGAATAGCAGCACCTCTAACAACATTATTGAAGAAAGATGCATTTTCATGGACTCCGGAAGCAACTAAGGCCTTTGAACATCTTAAAGAGGCAATGTGCCTAGCACCGGTCTTAGCTACGCCAGACTTCACAAAAACCTTTATTGTGGAATGTGATGCCTCAGGAAATGGAATTGGTGCAGCTTTAATGCAGGAAGGAAGACCCATTGCTTTTGAAAGTCGTCCAATCAAAGGAAAGTATTTACAGAAACCTATTTATGAGAAGGAAATGTTAGCAATACTGCATGCACTAAAGAAATGGCGAACTTACCTAATGGGAAGACACTTCAAGGTAAAAATCGATCATGATAGTCTTAAACACTTTTTGGAACAAAGACTATCATCAGAAGAGCAGCAAAAATGGGTCACAAAGATGTTGGGTTATGACTTTGAAATAATCTACAAAAAAGGAAAGCTTAATGTTGTTGCAGATGCACTTTCAAGAAAGAATGAAGAGGTGGAAGCATTGCTTTCTGCCATTTCTATTATCCAACCAGATTGGATAACCGAAGCAAGAGATGAATGGAAGAAGGAAAAAGATGTATGGACACTCATTCAAAAGTTGCAGCAAGATCCTAGTACATCCGATACATTTAGTTGGAAAAATGATTCCTTATGGTACAAAGATCGCTTATATCTTTGTAAGAATTCCCAACTAAAACAAAAGATTCTTCTGGAATTGCACACTTCTCCTTTAGGAGGACACTCGGGATTTTTAAAAACTTACTACAGGGTGAAGAAAGAATTTTTTTGGGATGGCCTTAAATCTGATATTCAAAAGTTTGTGGCGGAATGTTTGGTTTGCCAGCAGAATAAAGTGGAGACAATTAAGACCCCGGACTTCTACAACCTTTATCCATTCCAAGTCAGCGTTGGGAGGAGATTTCAATGGATTTTATCACAGGTTTACCTAAGTCTGAAGGAAAGAATGTCATCATGGTGGTAGTTGATAGACTTACCAAGTATGCACACTTTTGTGCATTATCTCATCCATTTAAAGCAAGTACAGTTGCTACTACATTTGTGGACAAGATTCAAAAGCTACATGGAAGCCCAAGGGTTATTGTGAGCGACAGAGATCCCATTTTTACGGGAAATTTTTGGACAGAGTTATTTTCTTGTTTGGGTACTAAATTAGCTCATAGCTCATCTTATCATCCTCAATCTGATGGTCAAACTGAGATAGTAAATAAATGTTTGGAAGGATATCTTCGTTGTTTTGTATCCGATAAACAAACACAATGGGTCAAGTGGTTACCTCTTGCTGAATGGTGGTATAACACTTCCTTCTATACTGTAGCAAAAATGACCCCATTTATGGCACTTTATGGATATCATCCACCATCCATCACATCATCTTTAAGGGAAAATTCGAAGGTTCAAGCAGTGGAAGATCACATCGAGCATCAACAAGAAGTTCTCCAACTCTTAAAGGATAACCCGAATTTGGCACAAAATCGAATGAAACAACAGGCAGATCAACATCGCAGCGAGAGAAGTTTTGATGTAGGAGATTGGGTATTTTTACGGTTACAACCATATAAACAAATGTCCCTCAAGCAAGCTAAGAAGGATAATAAATTATCGCCAAAGTACTATGGTCCTTACAAGGTGTTGCAAAAGATTGGTACTATGGCATACAAATTGGAGCTTCCTACTTCTTCGCGAGTACATCCACTTTTCCATGTTTCATGCTTAAAGAAGGTTATAGGAGAAAATCTTCCAGTTCAAACAATATTGCCAGAACTTGATGAGGAAGGAAAAATCATATTGGAACCAGAAGCGGTCATGGAAACAAGAACTCGACAACTACGGAATCGATCAATTTCGGAGTATCTCATCAAGTGGAAGAATTTATACACTGAAGATTCTACATGGGAGGATGAAAAATTTATACAGAAGCACCCAGAGCTACTCAAGCGTTGAGGACAACACTTTTTTGAAGGAGAGGGGCATGTTAGGTCCCTATATTACTAGTATAGTACCTTATTGTTGTTAGTGTAACCCCTTTATTGTTATTATTGTACCCTTGTAACCCCCATTTTGTTATTATTGTGCCCTTAAATTATTATTGTTAGGTCGGCTAGGATTACATTGCGGCCCACTAGGATTACATTATGGCCCCATGGACTCCTATATATAGAAAGGAGGTTTTGTAAATTGTATCATCCAAGAATTGTTCATTCATGTAATGTATTGGAGGTTGCCCCCTCGAAGTGGCTCATTTCTAAGGCGTGAATATCTCTTTTCTTCTCTCTTTGGAGCTGGTTACACAAAATCCTTGCTCAAAAAGGAAGGAATTGAATTCAATTATAAATAGTTTTCAGACTTATTCATTAGAACATGCATGAATTTGATTTACAAGTCTGAACAGCCCAGAGTGAGTGAAGAAAGGAAGAGAATACTACAGCTGTCTGAACAATGCAAAGTAGGGCACTGGTACTTATATCAGAGACATACAAAATTAAGAATATTTGGAACAAATTTTTTCCCATATAAGTTACCCAAATTTTTAACCATCAGGGTTTTTGCATTGGAATATTTGAGAAAAGTTTTAAATGCAGATGCTATAAAATTCATGGCATCGAAGAAAAAGACTCAGTTTAAGTTGAAGAGCCAGATTGGCCCTTTCATAGTAAACAATAGGGAGGCTGAGAAGGAAATATCTAGACAAATAACAAAGTATCAGTTTCAAGAGAGTTTTAAATGGAATTATGATCCCCAGGGTTACCTCAGTGCTATAAGGGTAAAATGCAAGCTTCAACCTTTTATACATGACTCAAAACCACATATAGAGAAGTTTTCTAATCAAATGGAATGGATGCCAAACACATTGATAGGTCCTACCGATGATACAGAAATAGTGAAAAGGACAGATAATTCACAAGCTATAATAGTCACCAAACAGTCAGAATGTTCAAACAAAAGGACCAGGAATGAAGAAGTATATTCAGCAGAGACCATTGCAAAAAACAAATTCAGGATTATTTACAACAAAAGGGAAAAAATGACAGTTCCTGAGAAAGAAAAAAAAATAGAAATAGATGATACCAATGATCAGGGAATGAATAATGACCAGTCAGCAAATCAAGAGGCCACAGTAATAGTTGATGAAGTTTTGAAAGAAATTCAGCAAGGACAGGATACAGCACAAGAGCAGGACAATCAAATGATTGAAAAATAGGTCAATATTGATATTCCCTCTTCCTCCAAAACAATAGATGAAAAAGATTCAAATATCAAACAAAGGTACAAACAGATTAAGGAGAAAAATGAGGAGATCAAGATAGAAATTTACTCTCAATTTCTCGAAGAAAAGCCAGGTAACAAGGACAGATTTTTAACAGAATTTGATTATTCCACTAATAAAATGATCATGTCCTACCTCCAGCAAAAGGTTGTAGATCCAAAGACAGTCTCTGACTACAGCAAAAACTACTTTGAAGTTGATTCAAAGAATATCCATGAGCTTCATAGACATACATCTGAAATGCTATATTCAAAAATAGTGGATAAGACCCGGAGTACTATTCAATTGCAAAACACCATCTTTAATATGTAGGACCAGATGAGGCTACACAAAGCCTCTTTATAAGCAAAAGAAATAAGGATTAATTCATTGGAAGATCTAGTCCTTCAGATAGGAGTAGATCCATCAAACATATAGGTGGCTCAGGCCTTAATAAAGCAAAAGAATGATGATATCACTACTTTGAGGAAATAATTAAAGCTTCCTCCAAATGAACATCCTCAAGAAAAATAAATCCTCCAAGAACAAACTGAAAAAGAAGAAATGGCCAAGTTAATACTAAAACGGACTACCCAAATCAAAGAGATGGAATATCAGATGGACATCCTTATAAAAGAAAAAGAAGCAGTAAAAAAAACTGATGTGAAAACTATTCCCATTGTTATTCCTATGCTTAGCACAACTGTCCCTTCCACATTGGCAGAACATTTAGCCCCAAAAGTGCCACTAGCAACTGTAGTGTCAGTGCAATATATAAATACTTCTACCAGAGGATCATCTATCACATAGGTACATCAAACAGGTGAAGCAACATATATAGTAAAAGCCATGGAGAGATGTCCCTAAAAAATAATGAGATAATCAATTTGAAAAAGATCATTCAAACTCTTGAATCATCAAACAAGAATACATTGATTACATCAAAAGGACATGAACAAATATCAAAAAGACTTGAAGAACAAGTAAAGATCTTACAGCAGCAAGTAAATCTCAGTGAACAGGTGTCCTTCATCAAGAACTATTTTTGGAAAAACATAATTCAAGGCATACAACTATAATGGCCTTCAATTCAAATCATATATGAGCAGAGAGATTTACTTAAGGCAGCACAGGTGGAAATTCAGAAAACAAAGGAAGAACTGGCTAATAAACCATCTCAAGCTTTGAATCTTACTATATTTTTAAACAACAAGAACAGTGAGGAGCTTGAAGAATTGAAAATACAAGACAGGACAAAAAAAATTCTTCAAATCAAAAAGGTCCTAAATAAAAGGAATATGATGAACAATTTGAAGGAAAAGCGTGAGGCTATGAATTTGTCAATAACAAAGTTTTTGGCTAAATACACAATATTGAGACAAGCAGGCCTCCCAGACATTCATGGCTTTAATGAAAAGATAATGGTTCAAACAGATTATGACAAGAAGATCAGGGCCCTGTTGAGTCTCAAATTTGCATCTTTTCCATACACCGTTCTAGACCTTTTTCATTCACTTGAACCTTCTAAGTTGTCAATATCATTTCATATCAATTGTAAAAGAGCATCTAAAATGGTTTTTAACTATGTTTTATGTCTGCTGTTTGATTTAGATTTTTGCTCATTTAGCTGCGGAATCTTGCCACTTTCTGCAGCTGCTGCAACTTTCTGCAGCCGCTGCAACTTTCTGCAGCCATTTTGTGAAAGTCTATGTTACAGGTGTTTTCAGGCAATTCGAGCCACATGGGCAAGTCAGAAATGATGTGGACATGGATCGTGTCCTATTGGCTCAGGAAAATTCACCTAAGGAGGCTGCGGTCAAAGCTAGCCAAGTGGAAGTCAACCGTAGAGTCCCACGGTGATAGGACTCTGTTTCTCATCACGTGAAGATTTATATGACCGTTTTTGAATTACGGGAGACACATCAACACCTATACACGGCTCCATAAGCCGAATCCAACATCCACTCTTCATAGATTTACTCCTCAACACGGCCATGATCCTAGATCTCTAGACATAATGGTTTACGTGTTTTCTATCAGCATAAACTTTAGGGAATTAGTTATATCACCTTTAGTTATAAATAATCCGTTTTCATACGCATAATAGCTAGCCTCCATATAGCTCTGTAATGTAATTGCATTGCCACTGTGCTGTAATATCATTTCTCTGTTATGACTGCATTTTAATATATAAGAAGACTCTGTTTCCAAGCGTAATTCGTATTTGAAGGCTGTTGCCCGAGGCTGGTGCAGAGGGCCCCTGCACACGCTGAGGTTTTGTGCATTATTGTATAGTTCTTGTTTTATTTCTTTAAATTCATTGTGCCATAATCATTCATGTGTTTATACATTGCATCTTTCATGGTATTTATGCTTCATCTCTGTTTATAATCTTTCATGCTTTACATTTTACTTATGTCCATAATCTTTCATGTTTTATGTTGTTGTTAACTGATCAGTGTTCTTGTTTCATATTACAAATAGGCAGCCCGGGCATTTGCATATCTTTTGACTAATGACATGGAATCAATATTGTTCTGCTGCTAATTTATTTTTCTTAGTTTTTGTTTAATTCCAGTACTGCTTTGTTTATTTCAGTCTTGCACATTTGCTTCCGTAGTTAGATTTAGATATACTCAAATTGCTCATGTCATTTTCAGTTACCTCCGAAAGCCACAACTGGACTGATGGTGAGGGATTGAATTATGAATGTGTAGTTTGATATTAGTTTAATTTCTGCAAGTTAGATATATTAAATTTCTCATGACATCTTCAGTTACCTCCGAAAGCCACAGCTGGACTGGTGGTGAGGGATTGAATTATGAATGTGTAGTTTGATATTAGTTTACTTTCTGCAAGTTAGATATATTAAATTGTGGGCTCCACTTTCACGATTCAGCCATACAGAACACGCTCTGGTGAGGATTACATGATGTGCGTAGTTTGGATATTAGTTTCTTTTTTCTGCAATTAGATATCGATTGCTCTTGCCGTTTTATGGTTACTTCCTTGTGCTTACTACTGGACTAATGGCGAGGGATCATAATATAAGTTGATGTAATTTGATTTAGATTTACTTTGTTGCAATTCTTGTATTTATTTAAGCATAGTTTCTTTTGTGTTTAGATAGCAGCAAGGATAATTTGGTTTTCATGCTCAATAGTTCATGTTTGATTTATTAGGCTAGCAACACATTTTCATTTCCTTTCAAGTTTTTTCATTGAATGTTTCAAATTCCTTTTTAAGTTTGAAGTTGGTTAATCAATATAAAGGATATCATTGCCTTGAAAAATCATAACCATACTTGTTTTTATTTTAGAATTTCCATCTCACATTAGAAAACCAAAAACAACAAAAAGATAAGAAATAGGTTATCTTGCACATATAGTGCGCCACACTTCATCAGCTTACTTAACTCGGATTGACAAATTAACAAAAATTTAGGACACAAATTACCAAACATTTTAAGGCCGTTGCCGGAAGTAACTAGGTAAACAATTTCTTAAAAAATAATAATAATAAAAGAAGGGAAAACTTGATAACTTCTTGAAGTATGCTCTCCTCTTGCACCTAGTGTGACCTGGAGGATCAGAAAAGAGAGTTATTGGTTCAGTAATTTCTTAAGTGTGCTCTCTTCTTGCACCTAGTGTGACCTAGAAGATCAGAAAAAGAATTATTAGCCCAACTTTTAAAAAAATAAATAAATGACATGCATAGAGCAAGAGATTCTAGGGGAAGGTTTATAGCTAAAGCAAAAAGTTCGATTTTTACAACTCCATCTTCTTCAAGGCATAGACAAGATTCACCACCATCTACCCCTAGCCCTAAGATTTTTGGAATTCAAGGAGCAACTGAATTAGAGGATTCTCCTATACCACCTTCTAAATCTCATTTAGAAAAGGAAGAGACTCCCTCTCATCCTCAGGGAAGAAACTGTGATAACTTTGACCTAAAGAATCCATTTTTCATGTATAAAGAGGGAAATAATATATGGATTTGGGAGGTAGAGGTAGAAGAGGAGGAAACAATGGAGACAACAATGGTGAAGGAAATAATGGTAGAAATAGGGAAGGAGACAACTTGTTTGGATTCTCTATAGTTGATGAGGAAACTCATGCAACAATGAAAAATATCTCACCATCTGTCCTCCCTAACTTTTATGGATTGTGAAGTGAGGACCCTGAAACATTTCTGTTTGAGTTTGAAGTTGTGTGCTTCCAACCTATGACTATATGGAAGACTCTCAAAAACTCAAATCAAGCTTCTTCAACATTGAAGGAGCCTGCTGGAAATGGTTCATGGGATTAGCCACTCAATCTATTAGGACTTGGAATGATATGAAACAAAATTTTTTGGATAGATACTTGGACTATTGTATGCCCATCAATCACAAGGATGAGGTATTCAAATGATGCAAAAATAAGACGAAAACTTGGAAGATTTACTTGAAAGATTTCAATACAACTTGAAAAGAGAAAAGATGAGCAACTTAGATGATGAAACCTTGAAAGCCCTCATATTAAAAGCCATTAGAGATGAATGGATAGATATTTTAAACATGATGGGGAAAGGAGACATTTCTCAATTTCCACTTCGTGACATAACAGAACTATGTGTCCATCTCTCAAGAGGAAAATCTAAAACAGGAGAAGGGCCTAGGATCTCTTCATGAAACACAAATATGCAACCTGGATCAGTAAGTAGGGCAGAGATTGGTAATATGCTTGATGAGTTTAAAACTGATATCTTAGGGAGTCTTAGTGAACAACTAGACACCCTTAAAATCCAAAACAAGCAGAAAGCAGAAACAGATGCTTTAGCCATCTTTGTCCGAAATGTAGAAAGAAACATGCTTTAAGGGAATGTCCCTTGGATGCAAAAGTTGTAGCTACGTATAATTTTCTTGCAGAATCATGAGATCACGGATTGTCCTTCAATTCCTGGACTCAAAGGTGTTTTTCAAGAAGACCCAAACTTTCAAGAAGACCCAAATTCAGTAGAATCTCTCTATTTTGTTGCAAGAAGACCTTGGCAGGGACAACAAACTCAAGGGTTTAACAACCTTATGAATCTTCAAACCCCACCAAATTGGAATCCTTGGCAACAACCTTGGCCCCAACATCAAAATCCATATCAGCCATGGGTACAAGGGATGCAAAATCCTTATGGGAGATTTGCTCAATTTTATCAATATTTTCCATCTTTTCAAAATCAACAAGCTCCACAACTTCCAAACCCAAATCCACAACTTTCATTGCCATTTCCACAACAACAACCTTCTCAACAAAATCCAAATCCTCAACTCATGATCCCATACCAACAAAAGACAAATCAACTTCCAGCTCAGCCATTGCCAAATCCTAACAATAAAAATCCTCAGAATACTTACATGGTAGAAGGACAACAATTTCTTACCTATATGATTGTTCCTCTCAATAATGTACAACTCAGATCTGGTAGAGTTTTAGAAAAACCTTCTATAGATATTAAAGAGCAAGATACCTCTGAGGAGGACTCTCTTAAAGTCAATGAGGGTTCTGAGGAAGCATCTCTTCAAAATTCAAACATTCAAAAAGAAAAAGAAAAGTTAACACCCACAACTCCTATAGTTGAGCAACCTGCATCTTCATCTACACCTCCTTTTCGTGAAAGACTACAAATTGACAAATGAGTGGAAAAACAAATCTTGTTGCCTAACTATGATTTTCTAGATGAATTGAAGAATGTTTGTATCAAGATTCCCTTGCTACAAGCCATTCGAGAGATTCCTATTCTAGCAAAAAAAATAAAGGAGTTGAGTTTCAAAAGACCAGGAAGGAAACTAAAAGACACAAGAAGAATCCACTTGGTAGGAAAAATTGTAGATATTATGATGGGAAAAATTACCATGCAGAAGTATGTAGATCTAGGAAGTCCAATTGTCAAGACACATATAAATGGCATAGAAATTCCAAACACATTGATTGACTTAGGGGCTGCTATCAACATTATGAGTAGACAGACTATGGAACAGCTAAAACTTCCTAACCTTCTTTTTACACCTACTTTACTGCAACTTGCAGATCGATCAATTATTAAACCAGATGGTGTATTAGAAGATATGTCAGTCTCCTTAGATTCTTGGGAATATCCAGTAGATTTTATGATTTTGACTCCCAAGAGTAATCTAGGAGGGCACCCACTTATCTTAGGAAGACCTTGGATAGGCACAGCTGATGCTTTCATTAGTTGTAGATCTGGGGATATGTACATTTCTAATGGTAATTTGACAAAGAAATTCAATTTGTATCCTCCAACAAAAGCAATCACAGAAGTAGGAGACAATGAATGGGTTGATGATGAGGACACTATACAACCTATCTTTACCATTTCTGAAATTAGTGAGGATAGTCAAATTCTGAACACATTAGAAAATTTTGAGACATCTTCAGAATATGACCCCACACAATTTCAGTTGGAATCTGACATAGAATATTTATCATCAAGACAAATGTCTTTTTACTCTATGGAAGAGTTTGGTAGTTCTACCATTGAGATTTTTCCAGGAAAAACATTGAATATCAACAAACATTTGGAAAAGTCACAACAAGAAGAACTAACCAAAATCTTGCAAAAACATTCTACTGCATTTGCATGGGAGTATACTGACATGAAAGGTATTGATCCCAAGACTTGCATCCATCATATCTATATTGAGGAAAACAGTAGACCAATCAGACAACCTCAAAGAAGGATGAATCCAAATCTTAGGGAGATAGTGAAAGAAGATCTCCAAAAACTACTCAATGTAAACTTCATTTATCCAATTTCAGATAGCCAATGGGTTTCTCCTTTGGTTATAGTACCTAAAAAGAATGGTAAATGGAGGGTATGCATTGATTACAGAGAATTGAACAAAGCAACTTTGAAGGATCACTTTCCTTTGCCTTTTATTGATCAGGTATTAGATACATTAGCAGGTAAAAAGTACTTTTCATTTTTGGATGGTTTTAGTGGCTATAATCGAATTCAGGTAGCACCTGAAGATCAAGATAAGACCACATTTACTTGTCCATGGGGAAATTTTGCCTATCGAGTACTTCCTTTTGGGTTATGTAATGCACCTGCAACATTCCAAAGAGCAGTACTAGGAATTTTTTCTGATCTAATCCATGATTGTGTAGATGTTTATATGGATGATTTTACAGTTTATGGTAATTCATTTGAAGAAGCATTAGAAAATTTGGAAAAATTTCTTATAAGATGTAAAGAAACAAACCTTTTATTAAGCCATGAAAAATGCTTTATGATGTTTACTGAAGGGATTCTTTTGGGGCATCATATTTCAGGAGATGGGATTAAGGTTGATAGATCAAAATTTGAAGTCATCTCCAAGTTACCTATTCCAAATTGTCAAAGAGATGTTAGAAGTTTTCTAGGATTTACTGGTTACTATAGAAGATTTATAGAAAACCTCACTAAAATAGCATCTCCACTCTTCAAATTGCTTACAAAAGACTGTGAATTTAAATGGGATCCTGATTGTCAATCAACCTTTGAAACTTTGAAAACAAGAATATCAGAAGCACCTATCTTGAGAGGACCAAATTGGAAACTCCATTTCCATATTTCTACGGATGCTTCAGATACAGCTCTGGGAGCTGTGTTGGGTCAAAAAGATTTAGTTCCTTATGCCATTTATTATACCAGTAAAAATTTGACTCCCATAGAGTTAAACTATACTGTGACTGAAAAATAGTTTTTAGCTGTTGTTCATGCAATCAATAAATTTAGACATTATATAATAGGCTATGAAACTTTTATTCATACTGACCATTCTGCAATTAGATATTTAATGAAAAAACCTGTTACTAATGGCAGAGTGACAAGATGGCTCTTACTTTTACAAGAATTCAATATTACTGTGTTGGATAGACCAGGGAAACAAAATATAGTAGCTGATTTCTTGTCTAGGATTCAGACTACTAAAGAAGATTATCCTGTAGAGGATAAGTTTCCTGATGAATACTTGTTTGCAGTAACTATTAAGACTCCTTGGTATGCAGATATTGCTAACTATTTGGTTATAGGGAAACTGCCTTCACATTTATTTCCAAGTGAAAAACGAAAAATTATTCAGGAGAGTTCAAAATATTCATGGATTTCTAACAAATTGTTTAAAACAGGGCCAGATCTTGTGATCAGAAGATGTGTCAGGGAAGATGAAATGCCTGATATTCTTAAGGCATGTCATGATGAACCATGCGGCAGACACTTTGCAGACAAAAGGACGGCCTATAAAATCCTCTCTTTAGGATACTATTGGCCTTCCGTCTTCAAAGATGAAAAACAATATGTCAAAATGTGTGACAGCTGCCAAAGAGTAGGGAAACCTACCCTTTCAAATGAAATGCCATTGCAAACACAGGTACTCATTGAACCCTTTGAAAAATGGGCTTTAGATTTCGTTGGACCTATTAATCCACCATCTAAGCAAAAGAAGTATATATTGGTTTGCACTGATTATGTTACTAAATGGGTAGAAGCTAAAGCATTAGTATCTGCTACTGAAAATTCAATTGTTCATTTTCTTTATGAGGATATTTTTACTCGCTTTGGTGTTCCAAGAGAAATTGTGACAGATCAGGGAAGCCAATTCACATCCAACCTAGTGGAGAAGCTGATGGAAGAATACAAAATCAAGCACAGAAGATCTACTCCTTACCATCCGCAAGCAAATGGTCAAGTGGAGTCTACCAACAAAGTTCTTGAAAGTATCATCACCAAAACTGTTCATCTACATAGAAGAGATTGGGCAGAAAGGCTTCCTGAAGCCTTGTGGGCCTACAGAACTACATGGAGAAATAAAACAGGACATTCTCCCTATGAACTTGTTTATGGGAAAGAAGTCTTGCTCCCCATTGAGTTCCAAGTCAAGACCTTCAAGATAGCAGTTCAGTTGGGGATGGACTTATCAGAAGCCCAAAAGCATAGAATGGAGCAGTTGAATGAGCTAGATGAGATCAGACAAGAAGCAATTTTAAGAACCGATCTAGTTCAATATCAAAGAGCTAAATGGCATGACAAGTACATCAAAGAGAAGAAGTTTCAAGAAGGAGATTGGGCATTGTTATTTGATTCCAAGTTTAAAGATTTTCAAGGAAAATTTTAGACTCATTGGCTTGGGCCATATGAGATTGATAAGATCTTTAGCAATGGAGCGGTAAGAATCAAGACCATTGATGAGTTTCAAACTCCTCTTATTGTGAATGGCCACAGATTGAAAGTTTATCATAAGCCACTCTCAAAGGAGGAATTTGTCAAAGTGTTTCAAGAAAATTCTGCAATCAGGCTGGTACAGAAGAATTCTTCTTCTCCACCAGCCTAGCTTTTGTTCTTTTCAGTTAAAAAAAAAAAAAAGATTGTATAAGCCTGAAAACCAATCACTGATTGGCAGTCTTATACAGAAAATGTAGGGTGAAAATCAGGAACACCTGACACCCTATATTTTCCAAAAAAAAAAATCTCTCTTTCATTTCACAAGTTTTGTGACCACCCACTCCATTCCATTCCACTTCATTTCACTCCACTTCATTCCATTTCACTTCATTTTATCTATTTCATTCCATTTCATCAATAAAATTCTCTTTCATGACTATTTCCATTTAGTCAATTGTCATCCGTTCATTTCCATTCACCCAAATAATAGCTGTGTCAGTTTTCGTAGCTGACATCTGTTTCCGCAGCTGACACCAGTTTCCGCAGCCAGAAGTAGATTCCGCAGCTACCACTCTGTTTTTCAAAAGAATGTACAGCCAGATGTTATTTCCATAATCATGAAATCAAATGCAGGTATGAGGACCAATTATGAAGACATGGGGCATTCAAGATATCAATGAGGAGCAACTAATTGAAGACCAAGGAGAAATGGCAAGAATTCCAAGGTATGAGTAAAAATTTATTTCAAATGGCATTTAAAACACATTTTTATATAGTTATAAACCATAAGCTCAATTATGTGCAATGATTGTATTGACAAACTCCGTAACCACTCCATGATCTATGTACAATCCTCCCACAATCCTTGCATTCATTCTCAAACGGTCCCATAATTAAACCTCCGATCTTCACTCATACTCCGATATTCCACCTGTGATAATGAGACGTAGTTGATTTGACTACAGCTTCTTTTAGCCGCATAAAATCCGTAGCCATTGTATAAACATGCTTACATTTATTCTGCAGCCACCAAATTTTAAAACACTACCGGATGTGTTATACTCCTCCTATTGTTCTATTAATCTTACAGCCGCATTTCCGCTGTGTTCACGTAACCCTTCTCTGTTCCGCTTCACTCCATTTCATTCTCTGTTACGCTACAGTCTGTATGCCCACTCTCTGATATCTACCTACAGTCATCGTGCTCATTTCCGTTCATTTAGCTGTCCTACTTCCATTGAACCCTCCTCACACAGGCAAGTTTTTAAAGAGCAGAAAGAAGGATGGGTAAATTGTTGAGAGCAGAACCAGAAGGACCTAAATTCATGGAAGGATACCTGCAAGTCAGGGATATATTGAAGAAGTAAAAGTGGCTGCGGTTTATCCAAAAGTTTAGAGGCTACCATAAAGAGGTGACAAAAGCTTTTGCAAGGTCTTTTAATGGCCTGGAGGTAGAGATTGGAGACCTTAAGTTTACGGTGAATGAGGCATCTATAGCATCTGCCACAGAACTTTTTCAAGAGGGTGAACGTTGGTTTAAGAACAAAAGCATTAATGATGAAGCCTGGAGAATAATTCTACATAACCCAGGTATGGACATAACTATTTTTAAAAGAGGAATTCCTATTCATGCTTTGAAAGAGGAATGGGCTACGTTGCTGCTAGTTGTTCAAAAATTTATTACCTGTGAGGGCCGTTTTGGGTCAATGTATATGTACCATACCAGATTGCTGATGAACTTTCTAGATAACCAGACCCTCAATCTGCCATATTTTCTATTAAATAGTTTGAAGAAGATGTCTGTGACTGTTCAGAAGCATTTAGGGGATGTAGAACCACATCTATATCACCATGGTCTTGAGAAAATTCTGATTGAAAAACAGTTAAAAGAGAAGAAGGACACATGGGAACAATTTTTTATTAGAAATTTCTTTGAGGAACCTCAAGAAATTCCTGAAGGTAGTACATCAAGAAGGAGTAGGAGAAAGAGAACAAATGATGATATTCAAAGTACTCCTACTACTACAATTGAAAGAACTAGTAGGGAAGAGAGACTGTCAAAAAGGAAGAAGAAAGAAACCAAGGGTAAAAAGCCAATAACATCAAAAGAGAGAAAAAGTATTGAGGCTATTCATCAAACCCATTCTTCCGAAGAAGATCATCAAGTGTTATCTGAGAGACTAGTTCACCTTCAAGAATAGTCATCTATGGCCAAGAAGAAAAGGAAAGGAAAACAAAAGCAAAAAGACAGTGGTCCACAGCGTGTGAGAAGAAGTTCCATGCTTAAGGGGAAGTTGAGGAAAACGCAAACGAAAGGACCCCATTTCATTGATTTGGGAGAAGAAATATCTGAAAAATCCCCAGCTGGCCATAGTCCATCTCACTCTCATTCAGAAAGTGAACCTAGTTCATTTCATTCTCAGTCATACATTGAACATAGTCCATTCCATTCCCAGCCAGACATTGATGTGAGCCCTTCTTAGCCATATTTTGAAGACAACTCTCCTCCACGGCATTTTGGGGATAGCCCAATAAAAACGACACCTGAGATAGACCCAAAGCAACAAGAAGTATATGATTATATAAAATCTTTAGAAAGAGCAGCTACGGGTCCCAGTACTTCATCCACTCAGCCTCACACAGCACAAGATGATCTAGTCCAATCACTGAAACAAGAAATCTTTGAGCTAGAGATTTTAAATAGACACATCAAAAATGAAAATGCGACATTGAAGGAACAAAGAAAATTGGACAAAATCATTCATGATAATACCATGCTACATCTGGGACTATGGCAGAAGAAGAACAGGAAATTGAAGAATAAATGCCAGAAATTAAGCAGAGCACTGATTAATATCAAATTCAGATGCTTGATGAAAAAGCCCAAGATGTTAGCAGCACCAAGGAAGAGGAGGAGAGGACTGGATGTAATGGCTGAAGTATCAAGGCATATGAACTGAAAAAGGATTATCAAAATTTTGGTTGCATGAGGACATGCAACACCTTCACAGTGGGGGTATGTTGAGTCTCAAATCTGCATCTTTTCCATACACCGTTCTAGACCTTTTTCATTCACCTGAACCTTCTAAGTTGTCAATATCATTGCATATCAATTGTAAAAGAGCATCTAAAATGGTTTTTAACTATGTTTTGTGTCTGCTGTTTGATTTAGATTTTTGCTCATTTAGCTGTGGAATCTTGCCACTTTCCGCAGCTGCTGCAACTTTCCGCAGCCATTTTGTGAAAGTCTATGTTGCAGGTGTCTTCAGGAAATTCGAGCCACATGGGCAAGTCAGAAATGATGTGGACATGGATCGTGTCCTATTGGCTCGGGAAAATTCACCTAAGGAGGCTGCGGTCAAAGGTGGCCAAGTGGAAGTCAACTGTAGAGTCCCACGGTGACAGGACTCTGTTTCTCGTCACGTGAAGATTTATATGGCCGTTTCTGAATTGCGGGAGACAAATCAACACCTGTACATGGCTCCATAAGCCGAATTCAACATCCACTCTTCATAGATTTACTCCTCAACGCGGCCATGATCCTAGATCTCTGGACGTAATGGTTTACGTGTTTTCTATCAGCATAAACTTTAGGGAATTAGTTATATCACCTTCAGTTATAAATAATGCATTTTCATACGCATAATAGTTAGCCTCCATATAGCTCTGTAATGTAATTGCGTTGCCACTGTGCTGTAATATCATTTCTCTGTTATGACTGCATTTTAATATATAAGAAGACTCTGTTTCCAAGCGTAATTCGTATTTGAAGGCTGTTGCCCGAGGCTGGTGTTGCCCGAGGCTGGTGCAGAGGGCCCCTGCACACGCTGAGGTTTTGTGCATTACTGTATAGTTTCTTGTTTTATTTCTTTAAGTTCATTGTGCCATAAGTCATTCACGTGTTTATACATTGCATCTTTCATGGTATTTATGCTTCATCTCTGTTCAAAATCTTTCATGCTTTACATTTTACTTCTGTCCATAATCTTTCATGTTTTATGTTGTTGTTAACTGATCAGTTTTCTTGTTTCAGATTACAAATAGGCAGCCCGGGCATTTGCATATCTTTTGACTAATGACATGGAATCAATATTGTTCTGCTGCTAATTTATTTTCTTAGTTTTGTTTAATTCGATCTTGCTTTGTTTATTTAGGTCTTGCATTTGTTTAAGTAGTTAATTTAGATATATCAAATTGTTCATGTCATTTGATTACCTCCCATGCAATTTGGGTGATGGTGAAGATAAGTATAGGTGTGTAGTTTGATATTTTACTTTACCAAAAAATTGAATATGTTAAACTGCTCATGTCATTATCAGTTACCTTCGAAAGCCATAGCGAGACTAATGGTGAGGGATTGAAGTATAAGTGTGTAGTTTGATATTAGTTTATTTTTCTGCAAGTTAGATATTAAATTGCTCATGTCATTATCAGTTACCTCCGAAAGCCATAGCGAGACTAATGGTGAGGGATTGAAGTATGAGAGTGTAGTTTGATATTAGTTTCTTTTTCTGCAAATTAGATATCAGATTGCTCAAGTTGTTTATGGTTACCTCCGAAAGCCATAGCTGGACTAATGGTGAGGGATCAGGATATAAGTTGATGTAATTTGATTTAGATTTACTTTATTGCAATTCTTGGATTTCTTTAAGCATAGTTTCTTTTGTGTTTAGACAGCAGCAAGGATAATTTGGTTTTCATGCTCAATAGTTCACTGTTTGATTTATTAGGCTAGCAGCACATTTTCATTTCCTTTCAAGTTTTTTCATTGTATGTTTCAAATTCCTTTTTAAGTTTGAAGTTGGTAAATCATTATAAAGGATATCATTGCCTTGAACAATCATAACCATACTTGTTTTTATTTTAGAATTTCCATCTCACATTAGAAAACCAAAAAAGACAAAAAGGTAAGAAATAGGTTATCTTGCACATATAGTGCGCCACACTTCATCAGCTTACGAATCCCGGATTGATAAATTAATGTAGCAATTTAGGACACACTAAATTGACCAAACAGGCCCATGCCAAAGAACAAATAAATAAGCCTCTGCCACAAGGTTCCCCAACTGGTAAAGTTATCTTGGAGTACTTTGAAAACTTATTTTATTGACATAATCAAATTAAACATATTTTCATTATCAAACCAAATTTATCCAAGTACACTGATGCTGATGAAAGTTACCGAAAGTTGAAAAGTATGAAAATACCAAGTGATCAGCAGTGGCAGGATTTCACCAATTTTTTATAGCAACATTGGAGCAAAACAACAGAAAATGTACAGGTAAAATAGTGAAGTTGAGAAGAAAAGAATAAAAACAGTTTCTGTGATTTTGGATTTTTACTGCTGATATGAACCTTTTACAATAGTAAAAGAGTAAAAGGAATATTCAAGCAAGACAGAGAAATGATGGGACAGTTTTTTACCATAGTGAAAACTTCATCTTACAATTGTCAAGAGGTAAAAATAGCAGTTGAAAGTGTATCAGAAAGTAACAGGGTCGAAGTGTATCCGAGCATAAACAATCAGCTAGTTTTTACTATGGTAAATTCCACATTTACTAGCAGTAAAGTGACAAATGAACAAAGTAAAGGGTATCAGGAAGGAAAGAAGCGTTAAAGGATATAAAGTGAAAGAGTATCAATCAAGCAATCTTCAAAGTAGATATCTTCCAAATGTGCCAGCAAGCATGTACACCTAGTCAACAAACTGTTTTGATTAGATAATGTTAGTTCTATTTTTTCTAGAAAAAAAGGATAGCTTGCTAAGTTGTTAAGTAGTTGTCCCTCTTAGTGTGTTAAGATATTTTATTTTCATAGAGTTATTCCTACATTTTTCTAGGATATTTTGTACTAAACAATTTGTATAAATACTTCACTCTTTGAAGTATTAAGGGTGGAATAAAGTTGCTGAGATTATTATAGACGATTTTGCTGGTACTTTGGAGGCTCATGTGTTGATTTCATAGCAGCATTATGGACAACAACCAACTAGACTTCATAACTCAGGATTCATGTGATAAGCTAATGAGTAAAGTGATTTCTTACTATCATTTTTTCATCTTCTGAAGTTTCATTCAATTTTATATATGTTTTTTCAATCCAAATGATTAATTAGGAATATTATTTCAGGATAAGTGTAAAAACTCCCTATCTTAACTACTTGATCATTTCAATATTTTTTGCTGATTTCTGGACTCAGGAATTCTTAATTGCTCCTAGTCCCGTTTGACCTCTACCTCCTTCCCCTTTTTTCCAAATCAAAGGATCCTTCACTGCCCTTTATCTTGAAAGCAAGCCATCTCATCAAATCAAACTATTCAAATCTCTGAGGGTTATCTACCTTACCCTGAGTACATTAGCATCCTTTTGGCCTTGCCTTCCAGTCTTGGTTACTACATCTTGACTCCATAGCCCAATGGACTAGTATATCCCTCCTTAATTTGTCTCCAAGTAATATTATTTCCCTCCAAACTTTCCAAACAAAAAACCAGGTGCCCAATCATACCTATCCTAAAATATCAATTCAAAACAAAGTTAAATCTGAAAGAGAGAGCCCTCTCTGAAATTTATGAATGCTATATCCTAAATTTCCAAAGTAGGTTTGTGGTTACCCCTAGTTTTCTTTAACTATAAATCAAAATCCCACGACCTAATAAATTACTAGGGTGATAAAATACTAGCGACCATACTGGGGAACTAACCACTCTCCAGTTTTAAATTTAATCTTGGAGGAAGATTTTTAAATCTATCTTTTCTACTTTAAGATTAACTTTAAAGGTTGTGGGTATTCATAAATAGTCATTCTGGCTTCTATGAAAACCTACTATAACATGTCTAACCCGGATCCTAAGCCTGCAGTAATAGTAGATAACCCAGAACAGATTGAAAAAAAAATAAAAAGAAAAAACAAAGTGATAGTTTAGAAGCTAAAGTGCCCTTGAGAAAAGCTAATTCATTACCCAAAGAATTAGTGAGTTTAATCGATATTGATTTTTATTTCAAATTTGAAAATTAATTATTTAGAAATAAATCTAAAACTACTTTAAAGGAAACTGTCATAGATCCTGTTTTTACTTCTTCTGTAAATGAGAAATAGAAAATTATTTCAGCATCAATAAAATCAGACAAATCTGAAATACAAAGTCCAGTAGAAAGAGTTAATGTTACAGAGATTAAAGATGTTGATGAAGCTGTTAAATTAGCTCAATTTTTATCTCACTTTAAGCCTCCAGTTTCTCAATTACACAAAACAATATTTCCAGCAGCAGATTCAACTTTGTATGCTACAACTTCATTTTTAAACTCCTCTGTCAGCTCACCCATAGAAAATTTTAGTCCTGAGTTGCCTTTGCAGCCTAGGATTATTTTTTCATCATATCCTCAAGCTACTACAACTACATCCATAGAACCATTTATTCCTGAGTTTCCTTGCAGCCTAAGATATTATTTCCATCATTCACTCAGTCCATTACATCCACCAGTTTTATAAGCACTACATTTTTTCAATACAGTTCCATATATATATCAACATGTTTTCCAAGTTCTTCAAATATAGCTTTTAGCACATCAGCTATCATATCCAGCACTGCTCCTATAGTCACTGTTATATCTCCCAGTTCAGGAAAACTTCAAATCATGGCTGCAAGATATGCCCCTATATTTTTACCCCAAAACCTCCATGATATGCCCCAAAATTACGAAAAGGATATCCCATTATTTGATCATTTTTCACAATATACTGCAAAACAACATGTCACCAGAATGAATGATTTTTGTGAAATTTATGAGATAGATGAATCTGATGTCTGAATGAGGTTGTTTTCTCAAAGTTTAATTGGAGAAGTAAAAACATGGTTTAGAAATTTAGGTGCTGGTAGTAGAGCAGATTTAGCTGCATTTCATAGAGCATTCATAAATAAATAGGAAAAGAAAAAGAATCCCCTGCAAATTTTATCTAAGTTTGATTCTTTAAAAAGAGCTCCTAATGAGTCCGTTTAGGATTATTGCACCAGATATAACAGTGTTTATAATGCCATCCCTGTTGATCTTAAACATACCCCCTATTCAGTACTTCTTAAATTTCCTGATGGATTTGATCCAGATATGGCATACCAATTAAGAGAAAGAAATGATGAAACATTAGAACAGATGCAATTAGATGTTGTTGGTGTAGAAATTAATATCTTAGCCAAAAAATCCAGACTTAGGAATGAAAGGAGAGTCGCAATCAAAGAAGAGATTTCAAACTTAGATGGTAAATTTGATCTTTTTGCTAAAACTTTAGAAAGAGTAGTCGATAGATTAGACAACATTAAGAAAAAAGCGCAATGGGATAACCAACCCCAAATCAGAAATCCCAACTACAGAAAAAACAACAATCCTGGAAAAGGTAAAGAACCTTCTCCAGATCAAAACATTAGGCCCCCTTTTCAAGAGAACTATGTTGGTAGTTCTCAAAACAATGTTGAGGATGAGGAAGACATCAACATAGTGATGGAGATAGATGAAAGCAATACAATTTTCCTCACTCAGGAGGATCAAGAACTCTTTGAACTTCAATAGTTCAAAGTTGAATCTGGTGAATCGTTTGACTATAATCAAGGTTATGACTTCGCAATCAATGAAATTCACAGCCAGTATAACCTTAGGAGAAAGAAAAAAATGAGCCTTCTACTAAAAACAATGCTCCAACTCAACAAAATCAAAACAAAAAGAATGTAGAGGCTCCTAAAATAAACATTTTGCAAATTCTTCCAAGAGAAAAAAAGCAAAATTCAAACCCACCCAATCCTAAAAAACAGTCTATTCCAAAGATTGTTGATATCACTGATGAGGTGGCTCAATCCTCCAAAGATGCCCAAAAGGCTAATACTACAAAGACCACAAATTCAGCAAAAACAACAATTCCTAACCCAAAGAAGAATCCAGCTGACTCTAAATCATCAAATCCTAAATCTTCTGTTGAAAATTCTAGATCTGACAAATCCTCTGCTACCACTCAAATTGTTCATGAAAAAATAATCAAAGACAACAGAAATCAAGAAACTCTAACAGAAGATAAAAGAAAAACTCAAGCTAAAGGGAAAACTGCTGAACCTCAAGAAAAACCCACTCAGTTAACAATCACAAAAGATGAACTTCTTCAAATTAGTAAATCTCAACCAGCATTCAACATTCAAGATGAAATATCCAAGTTAAAAATACCAATTCCTTTAACAGAATTGGTAAAGAATGACTTGTATAAATCAACAATCAAAGAAACTTTAAAGATGAATGATGGTGAGGATTCAATTAATCTAAATGATGATCAGCCTGAATTAATTTTTGGTCCTGGTGTAAATGGTACACATGCTGATGGAGAAATCCCTCCTTTTTACATTAGTCTTACTATTCACGACCAAATATTACACAATGCAACGTTAGACTTAGGAGCTTCCCACAATTTAATCCCAAAAGCTATTATGGAAACTCTGAATCTAGAAATAACTAGGCCATATAAAGACGTGTTCTCATTTGATTCCTCTAAAGTTAAGTGCATTGGATTAATAAAAGATTTGTGTGTCAATTTAGTTCAATACCCAGGTAAAAGTATGATCATGGATATTGTAGTAACTAACATCCCACCAAAGTATGGTATGCTTCTTTCTTGCTCATGGGGAGCTAAGTTGCAGGGATCTCTACAACTAGACATGATTTTTGCTACTATCACAGTATTTGGACAGCCCAAAAAACTTTACAGAGAAACTCTAATGAAATACATGGTCAGTAATGCAGAAAGGTCCATAAATTATCCCATCTATTCAACTCCAACTGACCTTGACTCTTTTATTTTATGAAACTCTGATAATGATAATATCCAAACTGAATTGACTAACAGAAAACTTGAACCAAACAACGATAATATCTTTCATGAATCCCTTTGGCATTTATATTTTGATGGCTCAGTGAACAAGACAGGGGTAGGAGCTGGAGTATGGATCACCAACATGGAAACCAGTCATTCGGAAGGACATGCCTTTAGACTCAACTTTAAATGCACCAACAACATGGTAGAGTATGAAGCATTGATCTTAGGCCTCCAAATCATCAGAAACTTAGGAGGTAAAAGAATTTTAATCATGGGTGATTCAGAATTAGTCATTAAGCAAATAAACGTTGAATATTCTGTTCATAATCCTAGATTAGCTAGATATAGAGATGCAACAATTGACTTAGTTGATGATTTACTAGAGTCTAAATTTTCTATTATTTCCAGAAATCAAAATTTGCAAGCACATTGTCTAGCAACTTTTGCTAGCACATGTAATTTACCTTTTCAACCAACACATAAATATACTGCTGAAGTAAAATACAGACCCATTATTCCTGACAATGTTAAATACTGGCAGATTTTCTTTAAAGATGAACAGATTTTCAATTTTTTGAACAGCAAGGAAGAATTCCAAAACTATAAGATAGACATTGATGATAATTTAGATTTAGAATGTAATGTAGATGATAATTTTAACTGTGAAATAAATAGTGTAGATGTACATAAATATAAAAATCCAGTTGTATTTACTCAATCAAATATAGATAATTTAGAAAAAGTAGACATAGAGGAAATAATTGAAGAAGAAATAGACATGCTAGCATTAAAAGATAATCTTTTACCTAAAGGTTTAACTCCTTTAGAAGACTTGTTTGATTCCAATGATGTGACCAAGAAGCCTAAAATGGAGCCAATCAAATCTGATATTGAGGGGTACAATATAGGAACAAAATTACATCCTAGAATGATAAAGTTGTCTAAATATTTACCACAAGAAGAAAAAGTCAAATACATTGATCTGTTGAAAGAATATCAAGATGTATTTGCATGGAGTTATGAAGATTTAAAGGCTTATGACACAAATACAATTCAACATAAGATTCCCGTAAAACATGACCAGAAGCCTTTTAGACAAAAATTAAGAAGGATTAATCCTATCTTGTTATCTTTGATAGATAAAGAAGTGAAAAAAATGTATGAGGCCCAAATAATTACACCAATCAGATATTATGATTGGGTTTCTAACTTAGTACCTACTAGGAAGAAAACTGGAGAAATAAGATTATGTGTAAATTTCAGAAATCTCAATAAAGTGTCTTTGAAAGATAATTACCCTTTGCCAAAGATGGATCAAATCTTGCAGAGAGTAGTTGGATCTTCAAGGATCTCTTTATTGGATGGTTTCTCAGGTTATAACCAGATACTTGTTCAGAAGGAAGACCAACCCAAGACAACCTTTACTACTCCTTGGGGCACTTTCATATATGTGAAAATGCCTTTTGGAATAAATAATGCTGGAGCTACCTTTCAAAGGGCTATGGATATAGCCTTTGCTAAAGAGATCCATGACTTTTTGGTTATTTACTTTGATCATATTATTGTGTTTTCTAAATCTAATAATGAACATTTGGATCACTTGAGACAAGTATTCATTAAATGTAGGAAATATGGCATATCCTTAAATCCCAAAAAGAGTCTTTTTGGACTTAAAGAAGGTAAATTATTAGGACACATAATTTCCAAGGAAGGTATTAGGATATATCCAGCAAGAATTGAAGCCATATTGAAAATTCACCCACCTAGGAACATCAAAGAGTTGCAAGCATTTTTAGGAAAAATAATTTTTTTAAGAAGATTCATTTCTAATCTAGCTGAAATCATAAAGGAACTTAATAACATGCTGAAAAAAGACTCAGTATTAAAATGGACAGTTGAAACAAAACAATCTTTCGAATCTATAAAAAATGCTTTAACCAAAACACCAGTCTTAATTAGCCCAGACTTCAAAAAAGATTTTATTATCTTTTCATTCGCCTCTAAACATACAATAGTTGCAGTTCTTTTACAGAAAAATGACCAAGGTTTTGAATAGCCTATAGCATTTTTTAGTAAAACACCTAGAGATGAACCTTTGAGATATAATATCATGGAGAAACAAGCTTTAGCCTTAGTTAAAGCCATAAAATATTTCAGAGTGTACATTATTTACTCTCACATTATTGCCTATGTTCCTAATTCTGTAGTCAAAGATATTCTTACACATGATGGACCAGATGGTAGAAGAGGAAAGTGGATTGCCACTATCCTTGAGTATGATATCGAAATCAAACCAACTAAGCTCATAAAAGGACAAGGGTTAGCCAGATTAATGGCTGAATCCAACTGTAATGCCTTAGATATAAATTTCATTGCACAAATTGATGACCAAGAAGAGATGGCGACTCCATTGATCAGTGAAGCCTTTCTAGACTCACCATGGTACTCTAATGTTATCTTTGTACTCACACATTTACAAGCTCCTCCTGGTTTAACTAGAACTAAAGCTAGATTTGTCAAACTTAAAGCAATGAGATATTGTATTCTAGATAAAATGCATTATTGGAAAGAGAAAAGTGGGATTATACTTAATTTTTTACTGAAATCAGAAGCTGACAAGATTCTTGAGGAATTTCATGCAGGTGACTGTGGAGGCCACTTATACTAGAAGAGTACAGCAGATAAAATTCTTAGAGATGGTTTCTACTGGCCAACATTGTTTGCTGATGTCAAAAAATATGTTACCTCCTGTCACCAATTTCAGATTTTTGAAGGGAAAAAGAAATTGTTAACCTTGCCCCTAAAACCTATTTCTACTGAGATGCCTTTTCAAAAATGGGGTTTAGACTTCATTGGAGAAATTCATTCCCCATATTTCGGACAACATAAATGGATTTTGACTACCACAGATTATTTTACCAAGTGGATAGAAGCCATTCCTACTAGTAAATTCACAGACTCAGTCATAATCTCTTTCATTGAAAATAATATTTTATATAGATTTGGATGCCCACACAAAATTATTACTGATAATGTAGTTGCATTTAAACCCAAGAAAATGATTGCCTTTTGCCACAAGTATCACATTACCCTAGGCCACTCTATTGCTTATTACCCTCAAGGTAATGGCTTAGCAGAATCCTCTAATAAAAGCCTAATAAACATCATCAAAAAATTACTTCAAGAAAACAAAAAGACTTGGAACAAAAAGCTGATCTACGCCCTATGGGAAGATAGACTTACCACCAAGAAGTCAATTGGTACTTCACCTTACTAGATAGTTTATGGAATGGATGCAGTTTTTCCTTCATCATTGGGAGTTCCAGTAATGAAGATTATTCAGGAATCACAAGTTGAGATTAATGACATTTAATGGAGAATAAATCAAACCATTCATTTACAGCAGACTAGGGAGGAAGTATATGAAAATCTCAAGTAATTCATGATAAGATCAAAAATATTTTTGATAAAAGGAGTAAGGAGGATGATTTTTACATAGGAGATAAAGTGTTAAAATGGGATTCCAGGATAGAGGCAAAGGGAAAACATGGAAAATTTGATTTTTTATGGAAGGGACCTTATGAAATTTATAGGTACAGGGGTAAAAATCAATTTTTTATCCGATATTTAGATGGAATAGACCTTCCAGAAGGACCAGTGAATGGTAGGATGCTTAAACACTACTATTCTTCTGAACTAACTAACAGTTAGGTCCATATTGATTCCTTTTTTACATCATTGTAAATATTCATTACAAGTGAGTAGATTGGATTGGATGTTTTCTTTTCAAAATTTGAAGCCCGAAGTGAAGGCCCTAAGCTCTGAAGAGTAAAATATCATAAGTATGAGTTGTTGCAGAAATCAGAAGACAGTTACAGGATCATCAAGGTTAAAAATTCAAGGCTACTGATCTTAGATTTCTTGACATTTCACCAGGAAATTCCATCCCCATGTGAAGCCGTTGTTAGTGTCCTATAAATATATGATTCATAATTTGGAATTGAATAATGATAGTCTTGTAAATACGTACATACTTTGCCTTCTGCATGTTGTTTTCCCATATTTTGTAAAAATAAAAGAAAAATAGAAAAAATAGAAAATCAAAAAGAGGGTAAAAAGTCCTAAAAGGAAAATCAAAGGACTTAGAAAAAATAATACACCCCAAAAGGAAAAAGATGAATAAAACATGAAAGTGTGCAAGTTTAATGCCACTACTTTTTACTTTTTGCAATTGATCATGGCACAGTGTCAATAAATGCCATAAATCATGATGAGTTGAACTATTTAATCTTGACTTGTCATGTTTCAATTTACTTGTTTTAGATAGAGAATAAAGAATTGTCAAACAGTTTAATCCTGACAATTCAGTAGATAGATATAGAGTAAAAATGAACCCAACAGTTTAATCTGGGTCCTTGGATGAAATAAGGTAGAGTTAGATAGTTTTTACAGCTTTCAAAAGAATATAATGCTCAAGGTTGCTAGCTCAAATGCACCTGCACAAATGGAAGAAAAAATGTTAGATTAAAGATTGGTTAGGTAGAATAAGGTGGGAAAATCATTGTAAATATCTTTCACCAGGCTACAATAACTAATTTCCCTCCCCTATAGTTATTCTGCATTCTAGACTTTCAGTCAAAAAGGCTTAGAGAATTTCTCTGACTTCTGTTGGGATCAGACCCAAGGTTCGATGGCTGTTCAGTTAAAAATGTTTGAATTCTTATAATAATCCCTAATTTTCATCATTGACCATTCATGCATTCATCACCATGCAATTTCATAAGTAAGGACTCCATTTTTTACTTAATGATACATAAATCCCCCATTTGATTAACTGCCTACATCTCATAAAGCATAAAAACCCTCAAAAGGACATTATATCCTAAGTTAAAGTGATAAAATTATGATAATAAAACTTTTCTTTTATTTTCACTTTCCTTAGTTATGATTGTATATTTTGAGTATTCATTTTCCCCTTTGTCATATTAATTTCTCACTTATTTTATTAATTCCCTATAAAATAACCTTCTCATATTTATATAATTCCCCTTTAACTAAATATCCCCTAAAAACCCACTATTTTAAATCTTTAGCCAAAGTTTATTATCCCACATGTTTTAAATAAATGCCCACAATAAAACCCCTTTGGCTAAACTAGCACTATGTAAGTATCCCACCCCCTATAGTTATTAAACCTATCTGGATTAATTAACTATATAATAAAACTAAAAAATATATGGAAAAGCGCGTTTTATTTACATATCCAATGTATTTAAAATAACGCGAAAACATTACCCATTACCCTATTAAATTCTATTGTAAATATCTCACGCCTTCGCAAAATACATTTGCCTCCCTCACATCTTAACCATGGTTTTATATATATTAGCCTCCCTTTATTCATATCTAAACCCAAGGTTAACCCCTTATTTAACCTACCCCACGCACCATTTACAATATATATAAACACACTTTATATATATAAATTTCCCGATAAACCCCTTTGGGACTATATAAACTCACTTTATATACGTCTATTTTACCATTACCTCCGCACATATATCAAACCTTTCTGTTATTAAACTTTGGTTGTTATTTAAACAAAGGTTTTATATCTATCACTGCGCCATTACATAAAGCCACCTGGGCCCCACCCATCCTTCACCGCAACTTTTAAGAATAATCCTAACCGTTTGCATCGTACAAGAAAATCTAACAGTGCGTGTTCATTATTGCACTCCGAACGTGATTGACCAATCTTTATTAAAAGTTGCGTGATAAAAGTTGTTTTTGAATACCGCCGATGCGACGTGTCAAATTCTGATACAATCGCATTAGAAATGTGGTAAACCACTTACCATCCAAGAGCAACGCGAAACCAACTATTGGTTTTCAGCAAATCCACTCTCGCGTTTGAATAGACCTATCATTAATGCTAGATATAATAGTTTATAGTCAAAGGTTAAACTTTGATAAACATTGTTTTATGCATTATTTTCATTCTCGCCTGGTTAAAAGCTCCCGCCCCGACTGTATAAAGAGATTCAAGTCCCTGTTGACCAGTCTATAGCCTTGAAGCTCAACCTTACCACTATTGTTTCATTTGAGAAATCTCTAAAAATTTTCGCTGCGGCAAAGGATCCAGCATAAAGCCAAAGCCACCAGAAACCCTGTCGATTGTCGAAATACCTGTAAATTAGGTATTTTCCTAAATTTGACTAGAACATTTCTAAAATTGAACCATTAAATTAGACCAATTAAGCTACAGAGAAAATAATTTCCAGTCCTAAGTGCCCAAACACTGAAAAAATAGGGCAAACCCTTGCAATTTTTTCTAAGAAATTTCCATAGGCCTAAAAAATCTGTTTTAAAGCCATTTTCTCAATTTCCGGTCATTAAAAGACAATTTCCACGGTTCAAAGGATTTAAAAAGTGCACAGAAAGCTAGAAATCCCTTTTTTCAGTCCTCTACACCCAGAAAACCTGTGTTTTCTATCTAAAACCCTTGCTCAGATTCACAGATTCCCAAAATTGTCCCGGATCTGCTCAATTACCCTCTGTTTCAAAATTAACTAAAGCAAACAGTTTAATCTTGCTTAGTTATTCCCAAAAATGACTAAAAAGTAGGTTACGCCCAAAGATGGAGGTCCCAAAGCCTCAAAATCTGTAACAGCCAAGCTTCCCAAGCCTGAATCCTCAAATATCAACAAGCCAAATCCTGCTTTAATAGCTGATTCAACTGAAGTTGTTATACCTCTCCAACCACCTATTTCCTCTGAAGAAAACATTCCTTTGACTGATTTAGATTACAAGATTGTTGATACAGTGGTAGAATTCAATTTGCTTGAGATTCATAACTGGTGTTATGATAAATTTTTGAATAAAAATCAACATGACATACCTATTTGGGAATCCAATTTGCCCAAATATGTAGTTCCTCTTACTCATCTAGCCCAAGACTTGGTCAGACTATGTCAAATGCATTATGCTCCTGATCTGAGAGCCACGGTAAACAAAGATAGAGAAATTCTGTTTTTCATCACAGTAGAATCCATAAATGAGATGCTTCAGTTGAAGCTTGATCCCAGAGTAGTGCCCTTGTCAATTGAAGAGTTAACCCAGTTATACTTAGAATTGGATTTTCCTAAAAAGTTTTCAGTCTTTTAGAATTTCATGCCTGAATATGTAGACCTTCCTAAGGTGAATCCACCATATGCTGGTTCTGATTTTCCTGAAGCCTCTAAACAAGCGATCTCAATGCTATCCTTCATTCTAAGATATTTTAATGATGAATTTACTGATGCATCTATACTTGGTTTCTTTTCTACATTATCCCCTAGGAAGCCTCCTCTCATGATCTTTGATTTTGCTAGATTCATTGCTGATAGCATGCATTGCCAACTGACCAAATTGCCTATTGAGGGAGTGTTTAGATATTCATATTATCTATTCCATTTGTTTCTATTTTTCCAAGCTGAGCATTTTCCCATTTCTTTGCAAAAGATGGATGTAGAGGGCTAGCCTCTATCAGTGATATTTTGGACATCCTTGCTTAGAAAGGAAGGAAATGAATTCAGTTATAAACAGTTTTCAGACTTATTCATCAGGACATGCATGAATTTGATTTACAAGCCTCAACAGCCCAGAGTGAGTGAAGAAATGAAGAGAATACTACAGCTATCTGAACAATGCAAAGTAGGAGACTGGTACTTATATCAGAGACACACAGAATTAAGAATATTTGGAACAAATTTGTCCCGACATAAGTTACCTAAATTTTTAACCATCATGGTTTTTGCATTGGAATATTTGAGACAAGTTTTAAATGCAGATGCTATAAACTTCATGGCATCAAAGAAAAAGACTCAGTTTAAGTTGAAGAGCTAGATTGGCCCTTTCATAGTAAACAATAGGGAGGCTGAGAAAGAAATATCTGGACAATTAATAGAGTATCAGTTGTAAGAGATTTTTAAATGGAATTATGATTCCCAGGGTTATCTCAGTGCTATAATGGTAAAATGCAAGCTTCAAGCTTTTATACATGACTCAAAACCACATATAGAGAAGTTTTCCAGTCAAATGGAATGGATTCCAAACACATTGATAGATCCTAGTGATGATACAGAAATAGTGAAAAGGACAGATAATTCACAGGCTATAATAGTCACAAAATAGCCAGAATGTTCAAACAAAAGGACCAGGAATGAAGAAGGATATTCAGCAGAGACCATTGCAAAAAACAAATTCAGGATTATTTACAACAAAAGGGAAAGAATGATTGCTGCTGAGAAAGAAAACACAATAGAAATAGATGATACCAATGATCAGGGAATGAATAATGATCAATTAGAAAATCAAGAGGCCACAGTAATAGTTGATGAAGTTTTGACAGAAATTCAGAAAGGACAAGATGCAGCACAAGAGCAGGACAATCAAATGATTGAAAAACAGGTCAATATTGAAATTTCCTCTTCCTCCAAAATAGCAGATGAAAAAGATTCAAATATCAAACAAGGTACAAACAAATTAAGGAGAAAAATTAGGAGATCAAGAGAGAAATTTACTCTCAATTTCTCGAAGAAAATCCAGGTAACAAGGACATATTTTTAACAACATTTGATTATTCTACTAATAAAATGGTCATGTCCTACCTCCAACCAAAGGTTGCAGATCCAAAGACAGTCTCAGACTACAGCAAAATAGACTTTGAAGTTGATTCATAGAATATCCATGAGCTTGATCAAATTTAACTTCATAGACATACATCTGAAATGCTATATTCAAAAATAGTGGATAAGACGAGGAGTACTATTCAATTGCAAAACACCATTTTTAATATGTAGGACCAGATGAGGCTAGACAAAGCCAAAATAAATCAGGATTAAGTCCTTGGAAGATCTAGTCCTTCAGATGGGAGTAGATCCATCAAACATATAGGTGGCTCAAGCCTTAATAAAGCAAAAGAATGATGATATCACTGCTTTGAGGAAACAATTAAAGCTTCCTCCAAATGAACAACCTCAAGCAAAATTAATCCTCCAAGAACAAACTGAAAAAGAAGAAATGGCCAAGTTAATACTAAAATTGACTGCCCAAGTCAAAGAGATGGAAGATCATATGGACATCCTTATAAAAGAAAAAGAAGCAGTAAAATAAATTGATGTGCAAACTATTCCCACTGTTATTCCTATGGTTAGCATAACTGTCCCTTCCACATTGGTAGAAAATTTAGCCCCAAAAGTGCCACTGGAAACTACAGTTTCAGTGCAATCTATAGATGCTTCTGCCATAGGATCATCTACCACACAGGTACATCAAACAGGTGAAGTAGCAGATATAGTAAAAGCCATGGAGGAGATGTCCCTAAAAAATAATGAGATAATCAATTTGAAAAATACCATTCAAAATCTTGAATCATCAAACAGGAATACATTGATTACATCAAAAGGACATGAACAAAGAGAAAAAAGACTTGAAGAACAGGTAAAGATATTACAGTAGCAAGTAAATCTCAGTGAACAGGTGTCCGTCATCAAGAACTATCTTTGGAAAAACATAATTCAAGGCATACATCTATAATGGCCTTCAATTCAAATCATATATGAGCAGGGAGATTTAATTAAGGTAGCACAGGTGGAAATTCAGAAAACAAAGGAATAACTAGCTAATAAACCATCTCAAGCTTTGAATCTCTTTAAATTTTTAAATAGCAAGAACAGAGAGGAGCTTGAAGAATTGAAAATACAAGACATGACAAAAACAATTCTTCAAATCAAAAAAGTCCTAAATAAAAGGAATATGATGAACAATTTAAAGGAAAAGCGTGAGGCTATGAATTTGTCAATAACAAAGTTTTTGGCTAAATACACAATATTGAGACAAGTAGGCCTCCCGGACATTCATGGCTTTAATGAAAAGTTAATGGTTCAAACAGATTATGACAAGAAGATCAGGGCCCATGCCAAAGAACAAATAAATAAGCCTCTGCCACAAGGTTCCCCAACTGGTAAAGTTACCTTGGAGTACTTTGAAAACTTATTTTTTCTACAGAATGAAATTAAACATATTTTCATTATCAAACCAAATCTCTCCAAGTACACTGATGCTGAGGAAAGTTACCGAAAGTTGAAAAGTATGAAAATACCAAGTGATCAGCAGTGGCAGGAGTTCACCAATTTTTTATAGCAACATTGGAGCAGAACAACAGAAAATGTACAGGTAAAATAGTGAAGTTGAGAAGAAAAGAATAAAAAATGTTTATGTGATTTTGGATTTTTACTGCTGATATGAATCTTTTATAGCAGTAAAAGAGTAAAAGGAAAATTCAAGCAAGACAGAGAAATGATGGGACAGTTTTTTACCACAGTGAAAACTTCATCTTACAGTTTTCAAGAGGTTAAAATAGCAGTTGAAAGTGTATCAGAAAGTAACAGAATCGAAGTGTATCCGAGGAGAAACAATCAGCTAGTTTTTACTATGGTAAATTCCTTTTTTTACTAGCAGTAAAATGACAAATGAACAGAGTAAAGAGTATCAGGAAGGAAAGCAGCGTTAAATTATATAAAGTGAAAGAGTATCAATCGAGCAATCTTCAAAACAGATATCTTCCAAATGTGTCAGCAAGCATGTACACCTAGTCAACAAACTGTTTTGACTAGATCATGTTAGTTCTATTTTTTATAGAAAAAAAGGACAGCTTGCTAAGTTGTTAAGCATTTGTCCCTCTTAGTGTGTTAAGATATTTTATTTTCCTAGAGTTATTCCTAGATTTTTTTAGGATATTTTGTACTAAACAATTTGTATAAATACTTCACTCTTTGAAGTATTAAGAGTGGAATAAAGTTGCTGAGATTATTATAGACGATTTTGCTAGTACTTTGGAGGCTCATGTGTTGATTTCATAGCAGCATTCTGGAAAAAAGTCAACTAGACTTCATAACTCAGGATTCATGTGATAAGATAATGAGTAAAGTGATTTCTTACTATCATTGTTTCCTCTTCTGAAGTTTCGTTCAATTTTATATATGTTTTTTCAATCCAAATGATTAATTAGGAATATTATCTCAGGATAAGTGTAAAAACTTCATATCTTAGCTAGTTGATCATTTCAATATTTTATGTTTATTTCCGGACTTAGGAATTCTTAATTTCTCCTAGTCCCGTTTGACCTCTGCCTCCTTCCCATTTTTTCCAGATTAAAGGATCCTTCATTGCCCTTTATCCCGAAAATAAGCCATCTCATCAAATCAAACTATTCAAATATTTAAGGGTTATCTACCTTGCCCTTAGTACATTAGCATCCTTTTGGCCTTGCCTTCCAGTCTTTCTTGCTACATCTTGACTCCATAGCCCAATGGACTAGTAGATCCCTCCTTAATTTATCACCAAGTGATCTTATTTCCCACCAAAATTTCCAAACAAAAAACCAAGTGCCCAATCATACCTAGCCTAAAATATCAATTCAAAACAAAGTTAAATCTGAAAGAGAGATCCCTCTCTAAAATTTAGGAAGGCTAGATCCTAAATTTCCAAAGTAGGTTTATGGTTACCCCTAGTTTTCTTTAACTATAAATAAAAATCCCAAGACCTAAGAAATTACTAGGGTGATAACACATTCCTCTCCGATTCTTAATTCAGTCTTCTCTCGATTAGACATTGTTGTGGAGTGCAATGGAAGATGGTAGGTAGGTCGCTCATCATCACTAGAATCCTGATAATTTAAAAAAAAAAATATTTGAACATGATTAGTACAAAATATATGATATCAATTTGTAACCACGTTGACAATATAGCATAATTAATTTATTTTACATTGAAATAATTACATTAATCAATATACCGAACAATTATAATTATTACCATCATTGTCCCAAGATTGTAGCTAGAAGATGAAATATTGTTACAATTGGCAGTGTGAAGCAACTGTCCATTTTCATCTACCAAATGCGCCTTGTGGTATGCTGCTCCTGATAGGAGCTTCCAACGTTTTGGAGTTTTTTGAATATTTTGTGCATCTAAACTCGATTCTAAATCTGCATGAACCTACAAATTTGTATACATTATAAATTTAATTAAGCTGTGCATGATTGGCATGGATAAAAAACATAAATTCAATTAGATAACGAAAATATAAATAAAATATGAAGTAAATATTACGTCTCGAGATATATAGGGAGAACTCTGCGATGGACTTTGAGAAATATTATGGAACGAGATGGATTTTGAAGAATTGTCCATTCGATATAATTATGATATTTTCTCTCTACATTTCAGCAAAATCAACAATAAATTTTGGTGCACACACCTAAAAGTAATTCCGGTGCCTTAAAAATGGATTTCTTGTTATCGGTGCTAATGTAGATCACCGCACCAGTGCGTTTTCGTTACTGCGCACCGGCGTCGTGGTATAAACGAACGCAATGTTGCGGTTCTATTAAGTGACGCACTGGTGTGGTGATATTAAATGATGCATCGGTCATGAATAACCGCAAATAAAAAAAGTGCAACTCTATTTTCTTTAAGAAAAAAAAAAGGTAAATTGAAAAATGGGTGGAAAATATTTTCGAAAATATAATTTCATAAAACAATTCTTTAAATACTAAACACTTTTCATTATTTCACCATTTTTGCAAAAAAATTCAGCCAGAGATTTGCAGGAGACATACCTGGAGTAACAGAGCATGAGAACACTGTGGAGCAACAAAATACGTTCAAACAAAAGTATTCAGATAATCTGAATTCCAAACCACTGGTGATTCAAACACTGTAGCATAGAATTTCAAATGATCTCGTGATTAAAATTTATTTATTTTTACTTTTTCTGCACTTTTTCTTACGTAGTGAGAAAAATATTTCAATTTCTTTTTCATTTTTAGAAACAAAATAAAATAAAAAATCCGTTTTTATCCTAAGCCCTACATTCTTTTTCCCTTTCTTCTATCTATTTCTGTGATTTCAGAAATAGGGCTTTTCATTTTAGATTTATAGGGTTTGTATTGCTATATATAGGCCTAAGACATCCAACCCACGGGGCGACTTGCATAGTCAGATCCCAATCCATGTCAGTCCTTGCGTGAATTTAAAAAAAATAGAAATTTTTTATTGCTGTGCCCGACGTAGCCTAGCACACATGTGCGTTGGATTATCTCAGCGTACCACAAAAGTACTATGTGATAAAAAATTTAAAAACAAATTTTCTTTTAATCAGTGTGGCATATGTAAAATAGGGCACCGGTGCGCTATTTCATTATGGTGCACCGTGCTCGTGTTGTTTCGCAAAAATGATTATTGTGTTAATCGGTGCACCATGTAACATGTAACACACCGCACTGGGTCTCCTAGTTGACAGAGAGCACCATATGGTGGTCCCTTGCTTGCGCGGGGCGTTTATGCTACAAAAACTAACACTGGATGATTTTTATTATTTTGTTTGTGTAAATTGGTGCGGTGGTTAACATGTAATACATCGGTACACCTTGTTGACACAGAACACTATACAATGTGTTATACTATTTTGGTGGTGCATTTATAAGACCATTACGCACCGACGTCGGCGAGTACACCATGAATGGCGCACCAGTTTCTTGAGATTTTTTTTTTACCTAAAAATTTGAAAATTTATTTATAAAATATATTAATGAATGATATGGTACAGGTTTCATATTGATAAATAAATGTCTTACAAGAGATCAAGTAACAAAAATATTTATAATACATCGAAAAAGAAAAAAAGGAAAGTTCTTTGTAAATTCTTTACAAAAAATATTATTTTTGAACTATATGTAAGTTTAACTAATATGTATTGTTTACTTTGTATCATGCAGAGCCACAAAATGACGAATCTCGATAATATTATTTCTAATCTAGGAGCAGAAGAGTGTAAAATCTTGGTGGAAAAATTGCAAAAGGATGAATCGGGTGAATGAAAAAATACTATCGATCCAATATGAGTTTCTTTTTTTAATTTTCATTAATAATATACTTAAAATTATTAGATAACATGTGTCAAACAATATATTAATTCACAACTATTTAATGTTCTACAGGGACCAACAACTCAGAAAGGGAATGTCGTTCTAAGGAAAGAAAAAAAATAGAACATGCAAATGAAAATGAATTGCTCCTTATCTCATCTGGAGTGGTGTTGTAGGTTAACGAAAGGGGGGAAAACTTTTACAAAAGTTTGAGGGATCTAGCGGAACAAATGTATAGATGTTCTTTCCACTTACAATACAAAATCAATCCAATTATTCCAAGAACCAAATTTTATCTAAACTACAGGAAGAGTTTCCATTGAATTGGTCAATGAGACATGTTAAACTTTTAATAGAAAAAACGTACAACAACAAAAAAGAAGGAATGAAAAAGTAATATTCCTTTAAATGTTTGTCTAGAATTATTTATAAATATCACTTTTGTTATATTTACTTTTCATATATCAATATAAAAAATTAAATAGTTTATTGTCATGTTACATTTTCAAGAAGATTATGAAAATCTCAAAAGATGAACGAGCTGATATCAGAAATATGCTAGTAGGAATGTCCAAAAAGGTGTACAAGGAGATGGTCAAAGAAATGGACAAATTTGCATCACAGGAGGATCATTGAATTTTTCGATCATTAGGTACAGTAAATAAACAATTTAGCATTAAATATTAAGCACATCTTGCAAAAAAGAAAAGAAAATGGAACCCATTCAGCACATAAAACAGGACGACAAGGAAGAAAAGGGTTGATATCTAAGTTTGTGAGTAATTATTACTTCCTTATAAAAACTTAACTAGATTTCATTTTTGTATTTTTTAAGTTTTTTTACAAAAATCATCATTGAATGTCTTCAAACAAGTGCTAACATACAAAGAAGAACCATCAGATGAATTGATTGACATTGGGTTAAATATGGGTAGGGAGTATATGTTGGCATATCAGAAATTAATTGTGGAATTTGTAAGCATCTATTGATTTTGTTTTACTTAGCTCCGTCTATAATTAATACAACAAAAAAAAATCTCTTATATTAAATATATGACTTGTTATGGGGTATAAAACTTGCAAGAAACAAAGTATGGAACTGTGATAACAGATGAAATCTTGAAAGATGAATGTATATACTTCATGAGTCAATTGTTGCTATGGTACGTCATTTCTTTTCGTTTTACATTTATGTATATTATTTAATATTGAAATTTTCATTATTCTCACCAATGTATATACACTCATTACAATTTATTTTTATGTTTATAGATGGAAGGTGAGGAAGAAGAAAACAATCAACACCGTGAAAAAAACATTCCTGAAAATAACCAAAGTCATGGAAGTAGCTCTAGCAGTGACAGGAGTTCAAGCGAAGAATGATGATCACTATGTTTGGATATCAAAGAAAGGCGTAATTTTTGAAATATTTATCTGTGAAATCGGACATTTTGTTTAATGTAATGGACATAGTGTCCCAATTGAAAGACAAAGGGATACCATTAACTGTCCCATTTTGTATGACAAAGACTGTCTTATCCATATATATATAATAAAATATGTTTTAATTTATTCTATTGTGTTCTCCATTGTCTCTGTGAAATGTAACACCACTGATTAAATTTACGGATGATTAAATATTATAATGAAGAGATGTGAAATTTGCTGATATGATATAACAAATTAATCCAAACATCACATTCAAATGCACTAATAAAAATTTAATTCATATGAATACTATTATAAGATATGTGTCATCTTTTGATGAATAATGAATTTTAAAAAATCACAATAATTATGATATGATATAAAAAATTAATCCAAACATCACATTCAAATGCATTAATAACAATTTAATTAATATGAATAATGTTATAAGATGTCTCGACTTTTGATGAATAATGAATTTTAAAACATCACAATAATTGCACTGTCACAGGTCGATGTTTCTAAAAAATACAAAATGAACACCGGTGCATGTCAGTTACTGTACACTGGTGCATTTGTATGATATAGTGCACCAGTGCATTTATACGACCTATAGGCACCACACAAATACCAATACCAATTATAAATATCGATGCGTTTGTGCGATACTGCGCGCTAGTGCATTTATGTGTGTCTACGCACTGAGGCATTTGTATGACCTATGGGCATCGCACAGATCCCACTACGAATTAGAACAAATGGTGTGTTTGTCTGATACCGCGCACTGATGTGTTTCTATAACTCGACGTACCGGTGCTTTGAGACAACCTGTGGGCACCGCACAAATCCCAAGACCAATTACAACAGCCCCGTGCGTTGTATAACCAACACTGCGCCCCGATGTGGTGTTATACTTTGACGGCCTAGTGCATGCACCTTTGACCGCCTTGGGCCACCTTCTAGATGACACGCACCAGTGCGTTGACACCTTAGTAGCGCACCGATGAAAAAAAGATCTGTGATAACCTCCGGCCACCCAGTTTTTTTAGTTGTGTTGAAATTCCGTTAAAAGCTCCTACAAAACTCCATAACTATAAATGGATGTTGTAGAAATGTGTTTTTGACAATTTTGGCAAATTTTATAACACTAAAAACCTCCTTTATAACCTCCGCCAGAAGGTCTTTTCCTTGTAGTGGGATTTCATCTTTTCTCAAAGGTGACATATCCAGTAAATGCCCCTACAATCAAACTTTGGAACAGATCTAAATAGAAGTTCTTCATTTTAATATCCATAAACCACTACCATTTTAAGGCAAACCATGTCCATGTGTCATTTCTCCCTTCTCCCATACACTTTTAGAAAAAATTTAAGGCATGTGTCATTTCTATTTCATTTCTCCCATAAACTATAAGGCAATTTGTCATTTCTCCCACAAACTCATAAATGTGTGACTTTTGACATAACTTCATCAACTACTACCACTAGTTGTTTTAGTAAGTGCATAAAATAATTTTGCAAACCATCTAAATGTCATTTCTCCCACAAACTAAAGGCTTTCTCTTATTAACTCGAAGCAAACTTTAAGGCCTAAAAATTGAACTTTAAGTGGCTGAACTCTCATAGGATTTTGAAATTCCATAGGATTTTAGTCTGTCTGTTGAGTGTTAACTTCTACAAGTTCTAAAGGAAGAGTCTGTAAAGGGCCAGGTAGCCTCTAGATCTCATCTTTTCTCAAATGTGACATATCCTATAAAAGATGTTGCTATCACTCTAGTAATTCCCAAGTTGTGAGATTTTGATTTAAAGTTTTAAGAACACTAGAGGTAACCACAAACCTACTTTTAAACTCTAGGATCTAGCGTTCCTAGGGTTCAGAGAGGGCTCTCTCTGTAAGATTTAACCTTTTTATGAGTATAAGATATTAGGCTAGTTATGACTGTGCAATTTGGTTTGGTTTGGTGGGAAAAATCACTTAATGTGATGGATAGTGGGAAATTTGTTTGTCCATTGGGCTAAGGAGTCAAAATTCAAGCAGACAGAACTAGGATCAAGGTAAAAAAGTCAAATGTTTTTAGGGCAAGATAGATCAGTCTTTGAAGATCTTGGAACGCTATTTTGGTGAAGTGGTTTGATCGGGAGAAAGAGAAATGAAGGGTTCTTTGATCCAGAAAAAGGAAGGAGTAGATAGAGGTCAAAAAAAAGAGGGAGAAATTAAGGGTTCCCTACTCTAGAAATCAGCAGAAAACATAGAAATGATAAATAGTAAAGACAGGGTGCTTTTAACAAATCCTGAAATAATGCTCCCGTTTATTCATTCAAATTTGGAACACATATATGGATGCATGAAACAAAGAAGATAAGAAATGAAAAGTAGAAAGTACTTCACTTCAATGGCTCATCACATGAATCCTAAAATATGATGCTAGTTGATTTGATCAAGTCTGCTACTCGAAATTTGCAAAAAAAAACTTCCAAGTCCAACAAAAATGACTATAGAAATCTTCAGCAATTTATTCCACAATATTACTTCAAAGTGTGAAGTGTTTATACAAAATTGATTACAAAATATCCTAGAATACTTCTAAGAATTGTCTATTGGAAAATAAAATATCTTTACAATAAAATATCTTTACATTAAAATAAAGACAACTGCTTAACAAATCAACAAGTTGTCGTATTGATCCAAATAAAATAGAAACTGTTTGTGGATTAGGTGCAGCTAGCTGCCTTGGTGTCCTCTTTGCTGTCCAAGATATTTCAAATCTGTTTTTTGAAATATTGTCTCTTTATCTTATACTCTTTAACTCTGATTTATCTTTATCCTCTGATACTCTTTAACTTGGATACTCTTTAACCTCTATAAAAACTACCTTACTACTATAATAAATTATGTTTTGACTGTAAAAATCAGCAAACTATTTTGTCTTTCTCTCTGCATTTTGAATTTTAAAATAAATCAATAAGTGATTGAAAAGCTTCATCATTAGGAATTTGTATCTTTTTCAACCTCCTGAAGTTTTCATCTGCCTCAGTATATCGAGAAAATGTTGGTTTTATGACAAATAAATGTCTTATCTCATGTTGTAGATAAAATAAATCTTCAAAACTTCTAAGTAAGACCTTCCCTGTTGAAATTCCTTGTCCACTTGTCTTTTCAACCTGCTCTTTTGCATACTCTCTGATTTTCTTATTATAATCTTTCTGTGGCATAATTTTGTCATTAACGACCAAAATGTTAGGAAAACTTCTTTGCCTCAAATTTTCAAATTTAACCATAAACTTGGTTATGGCTATGTTCATATTTTCACATTTCTCTTCAAGTTCTTTCATCAGATTCTTCTTTGAAAGGACTTTCCTTATTTCAAAGATTGTCTCTGTCCTATCAGTGATTTCTAGTTCTTCCAACTCTTTCTTGGTTTCAGTGTTGAGAAACTTTATCAATTCTAAGGCTTGCTCAGGTTTGTCATCTAGCTCATCTTTTGTTTTCTTAATTTTTGCATGTGCTGCCTTTGTAGATCTCTCTGTTTAAAGATTATTTGGATTGAGGGCCACACATCATTGATGGCTTCAATGATTTTGTTCCATAACTGGTTTTTCACATATGATATTGGCTCCTTCAAGGTTAAATCTTTTTGTAGTTTTTTCAATTCTTCATTAAACCTATTAGCTCTTTGCTCATGAGTTTTAGCATTTATTTGAGCTAACTTCTTTGTATCCTCAAGGTTAACAATCACTTTTTTCAATCTGTTAATCTCACTTGTTTGAAGTGACATTTCCTCCATGGCTTTTACTAATTTACTAGCCTCATCTGTGAGTTGCACTGTTGATGTAGAAGATTATGTGGCTGAAGTTGTAGATGATGTCACTGGTAGTGCAATAGCCAGTGGTTCTTTTGGTGCCAACTCTTCTGCTAGAGTTGAAGGCACAGGAGTAGTAACCATGGGAATTATTGTAGGAGTTTCCTGAGTTTTAGTAGTTTATTTTTCATGTAAATCTTGTCCATTTGAGTCTCCATTTCTTTGATCTATCTTATTAACTGAAAAATTAAGTTCATCATGTAATCCTTATGAGTTTGTTCTTGTACAATTTCTTTGGCCTGTGGATGTTCATTTGGTGGCAACTTAAGCTGTTTCCTTAATGCTACAATGTCCTTGTTCTTCTTCTTCACTAACTGTTCTACTGCTTTAACATTTGCAGTATCATATCCTATTTGGAGAACCAACTCTTCAAGAGACTTAATTCTAAGATCTTTGGCATATGATGAGGCCTTATCAACCTTCATTTGATCCCTCATGTTTATGATTTTATTCTAAAGCTTTTTGATACTCATAGCCTTGGTGGTTATAGTAGAATATAACATCTCTGAACTCTCCCTATGAAACTCAATTTTATCTAGTGCATGAATGCTTTTTGTTGGCACTTCTAGATCAACCTTTTTGTAGTCTACAACTGTCTTTGGAGTCTTCAATGTAGGCTGTAATACTGACATGATCAAATTTTTATTTGAGTAATCAAAGGCTAATAAAAGTCTGTTTTGAACATCTGGTGTTTGCTTCAAATATTGAGAGTAAATCTCATTTTAATATCTTCATTCTTTTTTTGAATCTGTTTATACTCTTCCCTGATATCAAGATCCTTTTCCTCTGCTGTATGTGAAGATGATGCTTCTAAATTTTTTTGTTTTTCTATCATCTATGCGTTTGAATTATAAATCTGTACTTTATTCAGATTCTCTGTAACTGGCTCATTTCTGATGACTGTAGCAGCATCTGTATTTATTACTGGGACATCTGTGTCTTCAAATTCAATAGTCACTTTTCCTTTATCAACTGAATTTATCTTGGGCTTTTTATTGTATCTTAATTTGAACCTAGTTTCAGTTGTGGTTTCAATAGTGTATGTTCCTTCTTATTTGACTCTTTTGGTGTCTTTTTCTCCCTGATTAGCAGTTTGTAAGGTGTGACTAGTATCACCCTGCCTTATGCATCTATCAAATTGTTTTCTATCCACTGATTCTGATTGACATACTTCTCAATATCTAGTTTTTTCTCATGACTGTAGGGTGTTAGTTTGTACTTAACCCTCATTTTACTCAGTATTCCTTGTGGATCATAGTTCCAGGAGAAACTCTCTTCAAATATGTACTCTAGTAACTACTTCGCTGCTTCTTGTTCTACATCTCTGTGATTACAAATAAATGGTCCTACCTGATTCTTTAACTTAAACTGGGCCTTTTTCTTAGCTGATAGGAAATTGATAGAATCATAATTTAATATTTATCTGATGTATTCGAAGGAAAAAACCCTAATTGGTACATATTTGGGTAGTTTGTAGGGTAATAAATTAGACTCAAAAACTCTGATTTCAGTATGTTTTTCATACAAATACCAATCACCAGTTTTAGTCGATTCAGATAGCTGAAGAATTTTCTTCATTTCATCAATAATGCTTGGCTATTATGTGTTGCTCAACATATTGAGAAATGGATGGACAAAATTATCTGTAAACTCTGCAAAAGTGAATTCTGAGGACTCTTTTTTGATCAGTGAAGTCCAAAAGATGACTGAAAGTGGATTTTCTTCTATATCAAGTTTTTAGAGAGTTATAGGGAACTTGTCTGCTTGAAAATACAAAAACATATGGAAGAGAAAAGATGTGTAGATAAACACTCCTTCAGTTGGAAATTTAACCAGTTGATCATGAATATTGTCAGTAATATACTCAACATAATTGAAAATTACAGAGGGAGCATGTCTTGGTGCAAAAGTAGACAGAAACCCTATGATGGAATCATCAGTATGCTCATCTGTAAAGTATCCTAGGATGAATGACAGCATGGAAATGACATGTCTTGAACACTCTGGAAATTTTGAAGTAGAATATGGGGCATTTATTTGAGGAATTTCCACATGTAAAGGCATAAAGGCTTGGAAAATTTGAAATCTTTTGGGAAAATCAAGGCCAATGTACAACTTTGTAAGTGCCTCTATTAACAAAGGAACTGCTTTAGGATCATGTTTGATTTGTAACATCTGGTTTATGGACTCAGCAGTAATTGTAAATAGTACCTCTTTGTTTGCATTCATCATTTCTCTATTTTCAGTTGAATAATAACTTTGACGCAAAATAATAACCTCTGGGCATGGATGAGTGACTGGAACAACATATTTGGGCAAGTTTGATTCCCAAATTTGGACTTCTTCAACCTGATCTATGGAATTTTCATATCTCCAGCAGTGGAGATCTAACAAATTAAATTCAACTAGTGGATCTACTATTTTGTAACCTACATCTGCTAAAGGGATGTGATCAATGTATACAAAAGGAGGTTGTAGAGGATTCACAATGATAGCAGTCTTGGAGAGTGGATTTTGGCATTTTTAGGCTTTTAAGATCACTAAAACTCTAATTTTTAGAATTTCTGGTTTCTTCTGTAAGATTAAATGGTTTACAGAAGTATTCTTGATTTTGACAGAGGTTCTTGGATGAAAATGGATACAACTTGTTCTTTCTTTGGATTTATCTTTAAATTTCAATCTTGAAAATGTATTTCAGACTCTTACTGGTTATGAAAATAAGAAACAGGGGTTTCTTAAGCTTTTCGGTGTATAATTGGGTTGAAAAATTGTTTGAAATGAAGCATAGAGGGTCAGGTTACCTGCAGAGGATTTCTGGGTTTGATCAGAGTTTTATATAGTATGCAAAAACTAGAATAAACTCAATATTTTTCTTTAAAAATGAACACAGTATAAAACAATGTTTTGTCAAAAATTTGACAGGGTTTTGTCTCTTTTTGGGCCTTTTTGGGTAACTAGAAGCTTTCTTGGAGAAATTAGGCTTGTACTAGTTTCAATTTCTTTAGAATTTTTTTTCAGAATGAAAAAGGCTCGATTTCTTGGAAAATACCTTTTCATGCAGGTATGAGTCTTTGGTACAGGTTCTGAAGCGTTTTAATTGGTCTCTGGTATTTTCTGGAAGCAATTTGGGACTTCCAGCAATCTTCAACAGCAAATGCGGGCGTTTTTCAGGTTCTAGGCTTGAAAATAAAGCACATGCTTGTTCTAAGTCGGGAGGACGAACACAATTAGAAAATGCAGAAAAAGGGATTAATGGTGCGATTTCAGAGTTTATTTACCATTTTAGGTTAAAACTGACCTGTAATTAATGTCAATCACATCGGGTGATGGGTGGTTTCGGGTTTCAAAGGTGAAAAACCACGGGCGGTTATCACATTGGATTTGAGCGGTAAGTGGTTTTAGTTGGATCGGATGTGATCCAACAGAACTGTGTGACGTGGAGGAGAGAGGAAAGGCTAAAATAACCTATTTTGCATGGTTAGGAAATCTGTTAGGATCGCGCAACTAAAAATGCGATATGGGATTTTGACCCTTGTATTGAAGGATCGGGATGCGAACGGTTGCGATTGCATCTTGGAGCTGCTAGGCATTCAGAGGTGGGGTTCGAGGTTTTATTAATAAGGCAGGATAGGTTTTAAATTATAAATATGTATTTATAACGTTAAAAAATTTGTATTATATTATTGGCGGAGGGGGTAAAAGTATATGGTTTAAAATTTAAAATATTTAACAAATGTTTGAACTAATGGCGCGTGTATTATATTATATGGCATAATAACCTTTTAACAAGTGTTTTAATACCATAGTGTCGGGATATTTATAATGTTATGTTTAAACCTTATGGGAAAAAGGGCGGGTTTATTTTCGTCACATGGGATAATTTAACATAGGTTTAAACTTTAAATAAATGGGTTTTGGGGGTTATTTATATATAAAGGATTTAATCATATATACGAGAGGGATATAATATAAGGATTTAATACTTTAGGTTAGTATTTAATATGAAATGAAGGTGTTAATGTATGAAATGAATTAAAATACATAGTTTAAAACTAAGTAAAGTGTAAAAATAGGCAATAAAGCATTTTTTGTCCCATTTTTTATTCTTTACAGATAAAGTTAGGATAAATGTATATTATAAGTTTTTTGAGTGTTTTTTGAATGAAGATGAAATTAATTAAGTAGGGTTTTTACTTTTACTAAGAAAAATGATATTTTACTTAGGAAAAGGGATCATAATCTTGGAAAAGGGTGAATATGCTGATGAGATGGGTTTTATGAATGGAATCCAGTATCTTTAACCAATCAGTTATAAAGCCTTGGGTCCGGTCCCAATAGAAGTCAGAGAAATGCTCTAAGCCTCTTTAACTGAAGGTTTAGAATACTGGATGATTGTGGGGAAGGGAAATTAGTAATTTCTGCCTGATGATGCTTTATTACATGTCTTTCACAACTTCTTTCTACCTACCCATCATTATTTCTAACATTTTTTACTTCATTTTCATGGGTGCATTTAAGCTTGCAACCCTAAATCCATTTTTCTTTCATAGCATAAAAACTATCTAAGTCTAACCTTATTTCATCCTAGGGTTCAGATTAAACTGTTGAGCTCCTCATTTATTCTCTAACTATCTACTGATATGTCAATTTTAAACTATTTGACATATTTTTATTCTTTATCTATAACATGAAATTCAAAGCATGAAAATTTAAGATTAAATTGTTTAACTGATCATGGATTATGGCATTTATTGACAAACTGCACATAATCATTATTCTTGCAGTAAAATTAAATAGTAGTGGCATTTTGACTTGCTCACTTTCAGGTCTTATTTTATCTCTTTTTTATCTTTTTCGGGTCTATTTTTTGTAAGTCCTTTGATCTTTCTTTTAGGACTTTTACCCTCTTTTCATGTTTTTATTATTTTTCAAATATGGGAAAACAACTTGCAGAAAGCAAGGTATGTACATATTTACAAGACTTTATCAAAGTTAATTCAAAAATTATGAACCCTATTATTATAGGATCCTAACAGTGGCTCCACATGTGGATGGCATTTCCTGGTGAAATGTCAAGAACTTTATGACTAGTAGCCTTTGAATTTTGACTGGGATGACCCTGTAAGTGTCTTCTGATCTCTGCAATTATTCATATTTATGATATTTTACCTCTCAAAGCTTAGGGCCTTCTCTCTGGGCTTCAACTTTGTTAGGAAAACATCCAATCCAATATAAAATCTTCAATGTATATATACAATGATCAAAGTAAATGAAACTAACTATCTGTTATCTCTAAGGAGTAGTAGTGCTTCAACATTCTGCCATTTACTGGTCCATATAACATATTTGAACCATCCATTTCTTTCAGATAGAAAGCATTGTTACCTCTGTAACCATAAATAAGATAAGGTCCTTTCCATAGAAAATCAAAATTTCCATGTTTACCCTTGCCTTCTCTTCTTGAATCCCATTTTAACACTTTGTCTCCAATGTAGAAATCATCTTCTTTACTCTTTTTGTCAAAAAATTTCTTTATTTTATCTTGGATAACTTGTGAATGAATGTAAACCTCTTCTTTTGTTTACTACAAGTGAATGGTTTGATTTATCCTTCTTTGAATTCCATTTGGTTCAACTTGTAATCCTTGGATAATCTTCATTACTGGTACTCCTACGAAAGATGGAAAAACAACATCCATTCCATATGCAAGCTGGTAAGGGGCTGTACCAATAGATTTTTTGGTTGTAAGTCTATCTGCCCATAAGGTATTGACTAACTTCTTGTTCCAAGTCTTTTTGTTATATTCAAGTAACTTTTTGATGATGTTTACAAGGCTATTATGTGAAGATTCAGCTAGACCATTACCTTGTGGGTAATATGCAGTAGAATGGCCTAGGGTAATGTGATATTTATGGAAAAAGTCAATCATATTTTTAGATTTGAATGCAGCTACATTGTTAATAATTATCTTTTGAGGACATCCAAATCTTGAAAGTATGTTTCTTTCTAAAAAGGAGATAATGACAGTATTTGTGGCTTTCCTAGAGGGTATGGCTTCAATCCACTTGGTTAAATAGTCAGTGGCTGTTAGAATCCACTTGTGTTGGGATGATGATGGGGGTGAATTTATCCAATGAATTCAAGACCCCATTGTTAAAATGGCATTTTAGTTGAAATGGGCTTTAAGGGCAGGGGTAACAACTTTTTCTTACCCTCAAATATTTGGCACTTGTGATAGGAGGTCACATACCTTTTAACATTTGCAAACAAAGTAGGCCAGTAAAAAACAGCTCTCATTATTTTGTATGCAGTAGTCTTCCAGTAAAGATGTCATCCACAGTCACCTGCATGTAATTCTTGTAATACTTTGTCAGCTTCTTCCTTTAACAAACAATTTAACAAAATCCCACTATGATCTTTCCAAAAAAGTACATTGTCTAATATACAAAATCTTACTACTTTAAGCTTTAAGAATCTAGCTTTTGTTCTTGATAATCTAGGAGGAGCTTGTAAGTTTAGTAATACAAATATGATATATGCATACCATGGTGAGTCTGAAAAGGCTTCACTGATCTCTGGAGTCACCATCTCTTCCTGGTCATCTACTTAGGCAATAAAATTTATGTCTAAGGCATGACAATTTGATTCAGCCATCATTTTGGCTAAACCCTGACCTTTTATCAATTTAGTGGGTTTTATCTCTATGTCATATTCTAAAATAGTGGAAATCCACTTACCTCTTCTACCATTAGGACCATCCTGAGTTAGAATGCCTTTTACTACTACATTTGGGACATAGGCAATGATGTGAGAATAGATAATGTACTCTCTGAAATCTTTGATGGCCTTTACCAAAGCTAGGGCATGTTTCTCCATGATATTGTATTTCAAAGTAGCATCTCTAAGTGTTCTGCTAAATAAAGCTATGGGCTGTTCATAACCCTGGCCATTTTTTTACAGTAAAATTGCAGCAATGGTGTGTTCTGAAGCAAATGAAAAAATGATGAAATCATTTTTAAAGTCGGGACTTATAAGGAATGGATTTTTGGTTAAGGCCTGTTTGATGGATTCAAATGATTGTTTGGCCTCAATATTCCATTTAAGAACTGAATCTTTTTCAAGCATGTTGTTTAATTCTCCAATTATCTCAGCTAAATTGGAAATGAATCTTCTTAAAAAGTTATTTTTTCCTAGAAAGGCTTGTAACTCTTTTATGTTTCTTGGCGGGCTAATGTTAAGAATTGCTTCTATTCTGGTAGGGTCTATTCTAATTCCTTCCTTAGATATTATGTGTCCTAGTAACTTGCCTTCTTCTAGTCCAAATAAGGTTTTCTTAGGGTTTAATGAGATGCCAAACTTTTTGCATTTAATAAAGACTTGTCTAAGATGATCCAAGTGTTCATAATCAGTCTTAGAAAATACAGTTATGACATCTAAATAAATCACTAAGAATACATGGATTTCCTTTGCAAAGGCTATATCAATAGCTCTTTGAAAGGTAGCCCCTGCATTAATTAAACCAAAAGGAATTTTTACATACATAAAAGTGCCCCATGGAGTAGTAAAGGTTGTTTTGGCTTGATCCTCTGGTTGGACTAAAATATGGTTGTATCCTGAAAATCCATCTAAAAGTGAAATCCTAGAAGAACCAACTACCCTTTGTAAAATGTGATCCATTTTTGGTAAAGGATAATTATCTTTTAAGGATACTTTTTTTAGATTCCTAAAATCAACACATAATCTAATCTCTCCTGTCTTTTTTCTGGTTGGAACTAGGTTAGAAATCCAATCAGAATATCTGATTAGTGCAATTATATGTGCATCGTACATTCTTTTTACTTATTTTTCTATTAAGGACATCAAAACATGGTTGATCCTTCTTAACTTTTGTTTAAAGGGCTTTTGATATTCTTTTATAGGGATTTTATGTTGAATTATGTTGGTGTCATAGGACTTTATATCATTATAACTCCAAGCAAAAACATGTTGGAATTCCTGAAAAAGAGAAATATATTTTTCTTTTTCTTGTTGAGGTAAGGATTTGAAAAGTTTGATCATCTTGGGTTTTAAATCTGTACTTATGTTGCATTCCTCAATCTCAGATCTAAGTGGCTCTATTTTGGGTTTTCTAGCAACATAATTTGAGTCAAATAAATCTTCTAAAGGAGTTAAACGTTTTGGTAAGAAATAATCTTTGAGATTTAATATTTCAGATTCATCATCAATTATCTCATAAATTTCTACTCTCTCTAAGTTATCTATATCTGATTGAATAAAATTAGTTGGTCTAGCAAATTTTACTTTATTTACATCTATCTTATTGAAATCTATTTCATTATCTAAATCTTGATCTATGGTATAGTCAGTGTTTATTTTACAATTCTGAAATTCACCTTCATTATTCATAAAATGGTAAAGTTGTTGGTCTTGTGAAAAATTCTACCAATATTTGAGGTTATCTGGAATTATTGGTCTGTGTTTTACTTCTGTAGTATATTTATTATTAGGATGAAAAGGTAAATTACAAGTACTAGAAAAAGTTTCTAAGGAGTGTGCTTGTAAATTTTTCTTTCTTGGTATTGCATAGAAATTACGTTCCAATAAATTATCAATCAAATCTAATACAGTCTCTCTCTATCGGCCTAGTATAGGATTATAAATAGAATATTCACCTTTAATTTGTTTTACAGTCAACTCTGAGTCTCCCATTATTTCTATTCATTTGCCTCCTAAGTTCTTGATTATATGGAGTCCTAAAATGAGGGCTTCATACTTAGCCATATTGTTGGTGCATTTGAAATTTAGTCTGAAAGCATGGCCTTCTACATGGTTCTTTTCAATGTTAGTTATGCAAACTCTTGCTCTTGCTCCTAACTTGTTTAGTGAGCCATAAAAATCTAAATGCCATAAAGATTCATGAAATATATTGTCATTGTTTTGTGTTTTCTTTTGGTCTTTTAGTTCAATCTTGATTTCATTATCGATTTCAAAGTTACATAGAATGAAAGAATGTAGATCAGTAGGTGTAGCATAGATTGGGTAATTTATGGATCTTGTTGCACTAATTACCATATACTTCATCAATGTTTCCCTATATAACTTCTTTGGTTGACCAAAGACTGATATAGTAGCATAAGTCATGTCCAATTGTAGAGATCCCTGCAATTTTTCTCCCCATGAACGAGATAATAACATTCCATATTTGGGTAGGATATCAGCTAATACAATGTCCATTATTGTACTCTTACCAGGATATTGAACTAATGTAACACACAAATCTTTAATTAAAACTAAGCATTTAACTTTACTTGAATCAAATTAAAATAAATCTTTATAAGGCCTTGTAATGTCTAAATTTAGAGTTTCCATTATTTCTTTGGGCATTAGATTGTGTGAAGCTCCTGAATCTAACATTTCATTGTGTAAAATTTGGTCATGTACAGTTAAACTGATGTAAAATGGAGGAACTACTCCATCTTGATGCTTTCCATTCACATTAGGGCCAAAAATAAACTCTGGTTGATCGCCATTCAAGTTTACAGAGTCTTCTCCATCATTCATGTTTACTGTTTCAGTGATTGTTGTTTTATACAAATCATGTTTTACCAATTCTGTCAAAGGAATTGGTATTTTTAACTTTGCAATTTCAGTTCGTATATTGAATGAAGGCTATGATTTACTTATTTGAATTAACTCTTCCTTAGTAACTGTAGTTTGAATGGGTTTATCTTGTTTTTCTATAGTTATGTTTTCATTTTCTGTTTGAGTTTCTTGTGTCTTATTGCTCCTAGTTTTCTTTTCAGGAGTGGTTTGAGAAGCAATAGATTCTTTTTCATATTTTGAGTTGTCAGAGGCTGTTTTTCATTGGCAGCTTTTGGATCTGCTGATTTTGGATCAACAATGGATGTTTTGGACTCTAAGTTTGTTGCTTTAGCAGAGTTAGTTGTTTTAACAACAACAAATTTTTGTGAATCTTTTGTTGTTTGATCAACTTCATCTGTTATGTCAAATATCTTAGGACTTGCTGAAATTTTGGGTCTAGAAACTTTGTGGGAAGAACTAGAGTTTTTCTTATTTTCCCTAGGTAGAATTTGCAGAACTTTTGTTGTTGAGGCTTCTACTGTTTTCTTATTTCTAGTTTGAGCAGATTCCTTAATAGAAAGTTCAATATTTTTATTACTTATAAGGTTATATTGCTTATGTACTTCGTTTATAGCAAAATCATAACCTTGTTTGTAGTCAAATGATTCACCTGAATCTAATTGAAGTTGTTGCATTTCAAATAACTCTTGGTCTTCCTGAGTGAGAAAGATAGTGTTATCTTCATTTATACCCATTATATTTATGGTATCTTCATCATCTACATTGTTTTGAGAACTTTCAACATAGTTCTCCTAAAATGGGGGTCTTACTGTCTAATATGGAGTTGATTCTTTTGATTTTTCTGAATTTATATTTTTCCTAAAATTGGGATTTCTGATTTGCTGTTGATTATCCCATTGAGGTATTCTTTCTATGTTGTCTAATCTATCCATCATTCTCTCTAAATTTTTAGATAACTGGTCTATTTTTCTATCTGAACTAGAAGTTTCTTCTTTCATGATTACTCTCCTTCATTCCTCAATCTAGCTTTTCTAGCTAAAATGTTTACTTTTACACCTACAACATATGTTTGCATTCTTTCTAATGTTTCAAAATTTCTTTGCCTCAAATGATAAGCCATGTCTGTGTGAAATCCATCAGGAAATTTGAGTAGGAAAGAATCAGGAGTGGGTTTAAGATTGGCTGGGATAGAGTTGTAAACACTGTTATATCTAGTGCAGTAGTCTTGGACTGATTCATTGGGAGCTCTTTTCATTGCATCAAATTCAGAAAGTATTTGGAGTGGATTTTTCTTCTTTTCCCATTTATTTAAAAATAATCTATGAAAAATAGCTAAGTCAGCTATACTTCCAGTAGTAAGGCCTTTAAACCATTTTTGACTTCCCCTATTAATGTTTGTGCAAACAATCTCATTTGTACATCAGAATCATCTATCTCATGGAGTTCAAAGTAATCTGTCATATTATTTATGTGTTTTTGTGCAGTGTATTGTGTAGTGGCATCAAATTGTGGTATCTTACTTTGATAATCCTGAGGCATTTCATGTAGTTGTGTTGGAAGAACAAGGGGAGCATACCTGGCAGCCATAGCTTGAATTCTAGCTTGGCTTGGGGGTAGATTAGAAGTGCTTGGGGCTAAAATGGAAGCAGTAGCTAATGTAGTAACAGAAGTAACTAATGAAACTAGGATATGGGATGATGAACTAGAAAAAGTAGTAGAGGAACTAAAGGATGAAGTGGAGGTACTAGGAAATGAAACTGGAATATATAAGGAACTAGTATGAAATGAGAATTATGCATTATAAATAGTAAAAGGTAAACTAGTGGATGATGGAAATAATATTCTAGGTTGTAAGGGTTGTCTAGGGATAAATGGATCTGTAGTTTGAGTGGTAGCTGAAACTATATATGAATTAGTGGTATCTAAATGAGAAATGGAAGGTTTAGATGTGTAAGCTAAAAATTGGGCTAATTCAATAGCTTCATCTATTTCTTTGAGAATAGTAGCATCTATTTCTTCAAGTTTATCCTGATTTTTAACTTTCTTTAATTCAGAATCTACTGTAATATTTTCCTGTTTTGTCTCAAGAAATGAAATGAAAACAAGGTCTATAACAAAAGTTTTTAAATTAGATTCTGATTTACTTTTGAACAAAGAATTTTCAAATTTCAGATCAAACTGTATATCTTGTAAACTTACTAACTCTTGTGGTAATGAATTAGCTCTAATTAATGAAAATTTAGCATCTAAAAATTCAATCTGTTTTTTCTTTTTCCCAATTCTGTCTGGATTGTCTACTATAACAACAGGTTTAGGATCCGGGTTAGACCTGGTATAATAAATTTTTCTAGAAGCCAGAATTACAATTTTTATACTCACAACTTATAAAATGGTCTTCAAAGGCAAAAGGATGATAAAAATGATTTCCTTTAGATCTATTTTAAAAATTGAGGATTGGTTAGTTCCCCAGTATGGTTGCCAGTATTTTATCACTCTAGTAATTCCCAAGTTGTGAGATTTTCATTTAAATTTTTAAGAACACTAGAGGTAACCACAAACCTACTTTTAAACCCTAGGATCTAGCCTTCCTAGGGTTCAAGGAGGGCTCCCTCTGTAAGATTTAACTTTGTTTTGATTATAAGATATTAGGCTAGTTATGATTGTGCAATTTGGTTTTGATTTGGTTTGGTTTGGTGGGAAAAATCACTTAATGAGATGGATAGTGGGAAATATGTTTGTCCATTGGACTAAGGAGTCAAAAGTCAAGCAGATAGAACTAGGATCAAGGTCAAAAAGTCAAATGTTTTCAGGGAAAGATAAATCAGTCTTTGAAGATCTTGGAATGTTGTTTTGGTGAAGTGGTTTGATTGGGATAAAGAGCAATGGAGGGTTCTTTGATCAAGAAAAAGGAAGGAGTATATAGAGGTCAAATGAAAGAGGGAGAAATTAAGTGTTCCCTACTCTGGAAATCAGCAAAAAACATAGAAATGATAAATAGTAAAGACAAGGTGCTTTTAAAAAATCCTGAAATAATACTCTTGTTATTCATTCAAATTTGGAACACATATATGGATGCATTAAACAAAGAAGATAAACACTGACAAGTAGAAAGTACTTCACTTCAATGGCTCATCACATGAATCCTGAAATATGATGCTAGTTGATCTGATCAAGCCTGCTACTCGAAATTTGCAACAAAAAGCTTCTAAGTCCAACAAGAATGACTATAGAAATATTCAACAATTTATTCCACAATATTACTTCAAAGTGTGAAGTATTTATACAAAATTGTTTACAAAATATCCTAGAATACATTCAGGAATTGTCTAAGGGAAAATAAAATATCTTTACAATAAAATAGATACAAGTGCTTAACAAATCAGCAAGTTGTCCTATTGATCCAAATAAAATAGAAATTGTTTGTGGATTAGGTGCAACTGGCTGCCTTGGTGTCCTCTTTGCTGTCCAATATATTTCAAATCTATTGCCTGAAATATTATCTCTTCATCATATACTCTTTAACTCTGATTTATCTTTATCCTCTCATACTCTTTAACCTTTGTAAAAATTGCCTTACTTATGTAATAAATTCTGTTTTTACTGTGAAAATCAGCAAATTGTTTTGTCTTTCTCTCTGCATTTTGACTTTTACAATAAATCAGTAAGTGATTTCCAAGCTTCATCATTAGGAATTTGTATCTTTTTCAACCTCCTGTAGTTTTCATCTGCGACAATATATCTAGCAAATGTTGGTTTTATGACAAATAAATGTCTTATCTCATGTTGTAGATAAAATAAATCTTCAAAAATTCTGAGTAAGACCTTCCCTGTTGAAATGCCTTGTCCACTTGTCTTTTCAACCTACTCTTTTTCATACTCTCTGATTTTATTATTATAATCTCCCCGTGGCATAAGTTTGTCATTAATGACCAAAATGTTAGGCAAACTTCTTTGCCTCAAATTTTCAAAGTTAACCATAAACTTGGTTATGAATATGTTCATTATTTCACATTTCTCTTCAAGTTGTTTCATCAGATTCTCCTTTGAAAGGACTTTCCTTATTTCAAGGATTGTCTCTGTCCTATCAATGATTTCTAGTTCTTCCAACTCTTGCTTGGTTTTACTATTGAGAAACTTTATCAATTCTAAGGCCTGTTCAGGTTTTTCATCTAGCTTATCTTTTGTTTTCTGAATTTCTGCCTGTGCTGCCTTCAGTAGATCTCTCTGTTCAAAGATTACTTGGATTGAGGGCCACACATAATTGATGGATTTAATTATTTTGTTCCATAATTGGTTCTTCACATATGATATTGGCTCCTTCAAAGTTAAATATTTTTGTAGTTTTTCCTATTCTTCATTTAACCTATTAGCTCTTTGCTCATGAGTTTTAGCATTTATTTGAACTAAATTCTTTGTATCCTTAAGGTTATCAATCACTTTTTTCAATATGTTAATCTCACTTGCTTGAAGTTACATTTCCTCCATGGCTTTTACTAATTTACTAGCCTCATCTATGGGCTGCACTGTTGATGTAGAAGATTATGTGGCTGAAGTTGTAGATGATGTCACTGGCACTGCAGTAGCCAATGGTTCTTTTGGTGCCAACTATTCTACCAAAGTTGAAGGCACAAGAGTAGTAACCATGGGAATCACTGTAGGAGTTTCCTGAGTTTTATTAGTTTATTTTTCATGGAAAAGGTTGTCCATTTGAGTCTCCATTTCTTTGATCTGTCCTGTTAACTGAAAATTAAGTTCATCATGTCATCCTTCTGAGTTTGTTCTTGTACAATTTCGCTAGCCTATTGATATTCATTTGGTGGCAACTTAAGTTGTTTCCTCAATTTTGCAATGTCCTCATTCTTCTTCTTCACTAACTATTCTGCTAAAACATTTGCAGGATCATATCCTATTTGGAGAACCAACTCTTCAAGAGACTTAATTCTAAGATCTTTGGCATATGATGAGGCCTTGTCAACCTTCATTTGATCCCTCATGTTTATGATTGTATTCTGAAGCTTGTTAATACTCATATCCTTGGTGGTTATAGTGGAATACAATATCTCTGAACTCTCCCTATGAAACTCAATTTTATATAGTGCATGAATGCTTTCTGTTGGTACTTCTAGATCAACGTTTTTGTAGTCTGCAACTGTTTTTGGATTCTTCACTGTAGGCTGTAATACTGACATGATCAAATTTTTATTTGAGTAATCAAAGGATAATAAAAGTATGTTTTGAACACCTGGTGTTTGCTTCAAATATTGAGAGTAAATCTCATTTTTAATCTCTTCATTCTTTGTTTTAATCTGTTTATACTTTTCCCTGATATCAAGATCCTTTTCCTCTGTTGTTTGTGAAGATGATTCTTCTAAATTTTGTTGTTTTTCTATCATCTATGCATTTGAATTATCAATATTCTCTTCATTCATATTCTCTGTAACTGGCTCATTTCTGATGTGTTAGGAATCTGTAATTAGCAGGATTGGCAAGGTCCAATCACATAAACAACATCGTTTCAACCAACTCTGGGATTCTAGGATCTAGCCCTCCTGAATCCGAAGAGGGATCTCTCCAATAAGTGCAAAGATGGATTTGTCTTTGAAGTTTGGGGTAATGATATTAGGCTAGTTATGAAGTCCAAGGGTTTGTTTTGTTTTTGGATGGTTGAGCATGAATATTACTTGAGGGGAAAGTTCTAAGTGCAGAAAGTTTCAAAGGTGAAAAGTTGCAAGCAAATAGAACAGCTTTGGCCAAAAGATAGATATAACGCTATTTTTTAGTCCATTGGGCTATGGAGTCATATCTGGGCTTTAATTGAGCAACAACATCAAGAGTGATCCAAGGGGCAAGTCATCTATATCACAAGATTATTGAGATTAAAGTGATGGAATGGAAACAATAAAGTGTTGGAGGGGTGGAAACTGATAATAATTTCACAAGGGATTTATAGTCAGTCCAAACAAGAAAAGCCTCTTAAGTAACTGTTTAAAACCAACCAAGAACAGGGCTAACCATAAAATTCTTGGGCAAGCTTGTATTAAAGCAGCTTAATTGACAAACAATCCATTAATCCGCATAATTACCTTCAGAAAGTATGAAAACACATCAGAGAAACGAAGTGTAACCTAAGATCAGATAAAGTACTTTTAAACCTAGTCTGCTTTCAGTCAACACCAAGGGAAACCTTCAGAATCTGCCTTTGGAGAATAGAAACTAGAAACAGGGCAAACCATCACTTTCATAGTCTAACTTTAATAAGAAAATAATGAAAATAACTTTCAAGAACAATGTTTAAAGCAAACAGTATGACGAGGGAATGCCAACATTCCCAACTGCTTAAACTGTATCGAATCATTCTTAAATAAACAATTTTGAGGAAAACATTAAGATAAATATTTTCAGTCAGAGAAGGTTACTGATATACAGTAGGTCCTAACTCTGTACATGTTGTTCTTTATAAGAGAAAAGTGAACAATATGACATACATAGAAGGAAAAACCATAACAAAGAAAGGGGCACTTCACCAGTGATATAGACCAGGATCCCAAGAAACAGCTTGTTATTGATGTCAAACCAGTTACAGACTTCAAGTCCAATGTTTCAGTTCAGCAATCATTTTCACTATTCAGCCTAACTATTCTAGCACAAATAGAGCTCCAAGGGCCAGTGAACATTATGTACAATCAGAAGTTTAAGCTCAAATGTATTTCAAAGTTATACAACCAACAATTTCTCATCTTCTACTGAGGTATTTATAGAAGAATGAGGAGGTGAAATCTAACAAAAGATGCCTTAAGATAATAAATACAGATTCAAGACTTCTCGGCCATTCGAGGGGCTCGATGGAGAAGTTTACAGGTGGATCACTTTATTAACTGTTTTAAAATAAATATCAAAGCTCGGTGGGAGCTTTTGTTGACTTTGAGGATCTGCGTAATGTTTAGTGTAACTCTGTAGATATTTTTGCATTTATTTCTTTGCAGAAGTAACTCCCTGGTTGCGCTGAGGAAAAACATCTTTATTTGATCAATAACTTCGGCCTCCTTTTGAATGGTTTGAGACAACAGGTGGCTCTTATGGTACCTGAGGAATCAATTCGCCTCAAATGTGGCGGTGGAGGCTTTTCTATCTGTTAATCATTTGCGATTTCCTTTTAACTATGTTTAATTCGAGGGGATTAGGCTTTTGATAATCATTCTTAGCCATGATCCCCACAAATCTGTCTTCCATCTTCATTCTGTTGTGTTCTGTCTTCAAGAACTGATACTCTTTTGAATGTGATTCAAATCATAGTGTCTTGTCGATGTGCAGGCCATGTAGGTCTTTTAAAGGCATCAATGCCCATGAATCGTTGATAAAACATCGAATTAGAACCCTGCGAATGGCTTCTTTTGATGAATCAAAGGCACGGAAAACGTCTTTCCCGACCCTCGGCTTTCCTTTATTATTCAATGGAAAACCATTAAAACACCTGCAAAACACAAAAACAATTAAGAAATCCTGCATTTTTTAGGTTTAACTGCTTCAGAAGGCAAGAAAGAGCGTGGCCGTTGGATGAAAGCATCCAACAGTGGAGATCTGCGTAGAAGAGGCAAAAGGAGAGTGGGGAGAAGAATAAGGTGGATTGATTTTGGACCATCCAATCTGGACACGTGGATGGTCCAAATCTAATCAGAGGATCGCAATCGGGGGGGTGGCAACAAATGCAGCAATTAAAACATGTGATGCGATGAAGCGCAGGGCGTCGATCTAAAGATTAGATCAACGGTGGAAAACGAATCGGGGTAATCGCTATCGGCGGTCAGGAATAAGGCGATGCGATTGTGCGATCGGCCAATCACAATCAGCGGTAGTGAATATTGAAACCGCACCAAATAAAATCTCCGATGCGATTAGGCGCCCGGTTATGGGGCCTGTTTTATATAGAATTCTGATAGGCTCGGTCTTATGTATATATGGGCTTATCGGAGTCGGGCCTTCGGGCCAGGGCTTTTCAATCTACCCATTAAAATTTGCCGATGCGATTTGCGCGTCGGTCTTTTTAATCAACCCATTTAATATTTAACACGTGATTTGGCTTTTTATAACAAAAGTTTGGAAAAGTGGGTTTTATAATTTACAAAGGAAAAAAGGTGACCGGGAAGGATTATTTACAAGGCTTTAAGTATGGAAGGCAGGCCCACGGTATATACGTATAAAGGCTAATCACATCTGAAGTTTGATGCGGGTCTTTTTAATCTACCCATTTTATTTCTCCGATTGCGATTGCGCGATCGGTTCTTTTCAATCAACCCATTTTTATTTTTAACACGTGATTTGGGTTATTTAAGTTAAAACTTTGGAAAAGTGGGTTTTTAAGATTTTACAAAGAAAAATAACGATCAGGAATGAATTCATACAGGGTTTTAAGCGTCGGGACTGGCCCACTTTTTAATATAAAAATGACAATGCAATCGGGGTTTTAAACACAAAAAGGCTAATCGCATCGGAACTTTTGGATGATGGCAAAAGACTTGCGCACTTTGAATTTGTGCGATGCGATAAGTGTCGAGAGGGGCTTAGCACCTGGTTTTCGGGTGTAGGCATGTGGGGGAAGTGGTTAGGACTTAGCCCAAGGGGGCTCAAGTCCATAGTCAAAATACTTTGTTTTTATGAAATTTTTCAAAGTTTTTAAATGGATTTGGGGGTTTCGGGAATATTAAAGAGTGATTCTTTAACTTTGAAAAAGTGATTTTCATGAAGGCGAAGAAGAGAAATCATGAAAACAAAGGAGTTTTTATGGAGAAAAAGGGGAAGCAAATGAAGGTTATTTTTGAAAGATGGGAAGGGGGAAAATGATGGTTTTTCAGCAGTTTCTTCTCATGAAATCATCAAAATTTCTGAGTATAAAATGGGAACAGAAATGAATATTTTGGACAGAGGCATGAGGCCTTTCAAGAGTCTTCAAGAGCCAACAATTTTTAGCAATAAAATTTGTTCTTTGAAGGCTCAAAAAGTCTTAGCCACCTTTTTCTATAAAAAAATTTTATAGGTGGGTAATAGTGGCTCCACTTGGGGATGATGCCTTCTTGAAGGCATAAAGAACCTCAGACTTGCATTCTCTGGGAGGCTGACCTGTGCGTGATCCATTGGGCTACTCTTCCTTTGCTGGGATGATCTTGCTTTGAAAATATATTAGAAGCTTATGAAAGTAATGGATCTTCATCAATACAAACTTTCTACCTACCCAATCCTACTGATCTAGCATTTTTTCTTCATTAGAGTGCACTTGGATTGGAAAACTCTATTCACAACATTTTATTCTTTTTAAAGCAGGAAATATAATCTATTTCTACTCCTTATTTCTCCATGGACTTAGATTAAACAGTTGAGCCCATATGATTTTCTACCTATTCTATCAATCTGTTAGGATTAAACAGTCTAACAGATTTTATTCTCTAAATTCTATAACAGAAATTTAAAAGCATTCAAGTCAGGATTAAACAATCTAACTTGAGGCTGGTCTATGGCATAAAAACAAGCCGCACACAGACATTTATTTTTGCATAAAATTAAATCAAAATGGAAGGCTTAAGATCTGAAAGTTTTAAAGCACTTCTTTCATCCTTTAACAGCTCTGTTTTGACTCTTTTTTGAGTTGTCCCTTCCTTGTTCTCTGGTTCAGTTTTTAAGCTAATTAGAACTAGATTTAGATCTTTTTTGACTCAGAAAATAAAATAGATTTGAGTCATGTCTCTTTGGAAACTTAGGTTTAGATTTTACACATGTTTGAACCTTTAATTTCTATCCTAATCTATCTACTGATAAACCAAGATTAAGCAGTTTGGCAAATCAAATTCACTACCCTATCAGCAGAAAATTTAAAACTAATTAGTCAAAATTAGGCAGTTTGACTAACTAGAAGTGTGCTTCTCAGGAGTGGCATTTAAGCTTGCACACTTTCAGATTTGTTTCTCTTTTTTGGTATGGGGCTGTACCTTTATTGTTTTGACAATCTGCCCTCTTTTCTTTCTTTCTTTTTTTTTGTATTTTTTATTTTTCTAACTTTGAATGCTATGGTGGATGAGATATTTATAATGGAAAAAATATAAAAAGGCTTCAAAACATGACATGGATCAAGAGAAGTAATGTTTAAGCATCCTGCCATTGACAGGACCTCCAAACAATTCTGATCCATTCAACTCTTGTAAGAAATATGCATTGTTACCAGCAGATGAATGAATTGAGTAAGGGCCAAGCCATAAGTTGTCAAATTTTCCATGCTTGCCCTTGTCTTCCCTCCTTGAGTCCCATTTTAAAACTTTGTCCCCAATTTTGAAATTGTTGGCCTTTGTTCTTTTGTCAAAAAGTTTTTTAATGCTATCCAGCTTCTGCAATGTTTTGTTATAGACCTCTTCTCTGGTTTGCTAAAGATGAATGGTTTGATTTATTCTTCCGATCATGTCACTATCTTCAGTCTGCAACTCTTGAATCAACTTCATCACTGGTACACCAAGGCTATTTGGAAAAATTGCATCAGTACCATACACAAGCTGGAAAGGTGACAGACCAATAGATTTCTTCAAAGTCAATCTGTCAGCCCAAAGGGCATGAACCAGCTTTGTATGCCAAGAATTTTTGTTGTCCTCCAATAGTTTATTGATTATGTTCACTAAGCTTTTATTTGAGGATTCGGCAAGTCCATTACCTTGAGGGTAATAGGCCTTGGAATGCCCCAATGTTATCTGATATCTATGACAGAACTCTACCATCCTCTTTGATCCAAATGCTGTTGCATTATCAGTGATGATCTTGGTAGGACAGCCAAATCTGAACAGAATGTTAACCTCCATGAATTTTATAATAATTGAATCATTGGCTTGCCTACAAGGTATGGCCTCTATCCACTTAGTGAAATAGTCTGTGGCAGTGAGAATCCATTTATGCTAGGCAGAAGATGGGGGATGGATTTCTCCTACGAAGTCAAGTCCCCACTGTTGAAATGGGGCTTCAACAGAGATTGGATGTAGAGGTAGGGGTAACAGTTTTATTTTTCCTTCAAAAAGTTGACATTTATGACAGGAAATGATCATCTTGTGTATATCAGGAAAAAAAGTAGGCCAATAGAAACCAACCCTCAAAATTTTGTTGGCTGTTGTCTTCCAGTATAAATGACCTCCACACTCTCCTTCATGGAATTCGTGCTTAAACTTCTCTGCATCAAACTCAGGCAAACATTTAAGAAATAGACCACTTGCATTTTTCCAATAAAGACATTTATCTATAATGCAATAGTTTACTGCTTTTAGCTTTAGGAATCTTGCCTTTGTCTTTGTCAAACCAAGAGGTGTATTTAAATTAAGCAAAACATAAATAATATCAGCATACCAAGGAGAATTCATAAAATGGTTTTCAACGATGGGAGTTGAGAATTCTTCTTAGTCATCCAAAGCGTCAATCATATTAATATCAAGAACTTCAAAATTGGATTCAGCCATTAATCTAGCTAGACCTTGGCCTTTGATGAGATTAGTGGGTTTTATCTCTAAATCATATTCAAGGATAACAACAATCCACTTACCTCTCTTACCATCGGGGTCCTGTGTTAGAATGTATTTAACAACTGAATTTGGGACAAAGGCAATGGTGTGTGAGTGAAGGATGTATACTCTGAAGTCTTTCAAAGCATTAACCAAAGAAAAAGCTTGATTCTCCATAATGTTATAATTCAAAGGGGCATCCCTCAATGCCTTGCTAAAGAATGCAATAGGTTTCTCTTGTCCTTGTGGATTTTTCTGTAAAAGGACAACAGCTATGGTATGTTCTGATGCAAATGAAAAAATATAAAAATCTTTTGAAAAATCGGGACTTATAAGAACCGGTGTTTTGGTTAACGCTTGTTTCACCAGTTCAAAGGATTTATTTGCTTCCAAGGTCCATTTTACCCCTTGCTCCTTCTTTAACATGTTTGTGATATTCCTAAGGAGCTCAGCCAAGTTGGGGATGAACCTTCTCAAAAAGTTAATCTTTCCAATGAAAGATTGCTTCTCCTTGATGTTTCGAGGATGAGAGATTTGTAATATTGCCTCAATCCTCTTTGAATCTATCTGTATACCCTCTTCTGAAATAATGTGCCCAAGAAGTTTACCTTCTTGGAGACCAAATAGTGTCTTCTTAGGGTTTAAGGATATTCCAAACTTTCTGCATTTCTAGAAAACTTTTCGTAAATGTTCTAAGTGTTCTTCATCTGTTTTTGAAAACACAGTGACATCATCAAGGTATATAATGATGAAGTAGCCTAGTTCTTCCGAGAATGCTATGTCCATGGCTCTCTGAAAAGTTGCTCCAGCATTCATTAGACTAAAAGGCATTTTCACATACATGAAAGTGCCCCATGGTGTAGTAAAGGCTGTCTTTAATTGATCAGCAGGGTGAACTAAAATCTGATTGTACCCTGAATAGCCATCAAGCAAAGAAATTCTTTTAGACCCTACCACCCTTTTTAAAATATGATCCATCATGGGTAAAGGGTAGTTGTCTTTCAATGAAGCTTTGTTCAAGTCTCTAAAGTCTATACAAAGCTTGATTTCTCCAGTTTTCTTCCTAACAGGCACCAAATTAGATACCCATTCAGAATATCTAATAGGGACAATAATACCATCATCATACATTTTCATGATTTCCTTCTGCACCAAAGGCAACTGTACAGGGTTTATTCTGCGCAGTTTCTATTTAAATGGTTTTTGGTTTTCTTTGAGAGGGATTTTATGCTGTATTATTTCAGTGTCATAGGACTTAAGATCTTCGTAACTCCACGCAAAAACATCAGAAAACTCTTTAAACAGCTCAATGTATTTAAGTTTAATGTGAGCTGGTAAAGTCTTAGAAAGTTTAATCATCATAGGTTTAAGTTCACTGCCTATATTGCACTCTTCTACTTCAGTCTCTACAGGTTCCAGTTTTGGCTTATTTGCCACATCGTTAAAATTGAACAACTCTTTCAAAGGAGCCAGACCCTTGGGCAAACTTTCATATTTAGAGTGCAGAGTTTCTAACTCCTCTGTTTCTAATTCTGCATTCATTTCTGTTTCGCTTGGAAGTTTTCTAGATAACAGGTTTATATTAGCAAGTTCGGGAGACGGTTCTTCTTCATCAAGAAAATTTTGTTCCTTGCAGTCTATTTCATAGTCTGAGTCCGAACCGTTTAGTTCGAATTCATTTCTGAATTGCATGAAGTCTTCTATTTGTTTGTCGTTGTCAAACACCTGCCAATATTTTTCGTTATCAGGCACGGCTGGTCTGAATTTAATCTGAGTTGTGCTGTCATATGGCGTGAAACATGTTCTAGCTGCAGAGGCTAAATTGTGGGCTGTAATATTTTCCTTTCTTGGGACGAAAATTAATTGGGACTCTTTGAAAGTTTCTAAAAGGTCCACGACATCATTTTTTTAGGCCCTAAGTATGGGATGATTTGTGTTATACTCCCCATTGACTTGCCTAACGATTAACTCGGAATCCCCATACACATTGATTCTTCTGGCTCCTAACTTTTTCAACAAACGTAAGCCTAAAATAAGGGATTCATATTCCGCTATGTTGTTGGAACATTGGAAGTTTAATTTACAGGAAATGCATTCGGTGTGGTTTTTTATAGTGTTGTGAATCCAGACACCTGCGCCAGTGTTATTTCTAGTGCATGACCCGTCAAAATGCATACTCCATAGAGGACTGTTTTCAGTTTCATCCGTTTGGTGAATGTCTTCTTTAACTACTGTGCCTTCTGATTTTTAATGATTAGAGCACCTAATTGAATTTGTTTTGACTCTTCAGATTTTTCGTTAAGCAGAAGAACGTTTTCTTAAGTGTCAAGGTTTAAAAGCAAAGGACGCACGACTTGTAGTTCAAGACCCATATTTTTTTTGCTAGATTTTACAGGTTCAGCAAACTGTTTTGACAGTTTTGTGGCATTTACCTCCTCCTCTCTATCGGCCATTAACTCCGTTAGAGTTACTTGTTCATCTAATGTTCCTTCATTAAAAAGGATAAATGAATCGAGGCCTGTATTTACAGAATAGAGGGGAGAGTTTTGTGGTCTGTCTTGACTTGTAACTGTGTATTGCATATGAGACTCCCTGTAAAGTCTTCTAGTCTGATTGAAAACAGGGATAGTTGCATAGGTCATGTCCATCTGCATAGTCCCCTGTAACTTAGCCCCCCAAGATCTAGATAATAACATTCCATACTTTGGGGGCACATCAGCCACAACAATATCCATGAGCAAGAATTTGGCTGGAATCTGGGCTAAGTTAAGACAGAGGTCTTTGATTAATCCTAAACATTTTACTCTGCTGGAATCAAAGGAGTACAGGTCCTTGTAAGGTCTGGTAATTTCTAAACCAAGGCTCTCCATCACAGCTTTAGGCATTAAATTATGAGAAGCCTCGGAATCATGCATAGTGTTGTGCAACATTTTTTCATGAACGTTTAAACTCACGTAGAAGGGAGGAACAAGTCTCTCTTGGTATCTACCTTCAATCTTTGGACCGAAAATAAGCTCAGGGTGTTCATCACTAAGATTGACTGTATCGCCATTTTCCTCTATATTTAAAGCCTTCAAAATTTGGGTCCTATATACATGCTGGGCAGCTAACTCAGTCAAGGGAACAGAGATTTTGATCTTTGAAATTTCCTGCTCCAGGCTGAAAGGAATTTGACTCTTTAAAGTGCTGGTTTTAGCCTTATTAGCTGTCACACTATCAGCAATATCAGCTTGCTGATTTTTTCTATTTACACTAGGCGAAATGGTTGTAACAGGAGTACTAGCTGAGATGTTAGTACTACTAAGGTCTACATTCTGTTTTTCATTGTTTTGAGTGCCTTTATCTTTACCTTTATCAGAATTGACAACCACTGTTTTTTCCTTTGGTTTGACCATTTTAGGCTTGGTTGTAGTGTTGTTTTGTGAAGATTTGTCAGAGGTTTTAGTATTGGGATTTTGTTGACTGGTTTTGCTTCTAAGGTCATATTCTCTTTGAGGCTCTATGATGACATTTTCCATGTCTTGATAACAATTTTCATCATCATCTCTTTTGTCATCATAAGGTGTGTATAGACCTTGTTTTCTATCGTAATGAATCTCAAATTCATCATTATCTACCCCCAGCATGTTAATATCCTCTTCCTCTGTTATCTCATATGTTTCCTCAACCTCACTTACATAATTGTTATGAAAGGGAGGAGTGATCTGCTGATCATTTTCCCTAGGTCTGTTTGGAGGTTGGTTCCTTCTAGCATTCTGATTCTCGTTCTGGTTTCTATTTTGAGGAGCAGTTTGGTTTTGGCTTGCTTGTGCTCTCTTAATTATGCTCATCTCTTTCATCATTTCTTCCATCATTCTCTCCATCTTTGAGTTTGAAGAAGAAGGTGTGAATTCCACTCTAAAAGATACTCTCTTTTCATCTTTCATTCTTGCTCTCTTCTCCATTAAGTTGACTTCCACAGAAAGAGCACCCCTTTGCATATCTTCAAGAGTTGAAAAATCTCTCTCTCTCTTAGTGAATAGGTCATGTCAGAGTCAAACCATTCAGGAAACTTGCTTAAAGCTGAGCCTTGTGGAGGTTTTAGTTCTAGGAAAAGTGCATTATACACACTATTAAACCTAGTGCAATAAGCTTGCACACTTTCCCCGCGGTTTCTATGGAGGTTCTTGTAATCAGAAAGGACTTGAAGAGGGTTTTTCTTTACTTCCCATTTGTTTAAGAATGTTTGATGGAAGGCTTGGAGATCATTAATACTATGGGGGTTAAGCCTTTGAACCATTTTCTTACTTCTCCCCCTAAGCTTTAAGCAAATAATCTAAGCTTGGCAGAATCATCATCAATTTCATTTCTGTCAAAGTAGTCATTCATCTTATCCACATGTTGTGATGCAGTTATAGTATTTCTAGCATCGTACAATGGGATTTTGGACTGATAGTCCTATGGAAGATTGAATAATGGTGCAAGAAGGACTAGGGGAGCATACCATGCAGCCATGGTAGGAGGTGGAGGTGGATTTACAAGAGGTGGATTAACAAAAGGGAAAGTGGGCTGAAGTGGAGTGGTTTGGATAGTGAGTGAAGGATGAAGGGATGTGGATGGAACAGCAGTAGATTGCTGAGCTAATCTTGGATGAGAGACACCTAAATTGTGCAGGAAATGCAGTTCAGGAGGTGTTGTTTCTCTATTACCAGGATGTTCACTTGTCTCTGGGGATGAAAGTGAGGACTCAGAGTCTAGCTGAATTATATCATCAAACAACCTAGTTCTAAATAGGTTTACTAAGTCAGCTTGTGATTGTTGTAGAGCTGAAAGATTTTCAGGGACTGAATTAGCTCTCAAGGGTGATCTGAAAATAGGTGATAATTTAATCCTAGGAGACTTCCAAAGGATACTTTATGGGTTATCAACTATCTCAGGTGGATTAGGGTCAGGATGGGCTCTAGTGTGAATATTTCTAGGAGCCACTATGTTGTGTTTTTTAGACCCAAATAAACAAGAAAAGTCCAACCAGATATGACAATCTTTAACAGGTTAACTAATCTGTTTACACATATTTTAATCCTACAATCCTCTAACTGAGTTTGAATGATATTATAACGATAAGGGCTCTTCCCAGTGGAGTCTTAAGGTCTATTAAGGATTGTGGAGTCGCCAAGTGGAATTTTTTAGCTCCTAAGGAGGTAAAAGGTTTGATGGTCCACCACCATGTTTATTGGATACCAATCTGAAAGATTTTTTAGGTTTTTCTGAGTTATTTTTCAGTTGTGTGGTTTCTAAGAATATCCTAACTCTGTTTCAAAACTTAGCTACGGTTATGAGACAAAGACAGTCTACTCTTATGGCCAAGCCAGCTGATTTTTTAAGGTTAGATAAAGACTTGTGAGAATCCTAGGGTTTACCTAGATTGTCACTGATTCAAACAAGTTTTACCGTGATTACCATTTCTTGGTAGTGCTTGAAAAGGCTGCTTTTAACTCACAAGGTGTTATGAAGTGTTAAAGGGAAACTAAGACGAAAATTCACCTTGGTTCCCCAGTGGAGTCGCCAGAAATGTTAGGAATCTATAATTAGCAGGATTGGCAAGGTCCAATCATAGAAACAACATCGTTTCAACCAACTTTCAGATTCTAGGATCTAGCCCTCCTGAATCCGAAGAGGGATCTCTCCAATAAGTGCAAAGATGGATTTTTCTTTGAAGTTTGGGGTAATGATATTAGGCTAGTTATGAAGTCCAATGGTTTGTTTTGTTTTTGGATGGTTGAGCATGAATATTACCTGAGGGGAAATTTCTAAGTGCAGAAAGTTTTAAAGGTGAGAAGTTGCAAGCAAATAAAACAGCTTTGGCCAAAATATAGATATAACACTGGTTTTTAGTCCATTGGGCTATGGAGTCATATCTGGGCTTTAATTGAGCAACAACATCAAGAGTGATCCAAGGGGCAAGTCATCTATATCATAAGATTATTGAGATTAAAGTGATGAAATAGAAACAATAAAGTGTTGGAGGGGTGGAAACTGATAAAAATTTCACAAGGGATTTATAGTCAGTCCAAACAAGAAAAGCCTCTTAAGTAACTGTTTAAAACCAACCAAGAACAGGGCTAACCATAAACTTCTTGGGCAAGCTTGTATTAAAGTAGCTTAATTGACAAACAATCCAGTAATCCGCATAATTACCTTCAGAAAGTATGAAAACACATAAGAGAAACAAAGTGTAACCTAAGATCAGATAAAGTACTTTTAAACCTAGTATGCTTTCAGTCAACACCAAGGGAAACCTTCAGAATATGCCTTTGGAGAATAGAAACTAGAAATAGGGCAAACCATCACTTTCATAGTCTAACTTTAATAAGCAAATAATGAAAATAACTTTCAAGAACAATGTTTAAAGCAAACAGTAGGACAAGGGAACGCCAACATTCCCAACTGCTTAAACTGTATTGAATCATTCTTAAATAAACAATTTTGAGGAAAATATTAAGATAAATATTTTCAGTCAGAGAAGGTTACTGATATACAGTAGGTCCTAACTCTATACATGTTGTTCTTTATAAGAGAAAAGTGAACAATATGACATACATAGAAGGAAAAACCATAACAAAGAAAGGGGCACTTCACCAGTGATATAGACCAGGATCCCAAGAAACAGCTTGTTATTGATGTCAAACCAGTTACAGACTTCAAGTCCAATGTTTCAGTTCAACAATCATCTTCACTATTTAGCCTAACTATTCTACCACAAACAGAGCTCTGAGGGCCAGTGAACACTATGTACAATCAGAAGTTTAAGCTCAAATGTATTTCAAAGTTCTGCAACCAACAATTGCTCATCTTCTACTGAGGTATTTATAGAAGAATGAGGAGGTGAAATCTAACAAAAGATCCCTTAAGACAATAAATACAGATTCAAGACTTCTCAGCCTTTTGAGGGGCTCGATGGAGAATTTTACAGGTGGATCACTGTATTAACTATTTTACAATAAATATTAAAGCTCGGTGGGAGCTTTTGTTGACTTTGAGGCTCTGCATAATGTTTGGAGTAACTCTGCAGATATTTCTGCATTTATTTCTTTGCAGAAGTAACTCCCTGGCTGCGCTGAGGAAAAATATCTTCATTTGATCAATAACTTCGGCCTCCTTTTGAATGGTTTGAGACAACAGCTGGCTCTTATGGTACCTGAGGAATCAATTTGCCTCAAATGTGGCGGTGGAGGCTTTTCTGTTTGTTAATCATTTGTGATTTCCTTTTAACTATGTTTAATTCGAGGGGATTAGGCTTTGGATAATCATTCTTAGACGTGATCCCCACAAATATGTCTTCCATCTTCATTCTGCTGTGTTCTGTCTTCAATAACTGATACTCTTTTGAATGTGATTCAAATCACAGTGTCTTGTTGATGTGCAGGCCACGCAGGTATTTTAAAGGCATCAATGCCCATGAATCGTCGATAAAACATCGAATTAGAACCCTGCGAATGGCTTCTTTTGATGAATCAAAGGCACGGAAAACGTCTTTCCTGGCCCTCATCTTTCCTTTATTATTCAATGGAAAACCATTAAAACATCTGCAAAACACAAAAACAATTAAGAAATCCTGCATTTTTTAGGTTTAACTGCTTCAGAAGGCAGGAAAGAGTGTGGCCGTTGGATGAAAGCATCCAACGGTGGAGATCTGCGTAGAAGAGGAAAAATGAGAGCGGGGAGAAGGATAAGGCGGATTGATTTTGGACCATCCAATCTGGACACGTGGATGGTCCAGATCTAATCGGAGGATTGCAATCGGGGGGTGGCAACAAACACAACAATTAAAACATGCGATGCGATGAAGCGCAGGTCGTCGATCTAAAGATTAGATCAACGGTGGAAAATGAATCGGGGTAATTGCGATCAACATTCGGGAATAAGGTGATGCGATTGTGCAATCGGAGAAAGGGCCGATGCGATTGCGCGATCGGCCAATTGCAATCGACGGTAGTGAATTTTGAAACCGCATCAAAGAAAATCTCCGATGCGATTAGGCGCCCGGTTATGGGGCCTGTTTTATATAGAACTCCGATAGGCCCGGTCTTATGTATATATGGGCTTATCGGAGTCGGGCCTTCAGGCCGGGGATTTTCAATCTACCCATTGAAATTTTCCGATGCAATTTGCACGTCGGTCTTTTTAATCAACCCATTTAATATTTAACACGTGATTTGGCTTTTTATAACAAAAGTTTGGAAAAGTGGGTTTTATATTTTACAAAGGAAAAAAGGTGATTGGGAAGGATTATTTACAAGGCTTTAAGTACGGAAGGCGGACCCATGGTATATACGTATAAAAATCGCATCGGAAGTTTGATGCGGGTCTTTTTAATCTACCCATTTGATTTCTCCGATTGCGATTGCGCGATCGGTTCTTTTCAATCAACCCATTTTTATTTTTAACACGTGATTTGGGTTATTTAAGTTAAAACTTTGGAAAAGTGGGTTTTTAAGATTTTACAAAGAAAAAGAACAATCGAGAATGAATTCATACAAGGTTTTAAGTGTCGGGACGGGCCCACGTTTTAATATAAAAATGACAATGCGATCGTGGTTTTAAACACAAAAAGGCTAATCACATCGGAACTTTTGGATGATGGCAAAAGTCTTGCACACTTTGAATTTTTGCAATGTGATAAGCGCTGAGAGGGGCTTAGCACCTGGTTTCCAGGTGTAGGCCTGTGGGGGAAGTGGTTAGGACTTAGCCCAAGGGGGCTCAAGTCCATAGTCAAAATACTTTGTTTTTATGAAATTTTTCAAAGTTTTTAAATGGATTTGGGGGTTTCGGGAAGGTTAAAGAGTGATTCTTTAACTTTGAAAAAGTGATTTTCATGAAGGGGAGGAAGAGAAATCATGAAAACAAAGGAATTTTTATGGAGAAAAAGGGGAACCAAATGAAGGTTAGTTTTGAAAGAGGGGAAGGGGGAAAATGATGGTTTTTTAGCAGTTTCTTCTCATGAAATCAACAGAATTTCTAAGTATAAAATGGGAACAAAAATGAAGATTTTGGATAGAGGCATGAGGTCTTTCAAGAGTCTTCAAGAGCCAACAATTTTTAGCAATAAAATTTGTTCTTTGAAGGCTCAAAAAGTCTTAGCCACCTTTTGCTATAACAAATTTTTATAGGTGGCTAACATGATGACTGTAGCAGCATTTGTATTTGTTACTGGGACATATGTGTCTTCAACTTCAATAGTCACTTTTCCTTTATCAACTGAATTTATCTTGGGATTTTTATTGTATCTTAATTTGAACCTAGTTTCAGTTGTGGTTTTAGCAGTGTATGTTCCTTCTTCTCTGACTCTTTTGGTGGATTTTTGTCCTTGATTATCAGTTTGTAAGGTGTGACTAGTATCACCCTGCCTTACTGCATCTATCAAAGTGTTTTCTATCCACTCAACTGATTGACATACTTCTCAATCTCTGGTTTTTTCTCATGAATGTAGGGTGTTAGTTTGCACTTAACCCTTATTTTACTCAGTATTCCTTGTGGATCATAGTTCCAGGAGAAACTCTCTTCAAATATGTACTCTAGTAACTATTTGGCTGCTTCTTGTTCTGCATCTATGTGATTACAAATAATGGTCCTACCTGATTCTTTAACTTAAACTGGGTCTTTTTCTTAGCTGCTACGAAATTGATAGAATCATAATTTAATATTTTCCTGATGTATTCCAAGGAAAAAACCCTCATTGGTACATATTTGGGTAGTTTTTAGGGTAATAAATTAGACCCAAAAACTCTGATTTCAGTATGTTTTTCATACAAATACCAATCACCAGTTTTAGTCTGTTCCGGTAGCTGTATAATTTTCTTCATTTCATCACTAATCCTTGGTTGTTCTATGTTGGTCAACATATTGATCAATGGATGGAAAAAATTATCTATAAAATCTGAAAAGGTGAATTCTGAGGACTCTTTTCTGATCAATGAAGTCCAGAAGATGACTGAAAGTGGATTTTCTAGTATATCAAGTTTCTGGAGAGTTATAGGGAACTTGTCTGCTTGAAAATAAAAAAACATATGGAAGAGAAAATATGTGTATCTAAACACTCCTTCAATTGGAAATTTAACCAGTTGATCATGAATATTGTCAGCAATATGCTCAGCATAATTGAAAATTACAGAGGGAGGTTGTCCTGGTGCAACAGTAGACACAAACCCTAGGATGGACCCATTAGTATGCTCATCTGTAAAGTATCCTAGGATGAATGAAAACATGGAAATGACATGTCTTGAACATTCTAGAAATTTTGAAGTAGAATATGGGGGCCTGATTTGAGGAATTTCCACATGAAAGGCATAAAGACTTGGAAAATTTGAAATCTTTTGGGAAAATAAAAGCCAATTTACAACTTTGTAAGTGCCTCTATTGAAAAAGGCACCGCTTTAGGATCAATTTTGATTTGTAACATATGGTTTATGGACTCAGCAGTAATTGTAAATAGTACCTCTTTGTTTGCATTCATCATTGCTCTATTTTCAGGTGAATAATAACTCTAACACAACCTAATAACCTTTGGGCATGGATGAGTGACTGGAACAACATAATTGGGTAAGTTTGATTCCCAAGTTTTGACTTCTCCAACCTAATCTAAGGACTTTTCATAGCTCCAGCAGTGGATATATAACAAATTAAATTCAACTACTAGATCTACTATTTTGTAATCTACATCTGCTAAAGGGATGTGCTCAATGTCTGCAACAGGAGGTTGTAGAGGATTCACAATGATAGCAGTCTTGGAGGGCATATCTGGAGTGGATTTTGGCATTTTTAGGCTTTCAAGATCACTAAAACTCTGTTTTTTAGAATTTCTGGTTTCTTCTGTAAGATTAAATGGTTTACAGAAGTATTCTTGATTTTGACAGAGGTTCTTGGATGAAAATGGATACAACTTGTTCTTTCGTTGGATTTATCTTTCAATTTCAATCTTGAAAATGTATTTCAAACTCTTACTGGTTATGAAAATAAGAAACAGGGGTTTCTTAGGCTTTTTAGTGTATAATTGGGTTGAAAAATTGTTTGAAATTAAGCACAGAGGGTCAGGTTACCTGCAGAGGATTTATGGGTTTGATTAGAGTTTTATATAGTCTGTAAAAACTAGAATAAACTTAATATTTTTCTTTAAAAATGAACGCAGTATAAAATAGGGTTTAATCAAAATTTTAACAGGGTTTTGTCTCTTTTTGGTACTTTTTGGGTAACTAGAAGCTTTCTTGGAGAAATTAGGCTTGTACTAGCTTCAATTTCTTTAGAAATTTCTTTTAAGAATGGAAAAGGCTCTATTTTCTAGGAAAATACCTATTTGTGCAGGTATGAGTCTTTGGAACAGGTTCTGAGGCATTTTGATTGGTCTCTGGTACTTTCTGGAAGCAATTGGGACTTCTAGCAATCTTCAACAACAAATGCGGGCATTTTTCAGGTTCTAGGCTTGAAAATAAAGTACAAGCTTAGTTCTAAGTCGGGAGGATGAATACAATCAGAAAGTGTAGAAAAAGGGATTAATGGTGCGATTTCAGAGTTTATTTGTAAATTTAGGTTAAAACTGACCTACAATTAATGTTAGTCACATCGGGCGATGGACGGTTTTCGGGTTTCAAAGGTGAAAAATCACAGGCGGTTATCGCATTGGATTTGAGTGGTAAGTGGTTTTAGTTGGATCGGATGCGATCCAACAAAACTGGGCCACATGGAGGAGAGAGGAAAGGCTAAAACAACCTATTTCGCATGGTTAGGAAATGTGTTAGGATCGCGCAACTAAAAATGTGATATGGGATTTCGACCGTTGGATTGAAGGATCGGGATGCGAACGGTTGCAATTGCATCTTGGAGATGCTCAGCATTCAGAGGTGGGATTCGGGGTTTTATTAATACGGCGGGATAGGTTTTAAATTATAAATATGTATTTAAAACATTAAAAACTTTGTATTATATGATTGGCGGAGGGGGTAAAATTATATGGTTTAAAATTTAAAACATTTAACAAATGTTTCAACCAATGGCGTGTGTATTATATTTTATGGCATGATAACCTTTTAACAAGTGTTTTAATATCATATGGACGAGATATTTATAATGTTATGTTTAAAACTTATGAGAAAAAGGGCGGGTTTTTTTTCGTCACATGGGATGATTTAACATAGGTTTAAACTTTAAGTAAATGGGTTTTGGGGGTTATTTATATATAAAGGATTTAATAATATATAAGGAAGGGATATAATATAAGGATTTTATACTTTAGGTTAGTATTTAATATGAAATGAAGGTGTTAATGTATGAAATGAATTAAAATAGATAGTTTAAAACTAAGTAAAGTGTAAAAATAGGCGATAAAGCATATTTTTTCCCATTTTTTATTCTTTACACATAAACTTAGGATAAATGTATCTTATAAGTTTTTTGAGTGTTTTTTGAATGAAGATGAAATTAATTAAGTAGGGTTTTTACTTTTACTAAGAAAAAAGATGTTTTACTTAGGAAAAGGGATCATAATCTTGGAAAAGGGTGAATATGCTGATGAGATGGGTTTTATGAATGGAATCTAGTATCTTTAAACAATCAGTTATAAAGCCTTGGGTTTGGTCCCAATAGAAGTCAGAGAAATGCTCTGAGCCTCTTCAACTGAAGGTTTAGAATATTGGATGATTGTGGGGAAGGGAAATTAGTAATTTCTACCTGATGATGCTTTATTACATGTCTTGCACAACTGATTTCTACCTACCCATCATTATTTCTAACATTTTTTACTTCATTTTCATGGGTGCATTTAAGCTTGCAACCTAAATCCATTTTTCTTTCATAGCATAAAAACTATCTAAGTCAAACCTTATTTCTGAGGGCTCAGATTAAACTATTGAGCTCCTCATTTATTCTCTAACTATCTACTGATATGTCAAGTTTAAACTGTTTGACATATTTTTATTCTCTATCTATAACATGAAATTCAAAGCATGAAAAGTTAAGGTTAAATTGTTTAACTGATCATGGATTATGGCATTTATTGATAATCTGCACATAATCATTATTCTTGTAGTAAAAGTAAATAGTAGGGGCATTTTGACTTGCTCACTTTCAGGTCTTATTTTATCTCTTTTTTCTCTTTTTGGGGTCTATTTTTTGTAAGTCCTTTGATCTTTCTTTTAGGACTTTTACCCTCTTTTCATTTTTTTATCATTTTTCAAATATGGGAAAATAACTTGCAGAAAGAAAGGTATGTACATATTTACAAGACTTTATCAAATTCAATTCAAAAATTGTGAACCCTATTATTATAGGACCCTAATAGCCCCTACAGTCAATCTCTGGAACAGATCTAAATAGAAGTTCTTCATTTTAATATCCATAAACCACTATCACTTTAAGGAAAATAGTGTACATGTGTCATTTCTCCCATAAACGTTTAGGAAAACTTTAAGGCATGGGTCATTTCTATGTGTAATTTTTATGCCATTTCTCCCATAACTATAAGGAAATGTCATTTATCCCATATAATATAAAGCAAACTTTAAGGCGAACCATGTACATGTCATTTCTCTGTTAAACTCTACGCAAGGCAAACTTTAAGGCAAACCATGCACATGCCATTTCTCCCAGGCAAAATTTAAGGCCTAATAAATGAACCTAAAGTGGCTGAACTCCCATAGGATTTTGAAGTTCCATAGGATTTTAATCTGTCTGTTCAGTGTTAACTTCTATAAGTTCTAAAGGTAGAGTCTGTAAAGGGCCAGGTAGCCTCTGCATCTCATCTTTTCTCAAAGGTGACATATTCAGTAAATGCCCCTACAGTCAATCTCTAGAATGGATCTAAATATAAGTTCTTCATTTTAATATCCATAAACCACTACCACTTTAAGGCAAACCATGTACTTGTGTCATTTCTCCCATACATGTGTCATTTTTCAAACTTTAAGGAAAACCATGCACATGCCATTTCTCCCAGGAAAAATTTAAGGGCTAAAAAATGAACCTAAAGTGGTTGAACTTCCATAGGATTTCAGTCTGTCTATTGAGTGTTAAATTATACAAGTTATAAAGGTAGAGTCTGTAAAGGGCCAGGTAGTCTCTAGATCTCATCTTTTCGCAAAGCTTACATATCCAGTAAATGCCCCTACAGTCAATCACTAGAACAGATCTAAATAGAAGTTCTTCATTTTAATATCCATAAACCACTACCACTTTAAGTCAAATCGTATACATGCATCATTTCTCCCATAAACTCTTAGGAAAAATTTAAAGCATGTGTCATTTCTCAATGCTTTCTCCCATTAACTTTAAAGCATGTGTCATTTCTCAAGGCTTTCTCACATTAATTCAAGGCAAACTTTAAGGCCTAAAAACTAAACCTAAATTAGTTGAACTTCCATAGGATAGAATCCCCCAAACTCAAGGCTTTCTCCCATTAATTCAAGGAAAAATTTAAGGCCTAAAAAACGAACCTAAAGTGGCCGAAATTCCATAGGATTTTAGTTTGTTTTTTGAGTGTTAACTTCTACAAGTTCTAAAGGCAGAGTCTGTAAAGGGCCAGGTATCCTCTAGATCTCATCCTTTCTTAAAGGTGACATATCCGGTAAACTCATGGAACCATGTACATGTAATTTCTCCCTTAAACTCTAGGTAAGACAATCTTTAGGGCATGCCATTTCTAGATGTGATTTCTCCCATAAAATTTAAGGCAAACCATGCAGGAACCATGTACATGTCATTTGTCCCTTAAACTCTAGGCAAGGCAATCTTTAAGGCATGCCATTTCTAGATGTGATTTATGCCATAAACTTTAAGGAAAAATTTAAGGCAAACCATGCACGAACAATGTACATGCCATAAATCTCCCTTCAACTCTAGGCAAATCAATATTTAAGGCATCTCATTTCTAGAAGTGAATTCTCTCATAAAATTTAAGCCAAACTTTAAGGTAAACCATGCACATGTCATTTCTCCTATGCATTTGCAACAAATGTTAATTTAATATATTTTATTGAATTCATTTTTTTTTAAAAACCCACTAAATATGATTGAAAAATGGACATTATGCATAGATGTTTCTTGTTATCCCAATCCAGGGAAAGCAATGATTACATATGTGCTTTGCAATATTGCGACTAGCAAGGTCCTCCAAAGGAAAATGAATATACCGGGAAGAACGACAAACAACAAAGCATATTATATTGCATTGATAGAAGGCTTGGGAACAACTAGGGATTATGGATCAAATGGAATTGTAGTTTTCACCAATTCTGAACTTGTGTGCAACCAGATGAAAGGCGTGTACCAAGTTAAGAAGGAGAGGCTAAAGAAACTACATGGAAAAGTAAACAATATTTTTAGCCAATTTCATTTTTTTAGTATAAGACATTGTACAAATGTTAATAAAATGTATGTTGATATGTTGCCTGGGGTAATGCCAATTCAAGATTCATCTATCAAATATGAATTAATAGATGAATTAGTATTATATGAGGAAATGGCAATTCAAGATTCATCTCTCAAAGATGAATTAGTATTATACGAGGAAATGGAAATTCAAGATTCATCTCTCAAAGATGAATTAGTATCATACAAAGAAATGGCAATTCAAGATTCATCTCTCAAAGATGAATTAATTTTGAAATGCTCTTCTTCAAAAATTCAATATTCATCTCTCAAAGATGAATTAGTGTTGAGACGCTCTCCTTCAAAATTTATTAATGGACATGTTGGGTGTGGAGCCTGATTATCTTGTTTATTTTGTATCACAGCGTTGGACCCCTGTACCTTAATGGGGTGGCAATGTCGCCCGTAATTAAATGTTGTCTGGGGGGTCGAGGGGGGGTGGCTGCGACTTTATGGAACCCCCCCCCCCCCTGGCGGGGGGTTTCAGGGGCAACGCCCCCGAAGCTAAGAACATATGTAAAATTGCCTTGTAAAAGTATAGTAATTTCTAGTCAATCTGGGCCATTCATTAGGCAGATGATCTGACGGTAGAATTTATGTTTAGTTTAGGGTTTTTTTCCCTAGAAGGTAACCCCCTCATATATATGAGGGTATTTTATTGCGGCTATGTAATGTATGTGTATTCTCAAAGCGAGAAACAGATAGGGAGATTGTGAGAGAGAACAGAGGATATTACAGCGGATCTGTTGTAGGTTGTGTCTCTTCATTTTTTGCTGGATAATAGAAAGGAAGGACTGGCTGTTCGGGGTGGACATAGCCCAAAATAAGTGAACCACGTATATCTGTGTCTCTCTGGTTTTATGTGTTTTGTGTGCTTGTGCTTTCCGCATATTTTATATGTTGTATTGCTCTGTAATATATAATTTTCTAACAACTGGTATCGGAGCTGAAGGTCTATTTGGCTGATAAACTTGCAGGAAAGAAGGGTTCCAGGTTCGAGTGGGAGCAATGGCGGAAGATGGTAATTTTAGGGTCGAGAAATTTAATGGCCAAAACTTCCCGCTGTGGAAAATGCAGATGGAAGATTATCTGTATCAGAAAGATCTGTACCTACCATTGAGAGGAAAAACAAAGAAGCCGTCGACTATGACAGACACATAATGGGATATTCTTGATAGAAAGGCACTAGGAATAGTATGGTTGCGCCTTGCGGCATCGATAGCCTTCAATATTTCAAAGGAAACAACAACAGAGGGTTTGATTAAGGCGTTGGCAAAACTATATGAGAAACCCTCGGCCTCAAAGAAGGTATTTCTTATGAAACATTTATTTAATATGAAGATGTCAGAAGGTGCATCTGTTGCAGACCATTTAAATGATTTTAATACAGTTACCAGTCAGTTAAGTTCTCTAGGGGTAAAATTTGATGACGAAGATAAGGTTGTTTTATTTCTGTGCTCATTGCCAGAAAGCTGGAATGGTTTAGTTATGGCGATTAGTAACTCTGTCTCTGGATCTAGTACTTTAAAGTTTGATGATGTTGTTGGTGCTATCCTTAGTGAGGAAATGTGACAGAAAAGCTCTGGTGAGACATCAGGTAATTCTTTGAGTGCAGAATCTAGGGTAAGAAGAATGGAAAGAGGAAAGAGCTCGGGTTATCGCAGTAAATGGAGGAAAGGCAGATCCAAGTCTAGATCGGGGATCATGTGCTGGAAATGCGGAAAGAAAGGACACCTAAAGAAAGACTGTATATCTCAGAAGGGAAAAGAAGGAGATACACAGCAAGAAAACAGTCATGAAGCAAATGTGACAGGTGATGTGTTACAGGATGATTTGATTCTTTCTTTCGAAAATGTTATTGATTCTTAGGTTGTAGATTCAGGGGCCTCATTCCATGCCACACCTGATAAGAAATATTTTCATGACTATGTTCAAGGAGATTTTGGACAAGTCCATTTGGGTGATGATAAACCCTGTAAAATTGTTGGAATGGTAGGTTTGCTTAAAACAATAGATAATTAATAGCATAATGAGGTAAGGCATATTCAAGGATACGAAAAATATCATTTCAGGCGATTCAAGGTGATTTAAGCTGTCACTGGATAGCTTTGGAAGATACCCAAAGGGCCTAGTAAGCAACAAAAGCGAAAAATTGGTACATTGTATTGTGCAGAATTATTTCTTTCATTAATAGTTACTTTTAGGAAGTGATGTGCAACATTGTATCATAGGCTCGAACATGAGTGAAGAGGATAGAATTCTTTCTCAAAAATTTATTCCCAGGGTTTGAAAAATGTTGAGTTTGGATTTCTATGAAAGGCCATTTATGAAAAACGAAAGGCAGATGCTTCTAAGAGTTGAAAAATGAAAAAGAAGAAGCGAAATTAAGAGCTTGTGCATATAGATGTATGGGGACCTGCTCAGGTATCATCTCTCGGTGGCTTTCGTTATTATGTTACTTTTATTGATGATGCAACTAGAAAAACATGGATTTATTGTATTTAGAATAAATCTGATGTATTTGATACTTTCAAGAAATGGAAAGCTTTGGTTGAGATTGAGACAGGAAAGAAGTTGAAGTGTCTCGGATCAGACAATGGAGGTGAATATTGTAGCAAAGAGTTTGATAGGTACTGTTCAGAGCATGGAATTCGTAGAGAGAAGACAGTTCCAAGAACACCACAAGAAAATGGTGTGTCAGAAAGGATGAACAGAACTATCATGGAGCGTGCAAGGTGCATGAGATTGCATGCAGGATTGCCTTTACAATTTTGGGCAGATGTTGTAGATACTATTGTTTATCTAATAAACAGAGGGCCTTCAAGTTCCTTGGATGGTGGTATTCTAGAGGAAGCATGGACAGGTAAAAAGGTAAACTACTCTTTTTTAAAGCCTTTTGGCTGTGAGGCCTTTGTCCATATTAATAAAGAAAATAGAACAAAGCTTGAGGCAAAATCAAAGAAATGTACCTTTATTGGATATGGTGTTAATGATTTTTGTTATCGCTTATATGATTATGAAATTCACAAAATAATTAGGAGAAGAGATGTAATATTCAATGAAAAGGTCTTGTATAAGAATCAGCTACAGGAAAAGAAACAGGAAAAAGAAAACAAAGAATACATAGTTCTTGATGAGATCACAGAAAAAGTAAAGGTGTCTGAAAATAATAATAATAATCAACAACAACAGCAACCACCACAACAACAACAGCAACCTCAAACACCTGAAAGTGGTGTTAGAAGATCTACCAGGATAAGTAGACCCCCTGAACAATACTCTCCGTCATTATATTATTTATTGTTGACTGATTCTAGTGAACCCGAATGTTATGAAGAAGCAATGCAGGTTGAAAGCAGGAAGAAGTGGGAGCTAGCCATGGAAGAAGAGATGGACTCCTTAATGCATAACCAGACATGGGACTTAGTTAGGTTGCCTGCAGGTAAAACTACATTGCAGAATAAATGGGTTTACAGGCTGAAGGAAGAAGATGGAGGAAAACAGAGGTACAAAGCTATACTTGTTGTTACACCATTTTTTGATCATCTAACCTATTATCATTAGATGAATCCAAGTACACCATGTAAGACCAATTTTACCCTAAGTAAAATTGATTTCACTATGTGAAATAACTTAGTAAAACACCTTTATTAAGTTGTTTATGGTGAAAACAGGAAACCCCAAAAGGAAATAATAAACAAATCTATATTTGTTTATATTTCCTGGTCATATTTAACCCAAAACAAGGAAATCAATTAAATAAATCCTTATTTATTTGATTATTTCCTAAGAATAAGTTATTTAAATCATTATTTAAATAATATTCTTAGTTAAATTTGACTAAATCATCATAAATAATTAAATAAACCATTATTTATTTAATTATATTCCCATCATTTCCCTAAAATGATAAATAAATCATTTATTTATTTATTATTTATAAATAAAGGAATTGACCCAAGTCAAAAATCCTTTTCCCTCCAACAAATATAATAAAATATTCCTAAAGGGTGGTTCTAGAATTTGATTGATAATATTTTATTCATGCACCAAGTTCTAGATCGCCCTAATATTTTGTTATAAATAGAAGGGTTTTCCCCATTCATTAGTCACCTTTCATTGCATTAGATCACTCTAGATCTATACTATTGGTCACACTCTCCATTTTATCTTGTGAGCTCCCTTTGAGTTCTATGTTTGTCTGGGTTTTCTACACCAACAAGAGAGAGAAATTTTAGATCTGAAATGTTGAGGACTTTCAAGAACCCATTCCATTGAGGAGAACCGGAAAACACCTTTCTTGTTTTCCTCTCAGGTGCCCCTTTTTAATATAAAAAAAAATTCTTTCAAATACATTGTTCTTGTCTTGTCTACTGGATGCATGGAGCCACATTTTACTCTATCTGCTTAATGTCTTTTATGCTTAGATCTGGATTTGTGCAGCATTATTTGGATCACCTGATTACAAATTTAAAGATATTTGGCAGCCATAATTGATGTTAGGTCTATTTGTTATGCATAGCTAAAGTGGTATTTTATGACGAAAGATTCATACTAACAATTGGCGACTCCACACAGGTTTTCTTTTGCGACCGCTGTCGTTTTATATATTCCTGCATATCCAGCTGTTTTAGACCCTAGGGTTTCTCTTTAGTTTTATGTTTCTCATATTTTTATGGTGCTTTTCACCTCTAAAACACTCAAACATTAAAATTTTTAACTTTCGTGTGTTTCTGGCCCTATTGCGCAGGTGACAGACATCAGCCACAGCTGAGACGACAACTTTTTCTGAAATCTGCCGCTGAGAGACCTGGATCGGCAGGTCACACTTATCAGCCCAAAAACTGCGACCTAGACTTGAGGGCACACTTTTCTACCCCAAAACTGCGACCTGAACTAAAAACAGGTCAGAACCTGCGACCTGCACTTTTTCTGCAATTTTCCAGCACTTTTCTGGGTTTGTCTGAAGCTTCTGTCAGGGTTTTCCAGCCTCTATCTCTGCCCGTTTAGACCTGTTTCTGATCTGTTTCACTCAAATAAGTGGGAACCTTGCCCCTTAGGGATCTAGTACCCTCCACTTTTTGTGGGAGAGTTTTTGTTGTTTCGGACGTCTGAATTTCCAGAGTTTCAACCTTCTTTCTTTCAGATCTGATACCTCATTTTCAGATCCCTACAAATCAGCTCTTCTCCCTTTCAAATCACTTCTTATAGTTTTGTTTGGGTTTATCTCTAGGGTCACCTTCTTGTCCCTCCTATCTTTAGCTGATTCCCTCTTTTGTAACAGCAACCTTGCCTCTGCCTCTTTGCTATTTTCTGCACCTCTTTTCAGAAGATTTCTCCTTTAAATCCCTGTCCCTCCCGACCTTAAATCTATTCGCCTCTTTTTAGCGTGTTTCGATTAGCTTTTTTCCCTTTTATAGCCTAGTTTTGAGAGACCCACCTTCTTGGGTTAGATTGATGCATTGTTAGCTGTTAAATTTATGTTATTACAGTCTTATTTACCGCAGATTTTTTTTCAGTTACGCATCACACTTTTTCTTTTACTCTCAAAATGCCTTGGTTTAAAAATTAAAATTAACACACGCCACACACTGACCCTAAGCGAAGAAGATACTGGTTAACACTGCTTGGAAAATACTTTAAAATCAATCGACACTGCACCTCTCTGCCCTTGTTTCGACACTGACCTCAGTTGATTTTGCCCCTCCCTGCCCTTGTTGGTTTTTCTTCTTCCCGTCATCATTATGCCTCCAAGGTGTTTGTCCCAGAGACTTCTTGGCCTTCACCCTAAGTTTTCGGTTGGTCGACTTCCTCTTGCCCATCATCATCGAGTTAGTCCTCCCCCGAGTCCGGACTCCGACTCTTCTTCTAATTGTTCGGGTTCTCCCTCTACTCGTGGTTCTCCCCCTGTTACCTTCACCATGTCTAGTTTAGGGCCTAGCACTAGCGGCAACCCCAGTTCTACTGCTGGGTCTGTTTCCAGTGGAAACACTACGAGAAATACCTCCACTGCCCCTTTTCTCCCTTATATGGCCGGTCTCAGTCTCCCCGACTTCAATCAGCCGATCAATGATCCTATTCGCCACAATTTCAGTTGACCTGCTATGCTAACCAAGCTCCCCTCCAACATTCCCAAGTTTGAAGGCCTTGCTAGTGAAGATCTGTCCAACCATATCTGATCGTTTCACATGTGGTGTTCATCCAATTCCATTACTGATGATTCTATCTGTCTTAGATTTTTCCAACGCACGCTCATCGGCAAAGCTTCTAAATGGTATGTTGATCAAGCCACCTCTTCCCATACCATATTTGCGACCATTGCCCAAGCCATTTTATCTTATTTCGAGCTCCCTCTCCAATACGACATAGGTACAGAACTCTTGACTTCTTTTCATCAATCCTCTTCGACCTGCCTTTCCGCTCATGTCCAGGAATGGCAGAGAAGACAGAGCTTATGTCGAGCTCCCACCTTTGAAGATCGGGTTTATATGGACTGGTTCCTTCACTCTCTCTTACCTCCCATCGGAAAAGATGTCGCATCTCACTTTCCCCAAACCAAAGAAGCCACCCTCCAAATAGCCTTGAAATATGACCTTATCTATGCTCAATCTGGTTATGTTTGTACCGTCCTTCCTGACCTCCCCAAACCCGGTGGCCCTAACGCCCCGGGGGAATCTCCCTCTACCGACGGTATCGTTGGAGCTCTTTCACATACCTCTACTCAACCTCTTATGGGCTATGGTTTCCCTCCAGGAGGGGCCATCACCTCCAGCACTTTTCCCCCTCCAGGTAGCATGTATCCAGGATACGGCATGCCTCCTCCTTTTTCCCACACTCCTGCTTACCTTAATTTTTCCCACCCTAACCCTTATCCTTACCCACAGCCTGGTGTCCCAGCTCCTCTAGCATTTGGACCTCCCACTCCCTTGCCTTCTCTGTTGGGAAAAATACTGAGAGGGGGGGGGTGAATCAGTATTTAGAGGTGACTGAAAACTTTTTACTTTTTCCTTCTCTAAAACCCATACGCTATTTTAATGAATCCAACTCATGTAAATTTGGATATCCTTAAGAGAAATTGCATATATACGGAGATCTTATTATACATTTAATTCTTTACATAGATTATTGCATCATTCATTCATCAGAGGTTTAGAAAGCAGTAAGCATGTGCAGTAATAACTAAATAAACCATCACACATAAGCAACACACAAGAACACCAGTATTTAAGGTGGCAACCCAATTCGAGAGAAAACCACCACTGTTGTCGTCTCTATCTTCAATATTTTATTATAAAGAAAACTTCTTACAATCATGTGCTGGTGCAGATTCTTACCAGCACGCAAGCACCCACCTGCAAAAGGCTACAAACTTCTCTCGTTTACCAGCCTCTCCTGGAAGGGGGCAACTACCCCCTGTTCTCGTTTACCAGTTACTATTGGAAGGGAGCTACAACCCCCTCACTGAAGGCTTCGACCCTCAGCACCACTGCAGACCACGTTTCATCAATTTTCACACTGGATCCAATAGCTTTCACACAACATACCTTGCAGGCCACCAAATTTATTCATTTTCTTCAGAGGTGCATCCTTAATTCAGATCTTTCAGCAAACTGTTACCCATTCCATACAGATATACTTCAGAGTGAAGTATTCATTCACAACCCTTACTCATGCACACATTCTTCATGATTTCATTAGTCGATCAAACCAGAGATTAATCATCATCAGATCTAGAGATATTTTAACTATCATCATATACACAGGTGCATAATAGATTCAAACATATCGGAGTTTAATCATACAGATATCTCTAAAAGAGATTCATTCATTATCAACCCTTCCGCATGCACACATCGTACTATCATTCTCATCACCTTATATAGTTTTCGCCTTTATTAAAACCATGGGTCAAAACCATTCAATTGCTAATGGTATTCCTGGATGGGGTCAAAATAGATAATCCAGCAGGTTCTCCATATCTCGAGTAACTCACACTGTTCTATCGATCTTGGTAATTAAATAATTAATTTAATACTTTTGTACTTATATTAAGGTTTAAGGTTAACCCTTCACACCAACACTTTCAAACAATTAATCTTATGATAAACATTTGACCTTGGGCCCACAAATATATTCAATAGCCAATCCAATATGCGCACGGTACCATAAGTAAACTTTGTGCAAGTCCAGCATCCGATCACCATTAGATTAGCAAGCTTCCAGATCAATAGTGTATATGCATATCGCTCGACCTCCGATGCTGAACATTAATGTGTGATGGCCCGCCGTACTTTGGTTAGCCTCCGCGCAGCTTTGTCAAACGTCCACAGTCCGATGGCTCTCTTCCAGATCGACAACGCACAGAAATATCGCTGGGCATCCTGGATCGAATGATAATGTGCGATGGCACGCAGTGACAAGCAGTTTTGCAGAGTCGTACAGAGACGCATGTCGTCAGTTCTATGGAATCGCTCCCCATCCAGGAAATACCACTTATCCCGCAAAAGCGGTGTGATATGGGCAATCTGCTTTCGCAAATCCACTTGCGGTTTTTAAACAGTGATCAACTGTCCAATCAAATTCCTGCTCCGTACTCCAGGTTCTGTCTGCGTATATATATGAACTCTGCCATTCATTAACAAATATAGCTTGATTCCATACTGCAATTACCAGCGACTCATTTTGTTCATAACGAATCAGATGCTTTCAATATAGACTATAAACACAATTAATTTAATTCTACACAGGCGCATATAACTATCCTTCCCTGTATTACAACTATAAATCGACTTTCCTCAGATTTCCCTACGGATTCACCAAAGGTTGACGCTGACTTGGCATGCAGTGCCCCCATATTAATTCTCCACCGTTGATCTATGGTCATCGCTTGATTTCCTGGTCAACTGTGGGGACACAGACCCGATGAACTTTCTGTACTGAGGAGTGCCTCTGCATCTCATATTTACCTTGCTGTCTTTTCCGATTATGATTGATCACTCCTGTTCTGATTGCGATTAATCGCAATCCCGACTCGAATACTCCGATGCTATTGATTATTTTAACCCGGAACTCAACCATATATGAAATCTGATTTATAGACCCATCGGGTCCGGAACTTAATCGCAATCGCAAGTTCTTGTATGCACATTCTGCTGATTTGTTTTTCTCCGATGCGATTACAGCTCTGCCTCTGTTCTTCTCTGCTAACCTTTGTTCTCTGCTACGTTGTCTTATGCTGCTCCTTGCTTCTTTCGTTTCCTTGTTGTTGTTCAGATGCCAACTTCATCAAGTAGGTTGTCATCAAGGACAACACATTGCATCATATTGCCAACAATCTCCCCCTTTGGACTTGATGGCAACCATGATGGTGTTTGATCACCACAACAGATAGATACATTGATTGTAACCATTAGTCAAACACCATGATACTCTCCCCCTTTGACATCAAGGGCAAAGGGCGGATTAAAACAAAATCAACGTTTTTCTTCTCTTGTAGAAAGAATAGCTCTGTACATCTGATGTGCACTGAAGTTACGATGCTCCCCCTGAGTTCGCGCTGAATCTTCAAACATATTTTTCAATGAAGTACATGACTCTATAACAAGACTAAATATAACAATTTACATCATAGGTCTCAACATGATGAGATCAGATCATAGCAAATAAAGAGAATGCCAACAATGCATCCTCTCCACATGACCAATGCTCCCCCTTAGCTTGTGCACCCAAATAGCACCACAGCTGTGCTGAAGAATGCTGACCCAGAAAAATTTGTCAGCAAATACCCATACGCGACTATCCTTCAGGAAGTCCATGTATCCAATGTAATCTTTTGTATTTAAGTAGATATGATATGCTTCATAGCAAAGACTACTCCCAGCTTCTGTCTAAGATATTCGAACGCTTCCGTGGGTAAAGGTTTGGTAAATATGTCAGCAACTTGTTCTTTGGAGGGTACATATTCCAACTTCACCTTTTGTTCAAGCACTTGTTCACGTAAGAAATGATACTTGATGGGAATGTGATTGGTCTTGGAATGCATAACGGGATTCTTTGAGATACTGATGGCACTTTTGTTATCACACATAATGGATATAGGAGGTGAACATTTGATTTGAAAGTCTTGTAAGGTTTGCATCATCCAAGGAAGTTGAGTGCAACATGATGCAGCAGCCACATATTCTGCTTCTGCTGTAGATAAGGCAATAGAGTTTTGCTTCTTGCTGAACCAGGATACTAACCGGGGCCCCATGTAGAATGCACCACCACTAGTGCTTTTCCGATCATCAACATTTCCAGCCCAATCTGCATCAGTGTAAGCATGAAGAGTGAGATTAGCATTCTTTGGATACCATAGTCCAAATTCTTGAGTTCCTTGTAGATATTTGAATATTGTTTTGACAGCCTGAAGGTGAGACTCTTTTGGATTAGCTTGGAATCGTCCAACAATTCTAACTGCATGCATAATGTCTGGTCTAGTCCCAGTGAGATAAAGTAGACTTCCTATCATAGATCTGTATTCTGGTTGATTTACTGTGGGAGAATCATCATGAGAACTGAGATTACATCTGGTTACCATTGTTGTACTTACAGGTTTGCATTCTTCCATGCCATACTTCTTCAGAATTTGCTTAAGAAATTTTGTTTGTGATAAGAATATGCCATCTGTTGCTTGTTGCACTTGCAAGCCAAGAAAAAATGTTAGTTCCCCAAGTAAAGACATTTCAAATTCTTGCTGCACATCAGAATAAAATTTCTGACTCATAGACTCTTCATTACTCCCAAAAATGATATCATCAAAATATATAACCACAATCAATACTTTATTATCTTCAGTTTTTGTGTATAAGTTGCTATCATCAGACCCCTTTGAAAATCCTTGTTGATGAAGATATTTGTCAAGACGATAATACCATGCCCTTGGAGCTTGTTTGAGACCATATAGAGCCTTTTTAAGTCTGTAAACAAGATTTTTATCATTTCCCAAAATGAATCCTTCTGGTTGTTCTATATAAACTTCTTTTTCTATATCTCCATTGAGAAAAGCAGATTTAACATCCATTTGATAAACTTTGATTTGTTGGAAGCTTGAAAAAGAAAGAAACATTCTTATGGCTTCAAGTCTAGCTACAGGAGCAAAGGTTTCTTCAAAGTCTATTCCTTCTTGTTGAGCATACCCCTTGCAAACAATTCTAGCTTTATTTCTTATAACATCTCCATTCTCATTTAACTTGTTTTTGAATATCCATTTAGTTCCAATGACATTTTTGTCATGAGGTCTTGGTACTAATTCCCAAGTTTGATTCTTTTCAATTTGATCCAGCTCTTCATTCATGGCTTGAATCCAACATTAAGCTTTGCTAGCTTGATTGACAGTCTGTGGTTCAATAGTGGATAGAAATGCCAGATAGCTAGACGATCCCACAAGAGTCCTTCTTGTTTGTACACCTAATCCTTTTTCTCCCAGAATTTGAGATTTTGGATGATTCTTTTGAACATATCTGGATGGAGATTTTTCAGATAAATCATCTTCGGGTTCTTCATTGGGTTCACCATCCATATCATCCCTATTTTATGTATAAGGATATATGTCATCATCGTCTTCATCTGTTGTTTGTTTTTCTTCTTTTGGAGCTGCAGGGGACTCATCAATAACAACATCAACACATTCAACAATCTTCCGAAGTCTTTTATTGTAACATTTATATGCTTTACTCCTAGAGGAGTAACCAAGAAGTATTCCTTCATCTGCTCTGGTTTCAAACTTGCCAAGTTTTTCATCATTATTTTTTATAAAGCATTTGCTTCCAAAAACCCTAAAATGCTTCACAGTGGGAGGATTACCATACCATAGTTCATATGGAGTTTTGCCACTATTTACACGAACATGTGCCTTGTTAAGAATGTTTACCACTGTATGTGCTGCTTCTCCCCAAAACATGTCAGGTGTTCCAGAATCATCAAGCATAGCTCTAGCCATTTGTTGAACTGTTCTATTCTTTCTTTCTGCTACTCCATTTTTTTGTGGAGTACCAGCTACCGAAAACTGTCTTTTTATGCCATGTTGTTCACAAAATTCAAGGAATTCATCTGAAGTATATTCTCCTCCTTGATCAGATCTAAGACACTTGATTTTTAGATCTAATTCATTTTCAACTAGTGCTTTGAAGATCTGAAATTTCTCAAATGCTTCATCTTTTTGTTTAAGCAACCCAATCCAACACATTCTAGAGAAATCATCAATAAATAAGATATAGTATTGTTCACCACGTGGTGAATTTTTCGTCACAGGTCCACATATGTCAGTATGAATAAGTTCAAGAGGCTTACTTGATGATCCTTCCTTGGCATTAAATTTCACTCTAGTCTGCTTACCGAATTGGCAAGATTTGAATATGATACTTTCAGGTAGAGTAATATTGGGAAGATCCTGAACAACTTTAAGTCTGCTTGATTTGCTGATTTGAGAGAAGCTCAGATGCCCCAACCTTCTATGCCATAGCCAGTTTTCTGAAGTTTTACTCAAGTAACATTGTTCTTTGCAGTTCTTTAATACATACAGATTTCTTGGAGTTCTGTTTCATTTTATAATTGTTTTACCTGTTTCAAGATCGCGTACCACACATTATTTTGAACTAAAGACAACTTCAGTTCCTTGATCACACATTTAACTTACACTTAACAAGTTATGCTTTAATCTGTCTACATACATGACATTATTAGCTTTCACCTTTTCTTTTAGAAAAACATACCCTTTTCCCTTAATAACAGCAGGAGTATCATCTCCAAATGTAACATTCTTCTCCTTTTCTAGAGCACTGTATGCAAGAAGTTTGGTTTTGTCACCTGTCATGTGTTTAGAGCATCTACTATCAATGTACCATTGATTTTCTTCACCTTCTGCAAATAAATCTATGCCAAAATTTTCAACCTGTAATTCCTTCTTTTTCCATACTTTGGAGCTTGAAGGACATTGCTCTTTTGGCTGAATTTTTCTTCTGCATTCAGATTCTTCATGGCCAAAGTTATTTCAATAAGCACATTCAACTTCAATTTGAAGAGGAGAAAAGTTGTTATATGTATTCTTCTTTGTTCCAATATCAATCCTTTTCTTTATTGCTTCTCTTGTCATGATGGTTTTATATGCAACACATTGAGCAGCTTTATGACCAAAATTGTGACATGAGAAACATTGTCCATTGAAGAAGAAATTTCTGCGATCATGAAATCTTCTATTCGAATTTACCTGTTGATTGGAGTTTCTTTGAAATGTATTCCTGTTAGTGTTCTTTGAATTGAGATGGTCATGCTTTATCTGTAAAGATTCTTTATTCCCTTGCTGAGTGGTAGACTGTTGTATGCTGGCTATAGTTGCTTTTAGATAATTTGGTGCTGAAGCTTGAGAAGATTCTCCGATATATCCAAGATCTATATTTATAAGAGGAGAACGGTGTACCTTGATAATCTCATCTAAGGTTTCAGATCCTTTAGAAAATCTAAGATTCAAATTCTTCATTTTCTCAACTTCTTTTCTTAGGCTTACTATTTCACATTCTAATTTCTCATTGTGTTTCTCCTTTTCTTCAAGCTGATTTTTCAGAGTTTCTATGGATATTTTACTTTCTTCTAAGCATATTTTAGTTTCTTCTAAGCATATCTTGAGTTGATTGAATTCATCAAGAAAATCATTATCCTCTAAAGCATACATAAAGGTATCTTCTTCTTCTTTAGGTTCCTTTTCAAATGCCATGAGAAGTCTAAGATCTTGTTCACATTCTTCCTCACTGTCAGATAACCCATCACTGTCTTCGTGAGTATAGTAACTCTTTCTAGTGCTAAACTAACTCTTATTCCTTCTTTCTACTTCCTTTCCTTTTTCATGTGTTTATTTGTGAGGACACTTAGCAGCATAATGACCCACTCTCCCACAAGAAAAAAATTTGAAAGGAAGCTTACCTTTGAACCGTCCTGTACCAAGTTGGAGTTTCTTTACAAAATTTACCTCATCTTCTTCTGAGATATACCCTGATCCTTCTGTTTCTTGTACTTCTTTCCATTTTTTAGAAGCTCTAAAGACGGCTTCTTTGACTTCAGATGGTAATCCTCTTCTCATTTCATATGCAGTTAGTATGCCATGAAGTTGCACCACAGTAAGATTTTGAAGATCCTATTTTTCTTCAAGGGCAGAAACTTTTGACTCAAATTTTGGCATTAGTGATCTTAAAACTTTCTCAACCAAGGCAGATTCGATTATTGTTTCTCCGATATTTCTCATACGATTTACAATATCATCAAGACGTAAAAATAAATTGGCAATGCTCTCCTCGTTATGCATTTTTATATTCTCATATTGAATTCTGAGAGTTTGGAGTTTAGCACTTTTTTCCTTTGCATCGCCTTCATAACTTAGAATTATTTTGTCCCATATTTCCTTTGTTGTATTCAGCTACATGACTTTGACAAATTCTTATTCAGTTAGACTCCCCAATAGAGCATTGACAGCTTTTGAATTAGTTTCGTAATTCTTTCTTTCTGTTGTATCTGTTGGTACTGCAACTGGATATTGATATCCTTGTTCAACTATAGCCCATACATCTGCTCCCAGAGACTGAAGATAGCATCTCATCCTTGTTTTCCAAAAGATCAAATTGTTTCTGTTGAAGAGTGGAGGCCTAATAGATGTTGTTCCATCTTGATTTCTCATCTTGATCGATCTTCCTTCTAGCAGCTAAGATTTTTCAGAAGGACCTGCTCTGATCCCAATTGTTGGGAAAAATACTGAGAGGGGAGGGTGAATCAGTATTTAGAGCTGACTGAAAACTTTTTAATTTTTCCTTATCTAAAACCCATACGCTATTTTAATGAATCCAACTCATGTAAATGTGGATATCCTTAAGAGAACTTGCATATATACAGAGATATTATTATACATTTAATTCTTTACATAAATTATTGCATCATTCATTCATCAGATGTTTAGAAAGCAGTAAGCCTATGTAGTAATAACTGAATAAACCATCACACATAAGCAACACACAAGAACACCAGTATTTAAGGTGGAAACCCAATTCAGGAGAAAACCACCACTGCTGTTGTTAGTCATCAGTATTTTTCACTTTTTGGTGATGACTAGTTGTAATAGCCAAGTTTTCTAGCAGCTGATCTAAAAATTTATCAAAATTTCCAGCTAGAAAACACCCATAAAACTTTTTTTCCCTCCTACCTTTCAGTTCGCCCATGACGAGATGAAACCTCATTATCAAATCCTACCTAGCCTCAGCCTTACTAGTCTGCCCATCAGCTCTAAAGAGGCAAATCCAAATCTACTCAAAAATTCTCCCCTAAGTTAGGAAGTGGTGCTTTAAAGCATTTCTCCCTTGGCAAACTATCCAAGAGCCAAAAAAAAAACCTCCATCTGCTATAGAACAGTCATAAAAGACCTCCCACTCTGCTAATAAAGTTGGTTACAAGCCCTAGCTTGCGCCACTAATACACCCTTAACTCTCAGCAATACATAGACCATAAGTCAAGCTGATTTTAGGTGTTTTTACAGTGTTTGATGGATCTTTCAAGGATAGAAACATACCGGCATCTCAGAAGACAATTTTTGGCTCCACATGAGAAGACAGTTGCTTCTCAATGTGATCTTGAGCCTGGGATGCAGCTACAATGCAAAGAGTTATTCATCAAGCTCTTGCAACCATATTCCAAGCCTGAGAGGATAGTGAAAGAAACAAACAACACTATCAAGAGGCTGATGATATGACATGACTAAGAACCTCCTTCATCTATAAGCAGAGGGTTTGAAAACTGAAGCGCCTCCTTCATCTACAAGTAGAGGGCCAAAGGAATTTTTTTTTTTTGAGTTTTTCACTAACTGAGAAGACAAACTTGCAAGTATAGTGAAACAGCAAAGGAAGATCTCTGCATTAAAATGATGATTCAAGGTAGAGGTATAAGAGAAGCCACTAACATTTTGATTCATCAAACATTCTGCATTTGATTGAGACAGAGGTTAAAGAACATCAGGCATTTTTTCAAGAGAGGCCTCCTTCATTCATAAGCAGAGGGCCAGGGTAGTGACTGATTTCAAGGTTTGACTGATCAAAATATGAGTGGTAAGAACAGTAAGAGATAGTTGAAACAAAGAAATAATGTAAAAAGACAAAGAAGGAAAGCAGGGGTACCACTGTAATCCAAAAGGTTAAACTTGTCTCTTATCAAGGTGTCTCTCTAATATAGCAGTCTGGAGCCCAATTAAAACAACTTTGCTGATGGTTAAGGGACAGCTCATGACACAGGCCAGTGATGATAATTATTGGTCAAAAGGTAATCATCTTCCTATTCATAAGAGAATTTCTTTCAAATAGCTCATCACAGTGGACAAGAAGGAAAATTATATTTAGTTTTCCAAAGGGGATCTGCTCCTATAGCAGAGGACCAAGATACCTTGCTGGTATATTTTGAGCAGAGGAAAGGTGTTAGAAAAAGCGCCCTTCTTGATAGATAGAGGATGATAAAACCTAGGTGAATGCGACTGCATTTTTGCACCCACATTCAGAAAAGGAAGCTCAAGTAGCACCTGACATCTAATTCAGTTTACACAGTGGACAAGACCATACCCATAGCATCCAGAGCAAAAATGTTAGTTTAGGTTGCAAAAGGGAGAAGTGACCTCCTTCAAAATGTCAAAGAAAACCCCATGTAACACAAAACATCTTCTAGAGGTGTCCTCTTTTCAAATAACAAAGACAAGTGGGTGATGATGATATTCAAAGATCCTTATTTTCCCTTAGTATAAAAAACCTCTTTCAACTGATCAAGGGTGACAACAGGTATGCCATACAAAGACCAGAGCTATAAAAGGGATATTGAAGTGGCAGTTAAGTTTCTTCCTCAGCAAAAAGGCATTGCAAATAGGTATACAAGGTCATAAAAGTACAAGAGAGATCATAACATGTGTTTCAGGTCCTGGAACCCAGTAAAAGCAATATATGCATGCCATTGTCAAGAAGGAAGGCCTGTTCTTTATGAAAATGTGTCAAAAGTGATAATGCAGCCCGGGTGATTATGACTAAGTTTCACCTCCAAATCAAAGAAAAACATCAGTTGAAGGCACACCTATAATCCTCATATAGCTCAGAGAAATTTTTCCTCCTACAATGCAGAATATCAAAGAGCATATTTTTCTCTCTATGAAGAAAACAGTTAGATTGTTAAAAATTCTCCACAAAGTGGTTTCATTTCAAAAGGGGTCAGGTTCATAAAAGAGCTGCTCATTTCCACTATGACACTTATTCAAATAAAGGGTATCAAGTTATGATCAAAAGGATAAGGGGACCAGTTTTGTTTTAAAAAGAGAAACAACAAAGACCTTTCAAAAATCTCCTAAAAGAAACCTCCACCAAGTGAATGTGAAAGGGCTCGGATTTTCCCACTTTAAAAAGAGCTAAGGACTGTTGATGATTCATTTTTCAAATTCCCAAGCGCAAAACAAAACTCCTCTTGTTATCCAAGAGACTGGAGGAAGCATTTTTTGGTAGATAAACAAAGTTTTTTGGGCTAAAGAACCGCGCAGCGTGCCTGTAAGTCTGCGCGGCACGTTCAGGCCAATTTTTTACACAAAAATACACTACCGCACGGTGTGCCTGTAGGTTCCGGTCTGGTCGGCCTGACAGGTGACCCGACACCCTCTTCTGTGCGGCGCTCTTCCTTTCCAAATGTGCCGCGCAATGGTTAAGCCTCCAAAACGCCTCCAACTTGCTTTCAAAGTGGCTCCAACTCTCAAGCAAAGATTTGCATCATGTTTCGAGGTATCTTTGTCTTGCCCCCCTTAAATTCAAATTACTAGAAAGGGTTTTTAAGCAGTAAAGGCCGTGGTGTGAATCAAGGAGATGTATTAAATGTTTTGAAGAAATTTGTCACTGAGGGAGGTTAGAGGAGTGATTCAATCAGTTTCAAGGAACTTAGAGCTGCCATCAAAGCTAAGATATAACCATAACCTCTGTCAGCTTAATGCAGTGAAGAAAGTAGTGTTTGGGAGGGTGGATAGTTTTGTCTGAAAAATCAAGACTTGTTGTGTTTTATGTCTGCTAGAAGTAAAACAATAAGAGTGTTGAATTTGCATTGATGTGAAAAGCCCATTATAACTGCCCTAAAAACTATGATGAAAGATAGAAGCACTGTTTAAAGGCAGAAAACATAGTATCTGAACAAATGGGACAGAGGGCCTATTGTCAAATAGCAGTGATTATGGTGTAAGGATTCTTGTCTTTTCGGAGATCTCCTCTGTGGGGTAAAAAGAGCAAAATACCATTGTTGCCTCTTTGACCACGAAACAAGCTGCAGCATGTGAAGATGTCATTACCTTGTGGATGTGTGTGTCAAAATCTGTGTGAGGAAAAAATAAAAAGTAAGGAGGGAAGTGTTTTGTTTGAAGAGGAGTTTATTGTTGTTTAACTCCTACAGGTATTTTGAGCTCACACCAAACAAAATAAGCTCTGTCACCTTATCCTATTACACAGTGACCTTTGACTGTGTATACACTTTGTTTGACTATGTAATGGTGTTGAATATACTTTTTGAGCGGCATACAAATAAGAGAGCATTGTTTTGAATTGAAAAGATTGTTGTTTTTCCTTTATCCAAAAACAAAGTTGTCTTGTTGACCTCAAAACACCAGGAGCTGGGTGATCTTACCACAAACACAGAAAAGGCGCTTTGACTGTGTTTATCTTTATTAACTGTGTATTCATTATAAATATTGGTTGATTGGTATACAAAGGCTAGAAAAGGCAGTATTTTGAAGAAACAGGGGTCTCATACCAAAGGAGTGCATTTCACACAGCATTTGAAACCATTATTACCTTATCAAACAGTGATTGACATCTGAGGCGGAATTTTGAGTGAAGAAAGACACATCAGGACTTGAGATTTTGGCCTCTGCTTCAGAGCATGTTGCTAAGAACCCTTGAGGGTCATGCTCACCAATTTTGGGCACATTTTCACATATTTTGGTTTTTTGGCATTTTTGAGTTTTTGGTCAAAACTCATGAAATTCGCCATTTCATTTTGAAGAATCGTAAAAGGAGGAGAATGGTATCATTGGATGCCATAATTTCAGGAGCACACACTTAGCAATTTTTAGGACATTTGGAGATCATTTTCTTCCCCGAAATGACGAAAAAAACTCACTTTTTGCACACTCTGCCCGGTCTATCAGCAGACTGTAATTTTTGGTTTTTTACACACAGGTTCCGTTTTGGAGGAATTCTAGGCATCAGATTGGGAAAATTTTAGTTGTTCCAAAAAGTAGACACTCATATATTTCCAACGAGCTATCATGAGCATCATTTCGACATCGGGAAGGCTGCCAAATGTTACCAGCAAGTCAGGGGACCTTTTTCTGATGTTTTTTCTAAGTATTTTTGTAAAAATTGAACCTTTAAAAACTTCTTTTTCCTCATGTGCGTTTAGCTATTTTTAGACATGAGAAGTTATGAAAAGTCAATTTAATTCCCTCTTTTAGGATATTTTAGATATTTTATGAGATATTTTGTGCCTTGCGCTTTGCAAAGCCTCGAGGACAAGTTTAGATATTTTGATTAGGCCAATGGGATGGAAAATTGAACTAAGAGGTTTTCCTCACTTAAGCCTATATATTCCAAAGGTTTTCATCGTAAACAAGGCTGAACTTGATGATAGAAGCAATATATGGTCATATAAGCTTTGGAAGAAATACTTGTCTCATGCTTTTGGATAGTCTCTTGGATGTTCTTGGATGATGAAAGAGGATTGTTGTTGGATTCCATGACTTGGTAGAATGGTATAGTGTCTCTTTCTTTGTTTTGTCTTCTAGTTTTCATTCATGAATACATGTTTCTTGCTTTCTATAGATCAGTAGAGAACAAATTTGAGACATGCCCATGGAGGCACCTCAAATTTCCTGTTTCTTCATAGCTTCTTTGTTTTCCTCTTCCTAAGTAACATTAAAGAATTCTTGACTACTCTTTAATAATTTAGGATATTGTTGCTTGTTTCATTAATGGTTTTATACATGCTAAGTATGACTTACGGTATGCCCTGCTTACCTATGGCTAGCTATAGTTCCATCCATGAAATTTCTCTTTGACTGATTAGATTATCATTTTGTTGAACCAAGGAGGCCTAGTTCCGATCTAGCCCTTTGCCTAAAACTATGCAAATCTTGTTGTTCAAAGTGCCCAATAACTTGAAGTACTGTGTTTAGGCGTTCCGGCATAGTGTTTCGAGTTGTTTGTCTTCCTTAAGTGTTTTCCCCAAAGTCTGATAGCCATTTCCCAAAGTTAGAGGGTCTTATACTTCTATGCATGGCTTGAATGTTTATTTCTATGTATTGGTTAGCTTATAGTTACATTTTGCATGATTAATGGTTTGCCCTACCATGTTTATGTTTGCTATTAAACTAGTTATGCTTGAAATTATTTGTCATTCAAAAACTTGATGTCCATTTAGTCCATTTTTCCCAAAGATCCTTTCTACCTTGAATCAAATCGGCTCCTTCGAATGTACCTTTGGTCATTGTCTGATGTTTTCGACCTTTTGACCCTATACGCGCTAATCTGACATCTTTTTACCTATCTCATATCTTTGATCAGTTTCATCCCTCACAACTTAAAAAACCAAAACCAAAAAACTTACTTCGTAACTAGCCTAAAATCATAACACAATAAGCAAAGATAGAGATATCCCTTACACACATAGAGAGAGCCCTCTTTCAGTCCAGGAAGGCTAGGTCCTTGGGCTCCAAAGCTTGGTTTGATGTTACACTGTCATTTGGCTTGCCAATCAGCCAAATCACTTGACCCTAAATCAAGATTTATTATAAAGAAAACTTCTACAATCATGTATCGGTGTACCTACCAAAGACGTGTGCACCCACATGCAAAAGGCTACAACCTTCTCTCGTTTACTGCCTCTCCTAGAAGGAGCACCACCGTTTTGCTACGGCTACTACTTCATGGGAGTCATAAACTTCATTGAAGGCTTCTACCCTAAAGACCACCGCAGACCATGTTTCATCAATTTTCACCGGATCCAATAGCTTTCACACATCTTTGTGCCACCAGATTCATTCAATTTCTTCAGAGGTGCATCCTTAATTCAACAATCTGTTACCCATTCCATACAGATATACTTTAGAGTGAAGTATTCATTCACAACCCTTATACGTTCTTCATGATTTCGTCAGTCGATTGAACCAGGAATTAATCATCATCTGATTTAATGATCTTGATCAATCTTCATATTCACAGGTGCACCATAGATTCAGATATATCAGAGTTTATTCATACAGATATCTCTAAAAGAGATTCATTTATTATCAACCCTTTTGCACGCACACCATTCTTCATAATTCTCATCACCTTATATAGTTTTCGCCTTTATTAAAACCATGGTTCAAAACCATTCAATTACTAATGGTATTCCTGGATGGGGTCAAAATAGATAATCTAGCGGGGTCTCTATAACTCTTATTGTTCTATTGATCTTGGTAATTAAATAATTAATTTAATACTTTTGAACTTAACTTTAGGATTAAGGTTAACCTTTCGCATATTAACGCTTTCAAATAATATGATAAACCTTTGACCCCGAGCCCACAAATATAGTCAATAGCCAATCAAATACATGCACGGTACCATAAGTAAACTCTGCAAGTCCGGCAGGTCGAATCACCAAGTGATTATGCTTCCGTATCAACGTGTATATGCATATCGCCGACCTCCGATGCCGAACGCAATGTGCGATGGCCCGCCGCATTTGGTTTGCCTCCGTGAAGCTTTGTCAAACGTCCACTGTCCGATGGCTCTCTTCCAGATCGATGACGCACAGCAATATCACTGGGCATCCTGGATCGAACGATAATGTGCGATGGCACGCAGTGACAAGTGGTTTTGCGGAGTCGTACAGAGACACGTGTCATCGGTTCTATGGAATCGCTCCCCATCCAGGAAATACCGCTTATCCCACAAAAGCGGTGCGATATGGGAAATCCGCTTCCGCAAATCCACTCGTGGTTTTTTAAACAATGATCAACCGTCCAATCAAAATCCCGCTCCATACTCCAGGTTCTGTCTGCGAATATATATGAACTCTGATCTTCATGTGCAATAAATTAACAAATATCGCTTGGTTCCATACTGTAATTACCAACGACTCATTTTGTTCATAGTGTATCAGATGCTTTCAATAGAGACTATGAACGCAATTAATTTAATTCTACACAGGCACATATAACAATCCTTCCCTGTATTACAACTATAAATCGACCTTCCTCGTACTTCCCTCATGAGTCACCAAAGGTTGATGCCGACTGGCATGCGCGTTCATATTAATTTCCCTCTGCCCACATCAGTGGTCACGCTGATTTCTGGGTCAACCGTTATGGACACGAATTCGATGATCTTTCCATATCGAGAGTGCCTCCGCATCGCATATTTACTCGGTTACCTTTTCCGGGACAATGACTACCCTGGTGGTTAAGGCTGATGGATGCGCAGGCATTCCCGAGGTAAACCCTCATGAAGGACATGGCAACCCACGACAGTTATGGTTGACTTGATGAGTTTATTAATGATGTAAATCTGATGTTCTACAAGTAGCTCAGAAGTACCAGAGAAATAAATATAAGTAAGGGCCAGAACAATGATGAAAATTGTGTGACACAAAGCATACACGGGTTTGTTTAGGAGAAGTAGCGTATGCACGCGGAAAAGTAAGTGCCAAGTCACGTATGCTCAATTTCACTCTAAAAGAATAAAACCAGGGGTTACTACCATGGTATTGACCCATTGTATTGAGCGCTGGATTGTCTATGTGATCCCGTCCAGGAATACCATCGGAAGTTGTGTGGTTTTGGCTCATGGTATTGTCAAAGGCTAAATCTAGTAGTAATAGTGAAGAAATTCATTAAAAAGGAAAAAGATAACCATTTGTAATGAATACTCACTTCAAGTATTCAAGAAAGGGTAACATTTTGATGATAGATCTGAATCTGTGATGCACCTATGAAGAAATTGATGAAGAAGGTTATCTAGATCTGAAATGTATTTGTATTTTCTTATTTTATAATGAGATGAGGCTAACAGCGTATCCTGTGAAGAGTAAAATCTGAGCTATGCATCTGTTCTGAAGAATTGTGCTGCCCTAAAATGTCTGAAGATATATATGCTAGTTTGTAACAGAGGAAGCGCGTATATACATGGGTTGTATTAAGCGAAAGCGCGTATGGGTTGTGAAATTAGTTCTATAATATGTGCAGATGTATACACGGGTTTATATGCATGAAAGCGCGTATATACGTTGGATCAGTGAAAGGAAAGCGCAGAAAACTAGGCTTGCTGGAGTCCGTGGAATGTAAATGAATCGTTCTATTGTTTTACCGTTATCCTGTTGTACCATTCCATGACATGGGTTGTTTGAATGATGATTATGCTGTTGATTATGTTGATGAAAGATCAAGTTGTTGATTGATTGATTGGTTGATGATTCAATGAATGAATTGATGGGGTTATAAGTTTCAGTTTGATATATGATGAGCTTAAATGTGTGGAGTGGGTCTAGTCTGAAAATCTGATGAAAAGTGGCCTGTTAGTTCATTAATATACTTGGATCCGGCAGAAAATTCTGAAAATTCGATGAAACGTGGTCCATGGTGGTGCTTCAGGTTGTAGCCTCTGGCCGTGGGCTTACCCCTTCCGTATAGGTCAAAGAGAGGAAGGGTCATCTCTTCAGGAGAGGCTAGTAAACGAGAACAAAGGGGTCGTAGCTCCTTCCGTGAGAGGCCGGTAAACAAGAAGGCTGGGGAAAGCCTTCTCGTTGTGTGGGTGCCTGCGTGCTGGTATGAGTCTGCACCAATACATGGTTGTAACATGTTTTCTTTATATAATAAATATTGAAGACTGAGACGACGACAGCGGTGGTTTTCTCCCGACTTGGGTTTCCACCTTAAATCCTGGTGTTCATGTGTGTTGATGATGTGTGATGATTTATTCCATTCTTATTGCACATGTTTACTGTTTATTGAACATCTAATGAATGAATGATACAATGACATAAGTGAAGAATTATCTGCATAATAAGATCCCTGGACATACACAAGTTTTATTAAGGATATCCGTGTGTATACGCGAGTTGGCTTCAGGAAAGTAGCGTATGGGTTTTAAATTAAGAAAAAGTAAAATTGTTGAGTAAGTCCTAAATACTGATTCACCCCCCCCCCCCCCCCATCTCAGTATTTTTCCCAACAATTGGTATCAGAGCAGGTCCTTCTGCAGAAGCTTGATCGCTTGAAGGAGATCTGTCACAATGGGAAGGAAGCAAAAGAAGAAGGCTACTGAAAAGGAGATATCTCAGAAAACATATGCAGTAGAAAATGAAGAAGATAAAACAAGTACTGATTGTTGTTCTTATGATTCACTTTCTTGTGCATGCAATGGTGAAGATAGTGAAAGTAATGTTTTGGATCTAGAGGAAGCTATCAAGATCAAAGTTGAAGATCAACAAAGATCACTTAAAGAGAAAGAATCTATCTATAAAGAAATGATCTCTCAAATGAAAGGATAGATAGAAACATTGAATGGTCAGATAGAAATGTATCAAAGATGGATAGAAATGTATCAAAGACAACTGGATAAAGTAACTAATCACAATAAATAACTTGAAGCAGAAATCATCTCTCTGAAAGCAGATATCGAAGCATCAAATAAAAAGAATGAGGAACCCCTATCATTTGAAAAGGAAGGACTTGAAGCAGAAATCATCTCCCTCAAAGAAGATCTAGAAAAATCAAATAATAAGAATGAAGAACTGCTACAAACATGTGAAGAACAAGAAAATTGGTTGAAGGAAGAAATTTTAAAATTGAATGATCAAGTTGAAGAAGAAAAAAGGGTTGAAGAAAGTATGAAGAAGCAATGTCAAAGCTTGGAGGTTGAGGTAAACATACTCAAAGGTAAATTAGAAGAAAAGGATAAACTCTTGAGGTTTCAAGATAGTACTAAGCTTCTAGACAATATTCGTAGTAATCAAAGGTCTCCTTCTATTAAACTTGGTCTTGGTTTCTATGAAACTGATTCACAAGGAAGTGCTAAAGATGCAAAGGATATCAATGAAAAACCTGAAGTGGTGAAAAAGACAAAAGGGCAACCAACAATTATGAATTCTCAAAAGAAATATTTCGCTCCTAACTATAGAAGTATCAATAATGTTGAATGCTTTAAATGTCATAATTATGGGCATGTTGCAGCCAATTGCAGAAGCAGATTTCTTCAGTCACAAACAAGCAGATTCCACACAGAAAGGCATTCTGGTCTCTTTAAGGGATATTGTTTTTCATGCAGCAAGTATGGTCATAAAGCAGCTGATTGCAATAGAAGAAAGAATAGAAAAACACATTATGATCCTTATGCTTATTTTTCAGGTCACATAAGATGTTATGCTTGTAACAAGTATGGACATGTAGAAAAGGAATGCAGGATGAACAGATCTGAGAAATTGGAGAATTTCCAACACACAACAAGAAACTTCAAGCAGAGCTGAAAAAAGAAGGAGGACCGGTCAGAAACGTAGGGAATATTGACCCTACTACAGTCATCTGCTTCTAAAGCTTACTTTTCATAATGACTACAGGACAGAAGTGAGATACATTATAGGAATCAGTAATGAATCGTCACAGGGGGAGCGATGTATGGTGATTCCCATGATTGGTTTGGTTATTCTGGTTATGTTTATTTTTGACAGAGCATCTGATGGGAAGAAGACAGGTACATGTAGTACAAATTTAGGGGGAGATGAAGGAAAGTGAAGTTTTCAATGTTTCACTTTCCATACGCAGGTTCTGTGAACTAAATCTGCGTATACACGCGAGTTCCAGTGGAGACAGTCGCGTATGCATTTATGACAAGAAAAAATAGGATGACAAGCTAAATATCAGGAGCACAGGTTCAGGGGGAGCATCAGTATGACTATTAATGATTGTCTTATTGGCACTGTATCTACTTATTACTTAGTTCTAAATAATGATGAAATGATACATGGTTTCTTATGATGAGATTATGGATAAGCCCTGATTTCTTTTGTTTTCACACATGGATAAGATGGAAGTCTTGTGATTCAGAGATAAGGATAAATCATGCAAAGTTTGTTGCTGGTTGAGACCTCTTTTAATTCCTTACACATGTTACACCATGATCATGATAAATCTTGAAGATCTTGGTGATATCATATCACATGAATGATTGCTTGACACGTATTTTTTATTATAGAAGTTGTTCTGGTATGATAATTCCTCTTGGGAAGAATATGTTGATGCTGCAAAGAGTTTGAAGGCATGGTTACTAATGTGCTTATGCTACAACCATTGGATGACACTTGAAGACACAACTACATTTTCCTATCTATCTACTCTCAGATATTCCAGGGAAGCATTCAAATATCTCAGAAAGAAGCTGAAAACTGTCTCTCCCTCACAGAGGATCAGATCTAGTTAAAATGCAGAAGATGGAATTGGATACGCGGATTTCCTGAAACACAGTCGCGTATATACGCAAGTTCATACACATAAAACCGCGTATGTGTGGTTGCTGACAATTCTTCTGGGTCAGCGTTTCTTCAGCACAAGCTGTGGTGCTGTTTGGTATCTCTAATGTTGTTTGAAGTCTCTGGTGGTATTTCAGCTCTTATATTTCTGTTTTATTCTCTGATATTGGGTAAAAGATGCCTTGATGATTTGTTGTTGAAAGTGTTCAGGTTGCACAAGCTAAGGAGGAGCCTTGGTCCTATGGAAAGGATGATTGGATGCACAGTTTCAGGAGGAGCATTATCCTTGCTGAGAGTAATGCATTGTTGGCATTATGATGATTCCGAAATATGATCTCTCTCTTGAGGTCTTTTTGGTATTTTTTACAAAATTTCATATTCATAATTTGATGAAAAGGCTATGACCTATGATGTAAAATTGTAATATTCAGTCATGTAAGGACTTGTTCAATTTGTAAACCCACTTGGTTGGGTAGTTGAGTCAAAATGTGAAACCCACTTGGTTGGGTAGTTGAGTCAAAATGTGTAAACCCACTTGGTTGGGTACTTGAGTCTCATATGTAAATCCACTTAGTTGGATCTTTTATGTAAGTATGAGTCCTTGGTGATAGGAAGATCATAGAGTCATGTACTTCATTGAAAAATATGTTTGAACATAAAGCATGAACTCAGGGGGAGCATGGTAACTTCAGTGCACATCAGATCTACAGCGCTCTTCTTTCTACATGAGGAGAAAAACCTTGTGTTGGTTTTGATCCGCCCTTTGCCCTTGATGTCAAAGGGGGAGAGTAACATGGTGTTTGAATAAGAGGGAGAATATCATAGTATCTATCTGTTGTGGTGATCAAACACCATCGTGTTTGCCATCAAGTCCAAAGGGGGAGATTGTTGGAAATATGATGCAGAGTGTTGTCCTTGATGGCAACCCACTTGATGAAGATGATGGCAACCTACTTGATGAAGTTGTTCTTGACTTGATGAGTTTATTAATGATGTAAATCTGATGTTCTACAAGTAGCTCAGAAGTACCAGAGAAAGAAATATCAGTAAGGACTAGAACAATGATGATAAGTGTGTGACACAAGGCATACGCAGGTTTGTTTAGGAGAAGTAGCATATGCACGCGGAAAAGTACGTGCCAAGTCGTGTATGCTCAATTGCGCTTTAAATGTGTAAAACCAAGGGTTACTACCATGGTATTGACCCATTGTATTGAGCGTTGGATTGTCTATTTGATCCCGTCCAGGAATACCATCGGATGTGATGTGGTTTTGGCTCATGGTATTGACAAAGGCTAAATCTATATAAGGAGAAGAGATTCATTGTGCAAAGGGTGTGCAAGATGTCTGGGTTTTAATGAATACTTCACTCTGAAATATATCTGTATGAAATGGGTAACAGTTTGATGATAGATCTGAATCTATGATGCACCTATGAAGAAAATGATGAAGAGGGATCTCTAGATCTGAAATGTATTTGTATTTTCTAGATTTGTTTATGGAATGAGATGAGGCAAACATGTATCTGAAGTGAAGGGTAAAATATAAGCTATATATCTGTTTTGAAGAAGTACACTGCCCTAAAATTTCTGTAGATCTATACATAAGTTTGGAACAAAGGAAGCGCGTATATAAATGGGTTGGATTAAGAGAAACAGCGTATGGGTTTTGAAATTAGTTCTGTAATATGTGCAGATGTATATGCGGTTGATATGCATGAAAGCGCGTATATACGCCGAATCAGTGAAAGGAAAGTGTGTATGAAAAATAGGGTTTGCTGAAGTCTGTGGAATGAAATGTCTAATCTGTTCTGCTGTTTTACTGCTATCTGTTAGTAATGTATTCATACAGATCTGGGTTGTTTGAATGATGATTATGCTACTGATTATATTGATGAATGATCAAGTTGTTGATTGACTGGTTGATGAATCAAGAAATGAATTTATGGGGTTATAAATTTCAGTTTGATGTATGATTGAGCTTAAATGTGTGGAGTGGGTCCAGTCTGAAAATATGATGAAAAGTGGCCTGCAAGTTGTGTTCTATTGAAGATATTGGATCCAGTGTGAAAATTGATGAAACGTGGTCCATGGTGGTGCTGAGGGTTGTAGCCTTCAGTCAGGGGGTTGTAGCTCCCTTCCAGGAGAGGCTGGTAAACGAGAGCAGGGGTTCGTAGCTCCCTTCAAGAGAGGCTGGTAAACGAGAACAGGGAGTCGTAGCTCCCTTCCAGGAGAGGCTGGTAAACGAGAGAAGGTTGTAGCCTTTTGCAGGTGGGTGTCTGCGTGCTGGTATGAGTCTGCGCTAGTACATGGTTGTAACATGTTTTCTTTATATAATAAATATTGAAGATTGAGACGACGGCAGCGGTGGTTTTCTCCCGACTTGGGTTTCCACCTTAAATCCTGGTGTTCATGTGTGTTGATAATGTGTGATGATTTATTCTGTTCTTACTGCACATGTTTACTGTTTATTGAACATCTAATGAATGAATGATCCAATGACATAAGTGAAGAATTATCTGCATAATTTGATCTCTGGACATACGCATGTTTTATTAAGGATATCCGCGTGTATACGCGAGTTGGCTTCAGGAAAGTAGCGTATGGGTTTTAAAGTAAGAAAAAGTAAAAATTTTGAGTAAGTCCTAAATACTGATTCACCCCCCCCCCCCCTCTCAGTATTTTTCCCAACATCCTGTTACGATTGCAATTAATCGCAATCCCGACTCGAATACTCTGATGCGATTCAGTATTTTAACCCAGAACTCAACCATATATGAAATCTGATGTATAGACCCATCGGGTCCAAAACTTAATCGCAATTGCAAGTTCCTGTATGCACATTCCGCTGCTTTTTTTTTCTCTGATGCGATTACGGCTCTGCCTCTGTTCTTCTCTACTAACCTTTGTTCTTTGCTACGTTGTCTTACGCTGCTCCTTGCTTCTTTCGTTGCCTTGTTGTTGTTCAGATGCCAACTTCATCAAGTAGGTTGCAATCAAGGACAACACATTGCATCATATTGCCAACATTCTCCACCCCCGCAGCCGCACTTACTACCCCCTCCAGGGCAAGTATTTGCGCAGCAGGGCGCGACTAATTATCTTCCTTCTCAAAGAAAGAGGAAAGGCAATCAATCTGCCTCTGGTAATCGTGGATCCAATCCTTCCAGTATTGATTCTAACACTGCCAACCAGCCACAGGGCTCTCTGCTTGAGCCGGACAAGCCACTTCGTACCAATAAGCCCTGTTCGTGTTGCGGTGTTTATGGTCATTACACTCATGATTGTCCCCTATTACCACAGATGCGGGAGATGTGGGAGTCTCAGGCCACCGTGTGGGGACAACATTCCTCCCCTACCGTCCCTCCCAATACGGTTACCTCTCAACCCGCTGTGTTTACCGATCCTTTCCCTCAACAAGGATTCATGACTACTCAGCCACCTCATGCCCTGGTAACCACCCAACCTTCCCCTTCTGGTTCCTATGATTACCAAATTCTCATGATGGCCTCTGACCAGCCTCTCACTGTCGACCTTAACCTTCAAACTCGGTCTCGCCAGTACTCCACGCCTCCCGCTCCGTCTGTCTCTGAGTCCCCATCTTCAGGTCCTACAGAGCCTCTATCGACACCCAATGGTCCCTTGCAAATCCCTCCGCCCGAAGATGGGGTTCATACCAAGATTCCTAAGCGCCCATTACACCGAAATGCTGCCTCTGGTCGGGCTGCCCATTCATATAGCATAGTAGATGATCTGGCACAATCCCCTGCTACCATTTCAACACTGGAACTCCTCCAGTCATGTCCTTTTCAAAATAAGGCTCTACTATCTGTCGTGGGTGTTGTAGATCCTGTTGATGACCAATTGATTATTTTCCATGCCCGTCAGTCAGAACATCCCCCCCTTCCTGCTTCGGTTGCTTTCCAAATCCCAGTCAAAATCCAAAATGCCAATGTCGCTCGATGTATTATTGATGAGGGGGCATCTACCTGTGTGATGTCTGCTTCGGTTTGGAAACAACTTGGATCTCCTGAGTTGGCCCCTTCCACAATCACCCTTTGTGCGTGGGATGGCAATGCCTCCCATCCCATTGGCCCATTCCGTAACTGTCCCATCACCCTTGTGGGCAAGACTTTTTGTGTCGGTGTTGATGTTATCTATGCCCCTCTTGACTATAACATTCTTTTGGGGCGTAGTTACACCTATGCCATGTCTGCCGTCCCATCCGAAGTCCACTACAAGATGTTTTTTTCCTCAAAATGGAAAGATTTTCACCATCGATCAGTTGACACATCATGAACCAAAATCTCAGACTTCCTCTGAGTCCACCATCTCTGTTGTCACCAATAAGCAAACTCTTGATTATTTGACCAGTGTTTCCCCTGGCGTCTACAAAGACTCCTCCCTACTTGGAACATTCTTGGGTCCTCCCCCCCCCTCCTGTTTCTGATCCCATCTTAGCGAATGTTTTCATGATGCAATCGTCTCAGGCTGACCTTCCACAGCCTGCTTCGGCTAGTCAGCAACCTCAATCTCGCCTGCCACACCCTACTCCTAGCCCTTCACCTCAGCCGACCGAACCTCTTCCCCCTGGACCTTCCCATCCACCTCACACTCAGGAACCTCCCTACCCTCCTGAGTCGGTTCCCCCAGGTCTCCATCATATGGGAGTCGTCCCTCCTGGCCATTACCCCGCCGGTCAGATACCTTTCCTCGCTCCCCCTCCTGGAGTCTATTCAGCTCCCATCATGGCCACCCTTTCCCTACCTAACTTAACCTTGGGAATACCGGTTTGGTATCTTACTCCTCCAGCTGAGACCCCACCCAGCCACCCCAAACCATACCTTGTTGTGACGCCGGTTCAACTGATTCCCTTCACTCCTTCCATCACTAAGGTGCCCCTAGCCCCTCCGGAAGACCATCCTCATGCTGTGCCAGCTACGGGAAAAAAAAGAAAAACTCGCAAGGGGGCATCCAAAGACAAGGCCACCGCACCCGACCCTACCCCTCCTCCACCCGCCAAGCCTTGTGCCTTGTGTGATGGTGTCGGTCATGCCACCCATACTTGTCCTGAGTTGCCCCGTATCCAACCCATGGTTAAGGCCAAGGCCAATGGGTTATGGTCCCCCACACCCTCTCGTTTCTTTCCTCGTCTCAGCCTATTATCATTGGGGATAAAACCAAGTACACCATGTAAGACCAATTTTACCCTACAAAAATTGTCAATTATGTAAAGACCTAAGTAAAACACCTTTATTAAGTTGTTTATGGTCAAACAAGAAACCCCAAAAGGAAATAATAAAACAAATCTATATTTCTTTATATTTCCCGGGTCAGATTAGTCTGAAAACAAGCAAATCAATTAAATAAATCCTTATTTATTCGATTATTCTTAAAATATGTTATTTAAATATTATTTAAATAATATTCCTTGTTAAATATGACTAAATCACCCATAAATAATTAAATAAATCATTATTTCTTTGATTATCCTTCAACCACTTCCTTAAAATGATAAATAAATCATTTATTTATTTATTATTCACAAATAAAGGGATTTGACCCAAGTCAAATACCTTTTTCCTCCAATAAATATAATAAAATATTCCATAAAAGGTGGATCTAGATTTGGTTAATGTTATTTTAATCATGCACCAAGATCTAGAATGACCCAATATTTTGTTATAAATAGGAGGGTTTTCCCATTCATTGGTCACCTTTCATTGCATTAGATCACTCTAGATCTATACTCTTGGTCACATTCTCCATTTTTACCTTGTGAGCTCCTTTGAGTTCTATGTTTGTCTGGGTTCTCTACACCAACAAGAGAGAGAAATTTTAGATCTGAAATGCTTAGGACTTTCAAGAACCCATCCCATTGAGGAGAATCCACCTTTCTTGTTTTCCTCTCAGGTGCCCCCTTTTAATATAAAAAATTCTTTCAAATACATTGTTCTTGTCTTGTCTATTGGATGCATGGAGCTACATTTTATTTTTACTGCTTAATGTCTTTTATGCTTAGATCTGGATTTGTGCAGCATTATTTGGATCAACTAACTGCAGACTTAAAGATATTGGCAGCCATAATTGATGTTAGGGCTATTTGTTATGCGTAGCTAAAGTGGTCTTTTACGACGAAAGATTCATACTAACACTAGTATATTTGCACAAAAGAAAGTTATTGATTTTGATGAAATATTTTCTCCTGTTGTTAAGATAACTTCAATCAGAACTATTTTATGTCTTGTAGCAACAGAATATTTACATCTTGAACAGTTAGATGTAAAGACAACATTTCTCCGTGGAGAGTTGGAGGAAGAGATCTACATGCAGCAACAAAAAGGATATGAGGTCAAAGGGAAATAAAAATTAGTGTGTAGGTTAAAAAAGAGCTTGTATGGATTAAAACATGCTCCAATGCAGTGGTATCTAAAATTTGACAGGTTTATGTCTGAACAAGGTTATACTAGATGTCACTCCGATAATTGTGTTTATCTGAAAAAGAAAAATGATGGAAACTATATTATATCATTATTGTATGTAGATGACATGCTTGTTGCAGGGTCTAACATATAGGAAATAAGTGTTCTCATAAGAAAATTGGAAAATTCATTTGCAATGAAGGATTTGGTAGCTGCAAAACAAATCCTTAGTATGAGAATAACTAGAGACAAGAAAATTCGTAAATTAGCATTGTCTCAAAATGAGTACATACAAAAGGTGTTGAAAGATTTAATATGAAGAATGCAAAACCAGTTAGTACACCTTTGGCTAGCCATTTTAAACTTAGTAAGGAGATGTTCCCCAAGACCCAAGAAGAAATGGATTATATGTCTAAAGTTCCATATGCATCAGCAGTTGGAAGCTTAATGTATGCAATGGTCTGCACAAGGCCTGATATTGCACATGCAGTGGGAGTTGTAAGAATGTACATGAACAATCCAGGAAAAGAACATTGGATGGAAGTAAAATGGATTCTCAGATATTTGAGAGGTACCACAAATCAAGCATTATGCTTTGGTGGTTCAAACATTTCTCTACAGGGATATGTTGATGCAGATATGTCAGGTGACAGAGATAACAGAAGGAGCACTACAAGATATGTATTTACTGTAGGTGGAACAGCTGTCAGTTGGGTTTGAAAAATCCAAAGTGTTGTTGCACTTTCAACAACAGAAGCAGAGTATGTTGCTGCTACAGAGGCTAGTAAAGAAATGATTTGGTTACAAAGGTTTATGGATGAATTGGGTAAGAAGCATGATATGGGCACATTATACAGTGATAGCCAAAGTGTCATTCATCTTGCAAATAACTCAGCATTTCATTCCAGGACTAAACACATACAACTCAAGTACCATTTCATACGGTTAGTATTGGAGGATGGACAGTTGAAGCTAGAAAAGATAAACACTAGCCAGAATCCTGCAGATATGCTAACAAAAGTTGTAACCAAGGAGAAACTGAGATTATGCTCAGTTTCAATTGGTCTTCAAGGATTACAATGAAGATGAGAAATAACCAGGTCCAAAGAGGAGTTATTGTCCAGCAAATGAAGTAGCAGTGCAGTTGCTACAATCAGTCTCCAAGTGGGAGATTGTTGGGTGTGGAGCCTGATTATCTTGTTTATTTTGTATCAAAGCGTTGGACCCCTATACCTTAATGGGGCGGCAACGCCACCCGTAATTAAATGCTACCTGGGGGGTCCAGGGGGGGCAGCTGTGAATTTATTGAGCCCCCCCCCTGGCAGGGGGTTTCGGGGGCAGTGACCCCAAAGCTAAGAACAGATGTAAAATTGCCTTGTAAAAGTATAGTAATTTCTAGTCAATCTGGGTCGTTCATTAGGCGGATGATATGATGGTAGAATTTATGTTTAGTTTAGGGTTTTTTTCCTTAGAAGGCAACCCCCTCATATATATGAGGGTATTGTATTGCGGCTGTGTAATGTATGTGTATTCTCAGAGCGAGAAATAAATAGGGAGACTGTGAGAGAAAACATAGGATATTATAGTGGATCTGTTGTAGGTTGTGTCTCTTCTTTTTTTGCTAGATAATAGAAAGGAAGGACTGGTTGTTCGAGGTGGACGTAGCCCAAACTGGGTGAACCATGTATATCTATGTCTCTCTGGTTTTACGTGTTTTTTGTGCTTGTGATTTCCACATATTTTATATGTTGCATTGCTCTGTAATATATAATTTTCTAACAGGACATTGTAACAAATCTTTGATATGTGTATTTTTTGTACTTATAAATGCATCTTTTTTAATGACCGTGTTTTTTTCAATTATATACCAGGTGTGCTTCCACCATGTAAATCGTAACTTGGTGAACTTCACATTTTTATAAAATTCAAATGTGAGGACTTCAACAAATTTTTGTTTAAATGGAGTTTCACGCTTCTTTTTTAATGACCATGTGTTTTTTTCAATTATATACCAAGTGTGCTCCCATCATGTAAAGAAAAATTTGGTGAACTTAACATTTTTATAAATTTTTTGCTTAGATTGAGTTTCACACATCAATTAGTGCTTTGAAAGTTGTGTTTTACATAATTTTTGTACACTAAATTACATTACTTTTTTGAAATTTATTTTGAATTTGTTTTAAAAAGTAATTTAAAAATAATTAAATGTCCAATGTAGATATATCTACATATATATATATATATATCATGGAGGATGAAAGACGAAGATATCTCTACGAGAGAGGAGGATCAGGGATCAAGGGATGTTCATGGTATCTAAATATAATCTTATCTCCATACATATAAATACATGTGTGTACATATGGAATTTATTTTTTATCAATTTTGTGAATTAAATTAGTTGTTAATAAGTTTCATTTTTTATTTTTTAGGAAGTAGGAGGACAAGGGTGTCTACTTCATTAATGGATCATGGCCATGGTTCACGTGGCCATGGTTCATGCAATCGTGGTATGGTTCACGCAATTTAACCAATGAATATGTACATGTATTTATATGTATGAATGTATTTTTGGATTGATTATAAATTCATATTTTTTTATGAAGCTTCCCTCTCGTCTCGTGAGGTTGGTGATGGTACACATTACCTAGGAGGGCCATCAATAGGTGTTGGCGAATTGCGTGAAGGTAGTGATATGTATTCCCCCATAGGCCAATCAATGGATGGTTGTAATGTTCCAAATGGGGAAGAATAAGCTCACTAGGGAATATCTTAAGATATTCCACTATGGATTCACAGTAGTATGGAAACACACCAAAAATTTCTAAACCATAGATAGACTGAAGGGGCTTTTACTAGATATATCACCTCTAAAGAGAGGGTGAGATCCAGAGGCTACCTGGGTCGTTTCAGACTCTGTCTGTAGAAAATAGGTGTAACACAGCAAGGGTGGAAATAACACACTCCTATTGGAGTTTGCAGCTCTTGAGATCTTTAGATCTACAGATCTAAGAAATAATCCAAAGGAGGTGAAAAAAACCAAACAAGGAAGAAGCGGGAAATTTCTACTTTAGGAAAATCAGCAAGAGGCACAGTGAGAACGTTGTATAAGCAATTTGGTGCAAAAATAATGCAGGTTAGGGATTTTTACCCCTATATTAGGCTATGTGGGACTTTTGTGCTAAATTTCAGGAAAAAAAAATGAGCTTAAGGCCCTTAAACAGATCTCCCACAAAGCTGACTAGCTAAAAATCAGCTAAAGAGAAGAGCTGCTGCAACAAGAAACCCCAGCAACCAAAATTGCTCAGTTTTGCCAAATAATTAGAGGATATCATCTTAAAATGTCCAAAGTATAGCAATGTACATCAGATCAGAAATATAAATGATCCTCCCTTCAATCTACAGCAAATATCATGAACAATATTGCAGAAATTCCTTAAGAAGGGCAACTCCAGCATATGTAGAATTGCAAAAATGAAGGAACAACGTTTCTCCATCAGTGCTTTAGTAGTTAAACATTAAAACTTAGATCTACAGCAGATTTATGGCTGTAACATCAGATCCATATCAGATCTGGAAACTACTCAGCCTCTTTTACAAGTTCCCTTTGGGGTTTTAGCGAAATAATGCACTAGAAAGTGTAGATCTGACTTTTAATACATAGAACTACAGAAAACTTCCAGAAATTTCTAAAGAATATTTTTATTACAGTATATCAGATCTGAACAATAGATTTCAGCAAGCTACAAGATGAATCTTCAATATGAGAGGCAAGCCTCAATCATCTGAGATCTATTACAAAGAGAAAATCAAATAATACTAGCAGCAGCACATGAAATAACGTAGTACCCAAAGGGGCAGCGCTGTAGATTGAGAAAAATATGATAATAATTGAAATATACAGATCTAAAAGTAAAATTGGAGTAAGATTCTCTTTCGAGTGGTCACAAGACACCCTCCCTGAGAGAAATCTCCTCCAAAACAACTAGATCTTGCAAATCTAGTTCAACACTTGCTGCAACTCACAGCAGCTACAAAACCCTCACCAGGATCAGCGCTACTACTAGAGGTGGAGCTTGGCCAAAATGCCAGATAGTGGAGAAATGCTGAACAATTCCCTCCAAGAGCTACTCAAGGAAGGATAAGGGATTCCTAAACAGGAAAACCCTCTCTTCTCTTGCTAAACAACGCAGAGAAAGGAGTTGCTCAAGCAACTCAAAAATTCCAAGTATGATCAACAACTTTAACAAGAGCCTTCTCCTCCCTCTTATAACTTGAGGGTGTGCACAAACCCTAAACCACCTTAATTGAGTTAACCCCTTTCACATTGGATCCTTCTTCTAAAACTGCGTTGGGTCTTCAAAGTGGTTCAATTCCTGTTCACACACAAGTGGCTTTTATTAAGAAAGCCATGATTTTCCTCTATTCACACTGGGCACTAATTTATTTTTGAGTTTTAGGAGTTTTTTCATGTCCTCCTTTCCATTTTATTCATCAATACATAAGATTAAGACAAAATTAAATGTTCCTATTAGCTTGGGCTAATTAGGAACATTACAGTCCTCCCCTCCAAAAAATTTTCTTGCCCTCAAGCAACTGTAAGGTGAGTGCCGCAAAATTTCCTCCTTGGTGACACCAACATAAGATAAGCTTCCTTCATAAGCCAAGTGCTCACCAATCCATCCATGTCTTGCTCCTCCAATGTTCTCATGAGATGCAATTAGCTCATCCCATAAGGATACAATAGATCATATGAAACAAACATGGTTTGCCCCATGCTCTCTCTGGAATATGAGACATACAATACATGGAGAGTGGTCCTCTCATGAGGCACATCCTTCATTCTTGCTGCCCATGCCACATCATCATGTCTGAAAGTGTGATGCATGTTTGGTGCTTTGGGGTAGCACCCTTCTCTTTGCAAAAATCCCCCTTTTCCTCTCAAGGGAATGGCTCAAATCAGAAAATTTTGGAGCCCAAAATTGGCCAAGACGCTCACATGATATATCATTTCTCCTTGGAATCTTTCACCTACAAAAACATGGTGTAAGAATGCATGAAATCAGAAATAAAAACATGTATAACATGATCATGTCCTTCACCAATAATTATTCTCCAATTAAGGGAGAGGTGCATGGTTCTATTCCCTCCCTCCATAGAAGGAAGAGTGGGCTGATTCAACTCTCCCAAAGAGTCATGTTGTTGATCCACCTCTACAATTCTCGTGCCTCTTTGAAAATTTTGATGTAGCCCTCTTTCAAAGCCCTTCCACCAATAGCTTTTCAAGGTGTATGTTGGAAGGCTCCCCTTCCCACGCTGCTTCAAAAAAAATAGGTGGCCATCCCACCACTTGTTTGTTGGAATAAGCTTCTTCAAAGCTTGGAAATGATATAGGATAATGATTGTTGGCTGAATGGAATTAAATCATGCTCCAATCCCCCCCATGTGAGAGACTTCCCTTCATGATACCAACTCAATACATGACCTTTTGCATAGGGAAACATCATACATAATGCAGCAGTCATAGAAAGTTCCATCCTCTCCTTGACATACCAATGAATTTGGGAGATTTCATTCACCCTGAACACATTCACCCAAGGTGTCATCCCTCCTCTCATGCATGGGGCATCAATATGATATGGACAACTCTCCTTATGCCAACCCATGAGAAGGTTACAGGTTCTCCCAAGACCAAGTACATACATGATTTTAAAATGCACTCCAGACAGAAATACATGCACATACATGGTAGGCAAAAGTAGATGTATGGACATGGGATTCATCATGTGGTGTTCATACCTATTCCTTGTCAAACCAAAAACCCATGCCTTCTTCTTATGCAGCCTCCTCTTGAGATACAAGGCATGTGACAAGAAAATTAGAGATTTTGGGGAATGTTTAAACTCACCCGGAAAAACCCAGCGCAGGCTGTCCTTTTCCTGCATCAAATCTAAATTTTGTAAGTGGTTCCCAAGCCACTTACTTACTGCTCCCTTCATCTCACCATGGCTGAAAGAGAGAATTATATTTGGTGCCTTAATACAGCACCCATCATGATTTAGAATCTCCCTTAGCCCATCAAGGGAGTGGCCATGTTTGAGAACAATCTTGACCCATAGTTGGCCATTAAGCTTGTATGGTATAACACTCCTCTTGGGAGTCATGGGCTGAAAATATGAAGTAAGAAAATACATGCAACCATAAAATGAAATGTGATTCTCATAAGCATGCATCTTACCCAAAGTCTCCAGCGCTGTGATAGTTTCCCCCTCGGGAAGAGATGACATTGATGCACAAGGTTGAGGAAACACTTTTCTCTTCTGCTCATCATGGGAACTCCTTGGTGGAATTCCTTCAAGTAAGGAGACATCAAGGCATAGATCATGAGAATATGTAGGGACTGATATGTCCTTTCTTTTCTTGCATTGATCTTTCAGCCTTCTTTGTGCAACATGTTTCTGAAATACAGAGGGGAAAAAGTTTCTCACTATTTGAAGTTTGCCCTTCCCTCTGTCTTCTGCAATCTTCAAGATCTCACCATATGATAAGTATGGCCCATGTTGCCCATGGATTGTGCCATAATCTCTGTGTGTGAGATTCTTAAGATCTCCTTGCAAAAATGAAAGAGCTTCTCTCCTTGGAGCAGTTGCTCCTTCTTCTTCTTCTTCATGCAGTACTAGAGGTCCTCTTGCTATGTCTACGCTGTCACCCCTAGCCTTTTCTGCAGAGATGGAACATGCCTCATCCTGAATATGAGACCTTAGAGATTTGTCTTCTCTTGAAGGAGGGATACCCATGTCTTCTTATTTCTCTTGAAACCTCATAAAGGTTTCACTGTAGCTTCCCTCTTGAGAAGAGGACCCTTCACCTAAAGGAGATCTGGCCCTTGGCAGTACATCCGATAAACTCACTCCTTCTCTTTCCCTCTTCATGAAGGAGTCACTAACAAAATTTTGAGGCTCTGATGATATGGCTAAGTGAACATATCCATAAGATGAGGATTCTGGATGTTCCTCATGCACAGATCTTGGAGATCTGACTGGAAGATCTTCTCTTTCTTGAAACTCCTTGGGAGCTTCACTTCTTCTTCTTTCTTCTTCTTGCACAACCTCTTTGGAGAGGTTCTTCTTATATCTGAAAAGAGATGAGAGTAATCTCATCCTCTCGATAATTTCTGCTTTCTTCTTTCTACTTTTTACTTTCTACTTTCTGCTTCTTCTCACCACTTCTCTGATAGCTTGATCTCACAGGCTGAGCCAGAGATCATGCTCTGATACCACTGTAATGTTCCAAATGGGGAAGAATAAGCTCATTAGGGAATATCTTAAGATATTCCACTATGGATTCATAGTATTATGGAAACACACCAGAAATTTCTAAACCAGAGATAGACTGAAGGGGCTTTTACTGGATATGTCACCTCTAAAGAGAGGGTGAGATCCAGAGGCTACCTGGCCCGTTTCAGACTCTGTCTGTAGAAAATCGGTGTAACACAGAAAGGGTGGAAATAACACACTCCTATTGGAGTTTTTAGATCTTGAGATATTTAGATCTACATATCTAAGAAAGAATCCAAAAGAGGAGAAAAAGCCAAACAAGGAAGAAGCGGGAAATTTCTACTTCAAGAAAATCAGCAAGAGGCACAGTGAGAACGTTGTATAAGAAATTTGGTGAAAAAATAACATAGTTCAGGGCTAGGTTCCCCTATATTAGGCTATGTGGGACTTTTGGGCTGAATTTCAGGAAAAAAAATGAGTTTAAGGCCCTTAAACAGATCTCCCACGAAGCTGACTAGCTAAAAATCAGCTAAAGAGAAGAGCTGCTGCAACAAAAAAACCCAGCAACAAGAATTGTGCATTTTTGCCAAATAATCAGAGGAGGTCAGCTTAAAATTTCCAATGTACAAAAATATACATCAGATCAGAAATATAAATGATCCTCCCTTCAATATACAGCAAATCTCATGAACAATATAGCATAAATTCCTCAAGAAGGGTAACTCCGGCATATGTAGAATTGTAGAAATGAAGGAACGGTGTTTCTCTATGAGTGCTTTAGAAGTTAGATATTAAAACATATATCTACAGCAGATATATGGCTGTAACATCAGATCCATACCAGATTTGGAAACTACTCAACCTCTTTTACAAGTTCCCTTTGGGGTTTTAGCGAAATAATGCACTAGAAAGTGTAGATGTGACTTTTAATATGTAGAACTGGAGAAAACTTCCAGAAATTGCTGAAGAAGAGTTTTATTATAGTATATCATATATTAACAATAGATTTCAGCAAGCTACAAGATGAATCTTCAAGATGAGAGGCAAACCTCAATCATCTGAGATCTAATACAAAGAGAAAATCAAATAATACTAGTAGCAACACATGAAATAATGCAGTGCCCAAAGGGGCAACACTCTAGCTTGAGAAGAATATAATAATAATTTAAATATATAGATCTGAAAGTAAAATGGGAGTAACATCTTCTTCCGGGTTGTCACAAGACACCCTCCCTAAGAGAAATCTCCTCCAAAACAACTAGATCTTGTAGATCTAGTTCACCACTTGCTGCAACTCACAGCAGCTGCAAAACCCTCAATAGGATCAGCGCTGCTACTAGAGGTGGAGGTTGGCCAAAATGCCGGATAGTGGAGAAATGCTAAAAAAATGCCCTCCAAGAGCTACTCAAGGAAGGATAGGGGATTCCTAAACAGGAAAACCCTTTCTTCTCTTGCTAAACAGCGCAGAGAAAGGAGTTTCTCAAGCAACTCAAAAATTCCAAATATGATCAACAACCTTAACAAGAACCTTCTCCTCCCTTTTATAACTTGAGGGTGTGCAGAAACCCTAAACCACCTCAATTGAGTTAACACCTTTCACATTGGATCCTTCTTCTAAAATTGCATTGGGTCTTTAAAGTGGTTCAATTCTTGTTCACACACAAGTGGCTTTTATTAAGAAAGCCCTAATATGCCTCTGTTCACACTGGGCACTGATTTACTTTTGAGTTTTAGGAGTTTTTTCATGTCCTCCTTTCCATTTTATTCATCAATACATAATATTAAGACAAAATTAAATGTTCCTATTAGCTTGGGCTAATTAGGAACATTACAACGATCGTGTTGGTTCTCAACCAATCGGTGGTCGTTCTGGTTCTCGACAGTCTCAGGGTGGGCAAGATGCTAGCCAACCATATCGAGGTGGCCATCAATCTGAATATTATTTTCATTCAATTTTTAAAAATTTGTTTACATGTTTTCTTAATATACAAAATTTTATATATTGATGCAGAGGGTGAAAATGTTGCTCCAAATGTTTCTCGAAAAAGTCGTAGGACAGAATGCGTCATTCAAGAAGAAGGTTGTACACCAACCACAACTTATCCGTCTGAAATTTTCGATATACCCTGGGAATCAAACATGCACCAATGCACCTTACAAAGGTGTCAAAATATTCATACAAAATTGAAGAGAGATCTCGTGGCTTTGACTCTCCCTGCTGAGAGTCGACAAAGCTTGGAAATAGTTACTCACTCTTTAAGAAAACTAGTAGATGTGTACCTAAAGTTTTGGCCAACCACTGATACTTTTGTAGAAATGATGAGAAAAATAAAGGAAACAGTGATGGGTTCCGATACATGGGAGGTTGTTAAACAAAGAGTTACAACATAAATGGCCAAGTCTGTGTTTAATTTCAAAGAAGGGTTGAAAAGAAAGATGCTAAAGGTGAAATATTTCAAGCACCCTCATATAGCTCGCTATTTGTATAATAGACACCTTGCAGCCTATGGAAGACTCCCATGGAATGACGAGGTTCCGCTTTATTTTGAAAAATTATTTTATGCATAATTCTTTTTGGGAATGAAACCCAATTACAATGACCTTCCCTTTGAATTTTTTGGTCCTGGGAAAGGTTGATTGTATGACCGTAGGGGCGCTAGGCATGATGTTGAGTTGCCTCACACTGAGCCACCATTGGTTAGTCGACCTCTTCGTGTCGAAACTTTGTGGCCAGATATGGATGCCACTTCTCAAATTAGTCGAGAAGCAAGGGATTCCATCATTGACAATGTTCAGAGTGTATTGGGTGGAGTTGATGTTTATTTGAATCGACAAAGAGCCCGTGAGAATGCACGCACTAATTTTGTGTATTATAAAAATGAAGAGATAAACAACATGAGTGTTGAAGCCTACCTCCCATCAACAGTTTGTAGACGATACCATGCTCTTTGGTCATCCTTCGGTTCATGAAGCCGCTGCTTTCAAGACCCTGCTTGATCTTTTTTCAGAAGCTTCTAGTACTACTATCAATGCCTCCAAGTCTCAGCTTTTTTTCTTCAACACTCCCTCAATAACGCAGAAGAACATTGCCAGAATCCTCGGTTTTCCCATTTCGTCGCTACCTTCGAAATATCTTGGAGCCCCCCTCATTGCCTCTGCAGTCAAACACGCTTCATGGCGCTCTCTCCTTGATAAATTGGAACAAAGGTTATCTTTATGGACCTATCGCTCTCTCAATATAGCAAGTAGGCTGATCCTTATAAAATCTGTGTTACAAGCTCTGCCCATATACTTATTTTCTATACTGGCTGCCCCTCAATGGGTGCTAAAAAAAATCCGTAATCTTCAAAGGGGCTTTCTATGGGGATCTTCTGGACTTAACAAGAAATGGGCTCTGGTAAAATGGATCGAAGTATGTCGCTCAAAGACAGCAGGAGGTTTGGGGCTGCGTGATCCCCTTCACAGCAACACCACTATGGGAGCTAGGATTTGGTGGAATTGGATCTCCAAACCACATACCCCATGGGCGCGCCTTTGGCATGCTAAATATGCAGCTGGAAGTCCTAAGGAAGCTCTCATTCGCTTCAGCTCGAATACTCCAGGCTCATTAATATGGAACGCTGCCAAGCATCATAGCTCTTTCATACAGGCTCACAGTTTTTGGGAAATACATTCAGGATCTATGGAAAGATTTTGGGAGGATTCATGGCAACAATCCCCCAAACTTGCCTCTCTCTTTCACAAACCTAAATGGCAGGCCTATATGCAAGAGACAGGTCAAATTCACGTTCAACAATTTTGGCAGCAGCAGCACTCTCAAGGATTCAATATGTGGCGTCCTGCAGAATCCTGGCAAGACAATTGGTAGGAGGAAACATACAATGATCTGGACCAAGAACTCAATCTCAGGAAAATAAGACTCTCAGATCAAATGGATAAAATCAGATGGGGATATACCCCAAGAGGCATGTTTACCACTAAGGAAGCCTATCGCCTCCTCTACCAACCAGAACAACCCTTCAAAGATCAGATATGGGACCAGATATGGCAACCTCTCCTATGGCCTAAAGTCTCTATTTTTCTCTGGTTGCTCAGTAAACATCGCATCCTTACTTGGGACAATTTGCAAAAAAGAGGATTCATTGGTCCATCAAGGTGCCCGAACTGCAATCTTCAGGCATAAACCATCACTCATCTTTTGGACTCTTGCCCCCTAGCGAATAATCTTTGGAAAAGAATGGAGCAATGCAACAGAAGAACAGGTAGAAGAGTGGGAGATGTAGTCAACACCATTAGGAATTGGCCCAACAATCCATTCCAATGTCTATTCCTCAACACTCTTTGGAAGCTTCTCCCAGGATTCATCTACTGGATTCTTTGGAAAGAGCGTAATAGCAGGATCTTCAGGAATCACAGTACTCTGCTCGACACCCTTTGGAATCAACTCAAACAGTACCTTCAGGAAACTCTGGCTCTAAGAAAATGGCAGGATTCGGACATGCCTTCTTCACCACAGGAGCGTCTTATCATGCTAAATTGGAACTTAAACATTTCCTCTGTAGCTCAAAGCAGTCCCATTCTCTTCATTAAGGAGTCTCCTCTCAGTTGGTCGCCTCCTTCCCCACCCTCATTCAAACTAAATTTCGATGGGGCGGCCAAAGGTAACCCAGGCCCTGCTGGCTTTGGGGGTATCTTCAGGGACTCAGAGGGCTCTCCTGTACACATTTTCCATGGTTCCCTAGGCAGAGCCTCTAATAACGAAGTAGAAATGGAAGGCTTATGGATAGGTTTAAGCACTGCTGTCAATGAGAATCTCTTCCCTTTGGATATAGAGGGGGACTCTCAAATTTTAATAGAAGCAGCAATCAGAATGCAAGCTGGAACCTCAGCTGCCAAGATCGCTTCAAGTTGGAGGCTACTTAGCAGATTAGAACAGATTGAGGAATGGCTCAAAACTCCCAGAAGCATCAACTTCAGACATGTCAAACGAACTGCAAACAAGGTTGCAGACAGATTGGCTAACCAAGGAGCGAATCAGCAGATCCCCTTCTATTCGGGTCCTTTAAATAGTTCAAATGATCCACAACTCCAACGAGACTGCACACTCTTGGTGCAACAAGATCTTTCGATCCCGGATGCGGGTGTACGGGATGCGATATGATTCGCTGACAAGGGGGCGGGTGGGCACGTGGTCTACCACCACCGCCACCCCTTCGCGCTCCGAGCTCACCTCAAATATGACAGCTTATACAGTTATTGCTGCATTAATGCAGCTCCTTCCGCCTCGTTTTCTCGACCATTACACTGCAATGGCGCCTATTCATTTAGCATTGTGTGTCTCTCCGTTGAATTCCAGTTGTTCTCAAGTTGATTTCGAACCTTGGTTGCGCACCAGCAATGGTAAGAGGTGTCGTTTAAGTTGCTGCTTCGAGCTAGCGGAGGGTTTTCACGTCTCTTTTGGTCAGTTCTGTAATTTCCACGGCCCGTCTTTTGGTTTATTTCAGTCTCAGAGCTCGCTCTCCATTCCTTTCTCGACTGCTTGGACAGAATATCCTTTCATTCTCAATATGCCTCGTCTGAGGCCCAGAATGTTGAGCAGAAGAGGTTCTTCTCGTGGGCAGGTTAATACGCCACCTGCTTTTCCCTCCTCTGCCACCTCGTCGGATTCTTCGGATACTGAGGTTGGTCCAACTGTGGCACCCAGCAGAAGACGGGGTCGTGGGCGTGGCAGACGCCCTTCCACCTCTGTAGCTCATGTTCGCCTCACCTCCTCTGAGCACTTCCATTCGGCTCGCTTCAATTATCCTTGTTCCTTCAACCGCCATGATTTCATAGCTTCGGTCTCCATCAAATTCAGACTCAACCCGACAGCCCAAGCTCCGCCTTCAGCTCCCTCTAGCCTTGTTCAGGAATCTGAAGATGGAATACTGTTTTGCCCTCCAGGGGTCAGTCTGCAAAGTTCTCAGGGTATTTCGGCTTCTCAGCCCGAACTCCCGCAAGCCAGGCCTTGCGCTCCTTCAGGTCATGTTCCGTCGCCCCCTGCAGATGCTGAATTCAGTCCGTATGCTTGCCCTGTGGTGGAAGAAGCGCCCTCGCCCTCCAACGACGCTTAAATGGCTCTCGCTCCTCAGTTTTTGCTTTCAGGTACTCAGAAGGGGTTCTTCTCCCTTCTTCTTCACAGTTTTTGCAGGCTCTTTAATGTAATTCTCCTTAGTCGATTAGCAGCTCCCCACGCACTGCTATCTATGCTTTCAGGCTCAAGACAAAGTTTCAGCGCATCCTTCTGTATGCTTATAATTTTTGTCATGGATTATGTCTGTCTCGGTCTTACTTGTTGTAGCGAGTCTAGCACTCCAAACATCATTTTGTTTTTCAGAACCAGCTGTTTCGACAGTAGGACAAGGTCCTGGTCTTCAAAGTTCATCTCAGATAGTCAACAGTTATGGTCTTCTGATATGTATGCCTCTTCTCTGGGCTAGCTCTGTGAGGCCTCAGCCTCTATGTAACATATTTTTGTACTAATATAGAAGTAGACAGATTTACAAAAAAAAAAACATGAGTGTTGAAGATCTCAGAACATATGCAAATAATTTTCGCAATGGTTGGCAGTACCTAATTATTCATGAGCAAGAGGGCATGGGAGCAGTATGTGTTAATGGTTAGGGTGATTATTTTAACACATGTACAATTTGTAATAAATACATATACATACATTTATTTTTGTACATTAATCTAACAAAAATGTATCATTATATGTTAACACCATTTGCAGTTGTCACGCTTGATGAATGAAGAAGATGTTAATATCACAGTCGGAGCCTCTAGTTCAAGCAATCAAGATCTGTCTCACCGTCAATCACATAATCAAGATGGTTCTCACCATCAAGATATGTTGGCAAATGTTAGTGTTTTTTAAGTGAACATGATGATGTACAATTATTTTTTTAATCTATTATTATATATATCGAAACATGATGACATATTTTTAAAATAAATAATTGTGCACACATTTACATGTATATATATGATAAAATGTTAACAGTTTCTGATTCCATCGGATGTTTTTGGGATGGCGGTACCTTCTTCTTCCTTGGGAGATGTGCCAAATCCACCATCACACGTATGAACAATTTTTCACTTTTAAATATGTTTTTAAGTTATATATTCTAGCTCAAAAAGTTCCATTAAAAATTTAGATCTCTAGATCTTGAGTTATTTTAAATTTTTTGAATTTTAGGTTTTTGGAGGTTTTCTTTCAGAGCTTCTCGTAGGAGATGTGCCAAATCCACTAGCACAAGTATTCATTTTTTCACTTAAATGTGTTTTTAAGTTATAAGTTATAAATTGAAGTTCAAAAGTTTTATTTTAAATTGAGATCTAAATCTTGAGTTATTTTAATTTTTTTGAATTTTATGTTTTTGGAGATTTTCTTTCGGAGCCTCTCTTAGGAAATATGCCAAATCCACCAGCACAAGTATTCAATTTTTCACTTAAATATATGTTTTTGAGTTATAAGTTATAAATTGAAGTTCAAAAGTTTTATTATAAATTGAGATCTAGGACTTGAGTTATTTTATACTTCTAAATTTTTTGAATTTTAGGTTCCTAGAGAGGATTTCTTTTTTCCACAGAATCTAGCGATGGAGTGTATGATGGAGATAGGAACATCCACACCATTTCAAAAATTTGAACAAGTTTTCTAACTTTTTTTTTAATATTATTGAAAATTAGTTTATATATGCATTTTCATTTGAATTTTTTTAATATATATATATATTTGTACAAGTATATTGTACAGTTTACTGTGGAATATGTTCCTGTGGGGGAAGTTTTAGTAGACGAGCAACAAATGGAGAGGGAAACTCATGAGGTATTGCATGATTTTTTTTACATGAAGTTCTATATTCTCATTCAATTTTAAAACATTAAATTTTAATGTTTGTACACATTGTGCATAGGTTCCCCATGCTTCGCAGGATAGCTCGAGGATCGTGACTTTGTTGGGAGAGACACTACATCCATCTGTATTTGATGGATGCACATGCACGTGCAACATTATATTTGATAGATTTAGTCTTAAATTTACTTTTTTATATATAGTCTTATCTAGATGTAGTCATATATAACTTGATACTTATAACGCTATACATTGAACTAGATTATATATAATTACTTTAATTGTTCATGTGAGATACAAATTTTGGACATATTTTACTGTTTGGATATATATATAGTCTTAAACTACATTTACTCCTGTCAGGAATGATTTTAAATTTTGGATAGTTACATTTGGCATGTAATCACATGTTGTGATATAATCTTTCAAGTTAAATTCTGATATAATGTTTGTTTTTAAAATTCAAGTTGTCATTTTATTTGTTATTTATATAAAATGAATCTCTAGATGGAAATTTCAAATTACATTTTCACAACATTTTGGATGGTTGAACTACATTTGGCATGTTATTGTGATATAATGCTTTGTTTTTAAAATTCAAGTTGTCATTTTATAAACTTTTTAAAAATATAAAATGAATCTTTGTAGAAATATCAAATTACAAACCATATTTTGAATAGTCGATCTACATTTGGCATGTGATCACATGTTGTGATATAATGTTGTTTTTTTAAACTCAAGTTTTGGATGGTTGAACTACATTTGGCATGTGAATTAATGTTGTGATATATAATTTTTTGTTTTTAAAAATCAAGTTTTGGATGGTTGAAGTACATTTGGTATGTGATTGTGATATAATGTTTTGTTTTTATTGGATAGTTGACCTACATTTGGCATGTGAAGTAATGTTGTGATCTATAATGTTTTGCTTTTAAAACTCAAGTTTTGGATGGTTGAACTACATTTGGCATGTGAAGTAATATTGTGTTATAATTTGTTTTGTTTTTAAAAATCAAGTTTTGGATGGTTGAACTAAATTTGGCATGTGATTGCATGATATAATGTTTTGTTTTATTGGATAGTTGAACCACATTTGGCATGTGAAGTAAAAAAAATTTTAAACTCAAGTTTTGGATGGTTGGACTACATTTGGCATGTGAAGTAATGTTGTGTTAATTTGTTTTGTTTTTAAAACTCAAGTTTTGGATGGTTGAACTACATTTGGCATGTGATTGCACGATATAATGTTTTGTTTTTATTGGATAGTTGAACGACATTTGGCATGTGAAGTAATGTTGTGATATAATTTGTTTTGTTTTTAAAATTCAAGTTTTGGATGGTTGAACTACATTTGGCATGTGAAGTAATGTTGTGATATAATGTTTTGTTTTTAAAATTCAAGTTGTCATTTTACAAACAAAAAAAAGTTCACATGAATATATGTACATAGAAATGATTTAAGTACATGTTTGAATATATGTTAAAATGATTGAAGTACAATACACACACACACACACACACACATATATATATATAAACAATCATAAGATTCTAGGTCTTCTTAGATGTGTCAAACAATCATAAAATGTTAAAATTGCATTCTAGAACATATATATCTAGTACGTGCAACATTTTACATGAATGCACATAGAAAAAATACTTTCAATTAATTGCATTCTAGCACATATATATCCAGTACGTGCAACATTTTCCATCAATGCACATAGAAAAGCTACTTTCAGTTGATAGTAAACTAGAAATTACAAAACACGTACCACACATTTTGTATTCAAGAGTGAATACTATAATTTACTTTTAATAGACACACATGTATAAAACAAAATCGTGCAACTTCAAATTTGCATTATATCAACTATTGTAGATACACATATGTACATTTTTCAAAAATGACATTATGACAAATTGTACCAAAGAATGTATGAAATCGTTTAGACCAGGTAATCTAGACATGTGTATGTGTACATGTGTATATATTACTAGTGTGCATATACCAAAACAATGTACATGTGCAAACACTTGCACATATAACATAACAATGCAGTTCAATTTTTAGTTGAGTTCTAGAAGTTCTAAAACATGAATCCAAAGAGAAGAAATGGTTGGGAAGTTCAATAAAAAAAATTCCAATGGAATGCCATCTTCAATGATCCGTTCATGATCAAATTTTGACATTTTCCATTTCTTAATTTTCATTTTTTTCTTTGATTGAACTTCTATCTACTTTCTGTGTGTTTCACACACCAAGTGACTATATTGACAACTTATGACATCAAGTTCATATTCTTGAAAGTTGTGATATTCCCAAATGGGGAAGCAGCAATATATGAACAAAATAATCAAAACGACAATGATAAATCAACACATGAAATGTAAGGAGATCATATAGCCATCATATTAATATCATAGCAGAAAAATTTATACAAGTTCTTGAGGAAATAGTCACTCAAGTTAGGAAAAACAAGCCTCAAGAGAACATGTACATGAAACATGAAGAACACTGCTACACAACAATACCCAAGGATATGATAGTGCAGTTTTATTAGATATAACTGCTGCTGAAGAATTTCAATGAATACATCTAAAGTTATATGACTCAAATAATGTCGGGAATAAAGATCTAAGCTCCCAAGCACATTTCCAAGACAACCCAGGAAGGGTTTCTTGAAATACACAAAAATACCAAAATGTTGGAATACAGCCCTAGGGCTGAATAGCAGCTGCAAACTCAATACTAGATGGAGATGGCTGAAACTGATATCAAAATGGATAGATCTCCTCCGATAGATCCTCCAAGTGAAAGGCTGATCTCTTCCTTGAAGATCTCACCCTCCAAATCATCATACTGAATCCTCCACTGCTAATGCTCACTAAAATAACGCAGTCATAGAGGTAATCTGTGTTATAGATGATGGGAATAAGTTGGCCTAGTGTCAAGATATGAAATAAAGATCAAGAACCTCCTTTTCTGATATCCCAATGGGAAGAATGCTTTCTCCACTAAAATATTAGCTCAGAAAGTGGGTTTTCCAACCCTCCACTGCAACACCCTGCAACAAAACACAACTTTGAACAGAAACTGCGTTGTAGTTGAAGACTGAAGCTTGGCCAGAATGCCAGAATGTGGAAATGATAGTGCAACACTCCTCCTAGATACCCCTCAAGGAAAGAGGTTGGATTCTCGCTCGGGAACACCCTATGCTAAATAGCACTGCAAGCTCAACTAAATGGCCGAAGGATGCAAGAAGTTCTGTAGACCATAAAATCAATAATCAATAACGTAACCATCTATTTTTTCCTTTCCCTCCTTATAAACAATGTGAGCCTTCTCACCTTGGGTCCCACTCATTAAGTCACTGCTATCATGGGGAATTTCTCCTATTCACATTGTGATGTCTCTCATTGATGATCCACTCCCTCCATACCAGTGCTCTTGATTTGGTCAAACTTGACCTTGTCCACCTGCATTATCCCATGTTCACACATAAGGGTGATTTATCTAGCTATGAATATGATCCCTTTTCACATTAAGAGGGATTTTATTCCTACTAAAGATATTTATGGGTATCCCTACCCATTTTATTCATCTAATTAAAAGACAAGGGAAAAATTAATATTCCAATTAGCTGCATGCTAATTTAGGAATATTATAGTCCTCTCGTCCCAAATGTTGTTTGTCCTCAAGAAAATGCAAGGATAGAACTGAAGATCCTCCTCTCCTCCTCCTTTAGCATCCCCATATAATAATCTCCTCCCATGAACAAGAGGTTGTCTCATCAATAAATCCCCAAGTTGCTCCTCCCAATTATGAAAATTAGCTTTTGGTGACAATCCCAAATAGCTATCATCATGAAAAAGTGGAATACCCATGGATGAAACAATATGTTGTCTAGAGGCCTACTTGAGACATGGAATATGAAATATAGTGGGAACCATCATTCCCACGTGAAGCTTCCAACCCCAAGCTATCATCCATACAAAATGAATCACCCTCCAACATGGCAACTCATGAAAAAACTCTTCCCCCTTAATCTCCTGCAAAGTAGGCGGGTTATATCGTTGAACATGATGGATCAAATTGTCCATCCCACATTTTTGCTCTCTCCACTTATGATAAGTGTGGAGCTGCTACTGAATTTGGGCTGCAATAATTTTTCCTTCATGTAGAAAAAAGGAAATTGGATCCTCAAAGACCCACCCGTTGATTCTTTCCCAAACAATCCCATATAAAGTGAATATGACATTATCATCATATGGAATCCAAAGGAGAAAAGTACTAAAATTTTTAGGTAGTGTTGGAAGGTACCAACGGTCTCCCAAGTGGCTACAGTGCAGTTTTACTAGCTACAGTTTCAAATCATGATGTGGCAAGTTGTATCCCAAAAAATTGCTAGTTGTGCATGTCATCTCATCTACTGGCAAATAGAAAATGGCATTATGCATCAACTGAGCATACAAAGAATAGTAAAATACTTGCTCAAAGCCATACAAGAGATGGCTATCACCATCACTGAAGTTGGTCCCAAAATGACCATGAAGCCCAAATAAAGGCTTCCCCTCTTGTGGAGCAATGCACTGGAGAGAAATGGCAAGAGAATGCAAATACTGTGTTAGATAATCAATAAGTGCAAAAATAAACTCTTACCATGTACTGAGAGTAAGCTGATAATAAGGTCCCTGAATGAGCCCTCCATAGTGGTATGACATATCTCCATGAAGAGGAATGAACCATGTGTTGCATGCAAAAATTTCTTCATCTGCTTGGAGATTCAAGGCAATAAGATCATATCATGGTAATAGATGTCTCCATCCACTACTCCATCACTCTCATCTCCTACTTGTCCATCAAGTGCATCATATGTGAAGTGATCCTGGGAACATTCCATCAAAAAACCCAAGCTCCCAAGTGATAGTGTTGTTGGCCTTTGCAATAAGGCTCCTGTAAACTCATAGCTCCATTCTTTGACATACCAAATTCCAAAGTCATCTACCATAATGTTGCTATATACGGGAGATTCCTTCCAAAGTGGAAGTACCTCCTGATCCTCCAAAGTTAAGGATTAGCTCCTTTGCACCCTGATTGTGCCACCATCCACTCCTGCAACATCATGCAAAGTATGGGAGAAAATCAACCCATACTCTCTCAAGAGTAACCAAGGCAACAACATCTCTTGATGCTCCCTCATCTCATCATCATACAAGTCATGGAGCAATATCATGATAGTTGACTTGTAGAATTCCCCTTACAACCAAATATTCTGCTGCCATAACATATGGGTGCCATTCAATGCCTCAACCCATAACATACCTTTTATCAAAGGATATGTCACATGATGGAAAAACTTTTTCAAGAGCAGCCAACGTAGCCATGCCTCCTGTTGCACTGTGTCATAGATTTACAAGTGGCTCACCAACCTCTTGCTCACCATCCACACCCATTCATCCAAAGGTGGGTGCCTCCTACCATGTTCAAAATTGGTATCCCTCCGATGGAGAACACCATCCTCCCAAATCAGATTTCTATCTTTGAATTTCATGGAATGTTGAAATGAAATCTCTTGAAGATCTCCAATTGAAGACCACTCATCAATGACCAAATTGATCCCATAAGGATCCAAATTAATATACCGAAGGCAAAATATTCTCATTGAGAAGTGAAGTGCTCATCAAGAAAGATCCATCACAATAATGGGATATAAGATGTCTCTCATCAACCACCTACCTATCCCCTACTACACATGTAGAATGGTCACTAGACTGCTCCAATAATGGTTGGGCCCCCAACTCATCACTGCTACTCAATGACAGCGCTACTGATCTCCATGATGGTGTAGCTTTTGTCTCAAGATCATGTTTAATGCTAAACACATAGTTCTTCATTACACTGTTTAGGACAAGACTCATCCTATCCTCCAAAAATCTACACTCCAACCCCAAGAGTTGTGTGCATCTCAACAATGAATAACCCAGATGACTGTTTATCTCCTCCTTGAAAAAATCAAGGCTCCTCAACACAGTGATAGTCTGCTACTCCAAATCAACAATGTGCTTTGACCCTAGGTCATGCCTTTGCCCTGATAGCATGTTTCCACAATCCTCCATATGATGTGCTGAAATAATAGGAAGTGGAAATATGTGCATACCTTGGTAAAGCTTTGGAACATCTTGTACTAATACAAGGGTTCTATCCTCCGGTGTGATGACCTCCCCAACTACTGTTGATGATGGCTACTCATCTGTGGCTACATCAGCACTAGTATAAGTCTCCTCCTCTTCATGCATCTCTAGAATAGTGCACGGGACTCTAAATGTCAAGAGGTTAAGTCCACTTTGCAAAGGTGAAAGTGTTCTTTCTCCTGGTGCAAGTGCTCCTGCAATAAGTGGTGGTGGAAGTTTCTCCTATGATTTCTTCTTGTCAAACCTCTTTATCAACCTTTGAGTAAATTCTGCATATGTCGTCAATCTTGCATGACTCAAATGGTTGAACCACCAAATGTTTGCTTCACCCTCAAGGTACAGCACTGCAATCTCAACAGCTTCTTTCTCTACTACTGGATGTAGTAGGAAAAATGCATCCAACTTCATTCCCCAAGCTCTTGTTGTGCATGTGGATAACCCATCAAATGTAGACAATAGAAATATATTGTTGCAAGGTCTTCTTTCCTCCTTGAGCTAAATGAACTATGGGAGAGTTAGATTCTCTTTGAGAGCCCTTGTTTGAGATTTGTATTCTGCAAGATACTCACTTAGAATCTCATAATCTAAGTTTCCTCCATCTCCATGCCTCGTGTCTTCTTCTCCAAAAGGACATGGCATAGTATGTTTCTTTGGAGCTCTATGCAATACCGTATCTTTCTTTTGCTGATAGGAAGTGCATGGTCCTTCCACATCTTGAAACCCTAATGAGGTCTTATTGTTTCTCTCCATTCTTCTTTGCTTGACCTCCTTGGTGAGGTCCCTCTTAGATTTGAAAATATATGAGATAAAACTCATTCTTTCCATCATTCTAATCTCTTTCTCCTTCTTCTTATTCTCTTGATAGAATAATGGCTGAGATCCACAGGTTGAGCCAAGATTATGCTTTGGTAACACTGTAATATTCCCAAATGGGGAAGCAGCAATATATGAAGACAATAATGGAAAGAGTAGTGATAAATCAACACATGAAATGTAAGGAGATCATATATCCATCATATTAATATCATAGAAGAAAAATGTATAAAATTTCTTGAGGAAATAGTCACTCAAGTTAGGCAAAACAACCCTCAAGAGAACATGTACATGAAATATGAAGAACACGGATACACAACAATACCCAAGGCTATGAAAGCGTAGTTTTATTAGATATGACTGTTGCTAAAGAATTTAAATACATATATATATATATATATATATATATATATATATATATATATATATATATATATATGAAGTTATATGGCTCAAGTAATGTTGGGAAAAGAGATCTAAGCTCCCAATCACATTTCCAAGACAACCCAGGAAGGGTTTCCTGAATACATAAAAATACCAAAATGACAGAATACAACCCTAGGGCTGAATCACAGTTGCAAACTGAATACTGGATGGATATTGCTAAAACTGATATCAAAATGGATAGATCTCCTCTAATAGATCCTCCAAGTGAAAGGTTGATCCCTTCCTTGAAGATCTCACCCTCCAAATCATGCACTGAATCCTCCACTGCAAATGCTCACTAAAATAACGCAGTCATAGAGGGAATTTGTGTTGTAGATGATGGGAATAAGTTGGCCTGGTGCCAAGATATGAAATAAAGCTCAAGAACCTCCTTTATTGATCTCCCAATGGGAAGAATGCTTCCTCCGCTGAAAAACTAGCTCAAAAATTGGGTTTTCCAACCCTCCACTGTAACACCCTGCAACACAACACAACTCTGAATAGAAACTACGTTGTAGCTGAAGCCTGACGCTTGGCCAGAATTCTGGAATTTGGAAATGATAGTTCAACACTCTTCCTAGAGACTCCTCAAGGAAAGAGGTAGGGTTCCCGCTCGGGAACACCCTGTGCTAAATGGCACTGCAAGCTCAACTAAATAGTTGAAGTATGTAAGAATTCCTATAGACCACAAAATCAATAATCAATAACATAACCATCTATGGCTGCCTTGCCCTCCTTATAAACAATGTGAGCCTTCTCACCTTGGGTCCCACTCATTAAGTCATTGTTATCATGGAGAATTTCTCCTATTCACACTGCGTTGTCTCTCATTGATGATCCACTCCCTCCATACCAGCGCTGTTGATTTGGTCAAACTTGACCTTTTCCACCTGCATTAGCCCCTGTTCACACATGAGGGTTCTTTATCCAGCTATGAAGATGATCCCTTTTCACATTAAGAGGGATTTTATTCCTACTAAAGAGATTTATGGGTCTCCCTACCCATTTTATTCATCTAACTAAAAGACAAGAGAAAAATTAATATTCCAATTAGCTGCATGCTAATTTAGGAATATTACAAAAGTAAACAAAATCCCCACTTTGATTAGTTTGTCTGAAAAAATAACCTTTCAATATAATAGACCCTCTGTCATATGGAAACTCGTGGTCATTATAGTTTTCTAATAATATCATCCTTCATTCAGTGCAATGCATCAAATAATACTTCAAATTTTCATCGTTGATAGTAGGTGCAATTACATCAAAAACATCTACTGCACAGTAAAACAAACTTATGTATTTAAATTTAGATCATAATTAACATGAAAAATTGACTTTAAAATTAACATACATGTACTTTATTTTATTATGTATTTCCAGATCTCTATCATTTGAAAGAAATTAAAATGTTACCTTCTCTAACAAGATCAGAAACTCGATCACCATCAGATGATATTGTAGTCTCCTCTGATTGCATTTCTTCAAACATTGCAATGGAAACTTTCCCCTTTGTATTTAGCTCTGTATGTTGCCAATATTTTACATACATTTTGTTTTCACAAACATCATTGGATTCTGTGTTATCTATGCAAACATGACAAAAACAAGAATATTTTCTTTTATCCAATGCAAACACATTTGTGGACAACTTTGTTTTAATTGAATGCAATTTTCGAGTCCCTTTTATTGTTTCAACGTCATTTCCAATCGATCTATCTACATCTTTGACCCCAATATGCCAAAAAAACCTATATGGAAAATTCAAAGAAGAATATAAGTATGATCTAAAAATACCATCAAAGATAATCATTGTGATAAATGTACATTGTTTAAAATTGGATATCCAATAGAAATTAAATTGAATGTACCTTCGCACTTCCCTTGATCAGTTAAACTCATGGCTTAGTGCAGCGATGCACCATTGAACAACTTCTTTAGCGTCCACAAGTCGGTTTGCAAAGGGGTCCATTTGATATCTTCGAAGTGATCATTTTATGCATGTCCCTACACCGTCATGTTCTCCTTTTCCATGATCAATCTCAAATAAATTCCAACAATGTTTAATGCGGGTTTTCATATGAAGATAACACAACCAAAAGAATGGTCGTGAAGATTTGAATTAACCTGCACATCCATCTGACCGTACCCAATATTTATTGAATTTTAATCCATGACTTTTCAATGAGTCATAAATATTTCCAAAATAGTGTCGTACAAAATATGTATCATGTGTACGATCGTCACTGATATAAAAGTGATATTCTTTAATAACATGTTGATTTTTACTGGTGCTTTCTATATGATCAAAATTTTGTGCAGCATCTCTATATAGAATATGGATGAGCATGGATACTTGATCAGAATGATAGTATTCACTCTGAATTTCTTTTTGTGGAAAAAATGTGTATTTTTCTGCAAAATCAATTACTAACAAAATGGTCACTGGTGGAAACAATTCACGGGATTTTTTGAATTTCAAGTCCTGCCATCGAGCTCTATGAGAATGCTTGGTGTATTTATAACTTTCTGCCTCAAACTTTCTCAAAAAATCTATCACAAAAATTTATTCTTCTTGTAAATCAATTCTTTTAGCACTTGTAGTACTACTTGAACCTTGAATCAATGTATGGATATATTCATATCTCTTCCATTCACTTTCATGTTGGACAATGATTGTTCATTTATATTAGTACGATATTTGATTTGAAATTTAGTCAAATTTCCACTATCATCGCATTTTTTACCACCGACACATTTCTTTTCGTAAAATAATTCATGGCTTTCTCTTCCACATCGAATTTGAGATATGAAATCATGGATAATGGAAGGAGGAGGTGAATCTTTCCAAAATGTTCTACCAAAATTAAGGAATGTTTCATAATATAACTGAAATTCCACATGATAACGACAACAACAAGTGTCGCATACGGTGATAGGTTTTACATACCATGGTTTTTGTTGCACAAAATCACTGATTGAGACATCAATTTCATGATTCTCTTCTTTGAACTTGTTGAACAACTCTATCTGAGTGGTGTCCAAGAAATGTTTTGGATGTACTTCGTACCGATTTCGTGTTATTCTTCTTCGCATCACATCCCTTGCATTTGGCGAAACACGTGAATTTTTCATCCAATATTCATATATTGTTTTTTTAACATTTTTTCCAAGTCTATCTTTGTATGGTTGCCTACAAATAGCTCTCCAACAAGCGAGTTCATCGTACATCTATTTGCAACCGAAATTTCTGATGTTTGTGCAAAAATTTTCGTGAGGTTCCTAATGCTCGTGCCATAGATTTTACCAAGAGATTCTCTTTAGTACTTGATGAAACCACTGCCATATGTATTGCTCTACGTGCAACCGAAACATTTTTCTGTCTAGATCTTCTAATTGAATTTATAGCACTAGCCATATTTTGTATCACATTTTCCTTCATTTTTTTTTATCTTTCATTGATTTTCGAATACCCAATAAAGTCGTAGCTTCTTTTAATTTCCTTAATGATAGGAGATATTTCAACATTTGGGCTTGAACTGCCACATTTTATTTTATGAAGTATGAATAAAAAATGTGATTAACACGATATCGTATAACATGGTCAACTTTTTTATCTCCATATGTGTGAGTATCAACGTTTTCTCACATCTCATCATCCATATTGATTTCATCTGTACATATTCGAATTAATAGTACATAATAAGTTTACATATTCAATAAATAACTAAATTAATAAATATGTATAATTTCAATAATATGTGCATGTGTTCAACATCTATATATATATATATATATATATATATATATATGGTGATTAAATTTCTTCACTTGAATTTCTTTCAACATTTTCACCATCTTCAATCATTGGTTCAATATCTCTTTCGCTTTCTCTTTCAAAATTTTGTATCTCATATTCAATTTTTTGAGGAATATCTCTCTTTGTTTACATTGCAAAATATTTTTCAAATTAGTTCATCAAATAAAAATTAAGCTTCACAATTTACAGTAGGAAAATTTTAAATATCAAATTTATAATATTTGCATTTACATACCGGCTTCAACTTATAGTTGAGGTTGATTTTCCCTTTCAATATTTGAGCGTTCTTCTGTTTTTTTTGCGAGATTCTCTCCCATGTTCTCTACGTTCCTCGGGGTCTCTTGTTCGATCCTATTTTCTCTTGCAATTCATTCGATTTCCCATGATAATTGATTATGAAGTTCAAAAAATTTCTTTCAAAAATTTAGACAAAAACTCAATTTAAGAAAACATCACAAAAGATTTAATTTAAAAAAAAAATCTCTTTAAAAAATTTGCAAAAAATACATACTTCAATCCAAAACACTTACTTTAAAAAATCCGAGAAAAAAATGTCTTATAAAAATGAAATGAAGCTCAAAATATTTCCTTCCAAGTCCTGCAAAAAAAATTCATTTAAAAAGTTAGAGAAAAACTCATTTTAAAAAATCATTATAAAATATTTACTTCAACCCAAAATATGTACTCTAGAAAAAATGTGACTTCGAAAAATACCTCCAAAAAATGTCTATTGAAAATTAAGCCCAACTTCTTAAAAAACGCCACTTTAAAAAATACCTCCAAAAAATGTCCTTTAAAAATTAAGCCCAAAAAGCCTCTAAAAATAGCACTTTAAAAACTACTTCCAAAAAGTGTTCTTTGAATATTAAGCTTAAAAAGAGTCCTTTCGAAATTAAGCCCAAAAAAATTCTAAAAAATGTCTATTGGAAATTAACCCAAAAACCTCTAAAAGCAAAATACATCCAACAAAATGTCCTTTGAAAATTAAGCCCAAAACCTCTAAAAACAGTGAAAATTAAGCCTAAAACCTTAAAAAACAAAATACCTTAAAAAAATGAAGCCCAAAAAACATCCAAAAAATGTATCACATACCTCCAAGAAATGTCCTTTGAATGTTACGCCAAAAAGAGTCCTTAAACCCAAAAAAATTATTTGCAAAATTAGACCAAATGAAGAAATGTGTGAAATTATGCGAAAATAATGAATTTGTTTATGTCAATTTATATTGCCGCGAAATGTTTTTTTGGAGGGGCTTCGTTGAATTTTCCGGTCGACGTAAAGTTAATTAAAATTTCGACTGAACTTTTGTGTTGTTAGACTTGACGGGCCATCGGAACAAAGAACAATTCAGCCAAACTTTTTTTTAAAGTTCGGTCAAACTAACACGTCTGCAATTACGCAGAGCCAAGCTCTGAACACATTTCTTCAACTTTGGACTTATTAAAATCCATATAACTTTGTAAATTAACTGTCAGAACCAAGACAAGCATTTGGAGAATTGAATCTACTTTCAAGAAATATAACTTTTATGGAATTTCATAAATATTTACTAATTTCAAATAATTTTGTAATAAAACAGGTGCAAACAATTTTTGAAGGTCATTATGATTCAATGAAATCAATATTCTATATTTTCCAAAATACACTATAAAAAAAATTGAAAAAATTATGGTGCATTACATTGGTCCGTCCTCTATAATGGGTAGTTTTTAGATTTTTAGTTTATAACTTATATGTTGAGAAATTTTGTGCGCGCCAAAACATATTCAAAATATGCAGTTTTTTCATATTGGATCAATTCAAAAAATTCTACTAATTATGATATGCATCAGTTGGTTTCGTAAATATAATGAAATCGAAGTAGACTCTGTCTAGATTGTTGTAACACATTTTGCTTCTCAAAAACAAAAATTTTTCAAAGAATACACCAGCACGTATTAACATGACTTTTTATGAATCCTTTGATTGTTAAAAAACACACACTCAAATTAACTCTAAGTTGACATATTAAATGTGTATAAAAAAATTCCAAAAAATAAGTAATAGAAAGCTAATAAAATTTCTGACAACTTTTATTTTTATCGCAAAAATGAAATTCTAAACAAAAAAATTGTTTTGCCTTGCAGAAAGTTGAAGAACAGAAAAGAAAAATGATTTTTTTTTTTCAAAAAAGGCAAAAAGTGTAACCCAACTTCACATTTTCACCCTTTAAACCATATAGAATATGTTTTTTTCCACTATATTAATAATTTCTATAAGATATATCATATGTTCATAAAGCTTTTAATGTGATAATTTTTTTTTATATAAATTGAATAGTTATATTCACAAATGGTATACCCATTAATATTTAATAAACACACATAAAAAATCACTTTATTATATCTTTATTGTAAATCAATTTTAGTTTGTTATCAAATCTAATTTATTCCTAATTTAAAAAAAGAGATTCATAAAAAATTTCTAACGACTCACAAACTATTTTTTTCACTTCTAAAATTAAACATTTATTCTAATATTACTTTAACACTAAATACTTGACAATTTATCATCTAAATAATACAAGGACAACACTGTTAAAAATGCATGGTTATTTACAAATCCAAATAAAAATTTATCAATTTATAATATAATCTTTATACTAATACACTACTATATATCTAATCTTAATACCATGTTATGAATTTTTATTACATGCATATATATCAAGGTTTCATGGTGCGCTTAACCTTTAAAAACACTAACATGATTTTATCAAAACCTTCAAGGAATTGATCATTGTTTTGATTGTTGTTCATAAATACAAATATATTTAATATAAGACATTAACGTTAATAACTCAATGTTTCACTTAAAAACTTAAATGTAAAAAGTTAGCTCGAGTACATTTTACAACAATAGGAATCTTGAATTAAAGGTATGTCGATATTAAATAGTTCGTAATAATAGAAATATATATTTTTGGGTTCAATGGCCTAGCAATGTGTATTTAGTATTTATACCTCTCATCCAATAGCTAGAGTCAATATAATTATATATCAATTTACGTGGTGTTATGTTAGACATCGATAGTTAGTAGCAAAATTGATGACAGGTATGTGAGGTAACTTATTGTGATTACTTCCTTCCCATATTCGTTAATCATGATGGCCACCACTGAATTTAAGAGTTATTGTTTCAACTATTAAGTGTTATTTTTCTTTACTTTTTTTTTATTTTTTATAATGGTGAATTGGTAATTTTTTAGACTAATCTAAGGGAGGTCCCAGGATTAATCCTTGTGGCTGCATTATAACACTACTAGCATATTCCAACAACCTTCTTTTTAGACTAATCTAAGGGAGGTCTCAGGATTAATCCTTGTGGCTGCATTATAACACTACTAGCATATTCCAGCAACCAGCAACCTTCAAGTCATGCCTTGGGCCTCATTATAACACTACTAGCATATTCCAGCAACCTAGTCATGCCTTGGGCCTCATTATAACACTACTAGCATATTCCAGCAACCCTAACAACCTTCAAGTCACGCCCAAAAGTCTCAGGCTGCATTATAACACTACTAGCATATTCCAGCAACCTAGTCACGCCTTGGGCCTCATTATAACACTACTAGCATATTCCAGCCAGCAACCTTCAAGTCACTCTCAATGAATATAGGGATCAGTATACTCAATGAGATTTGAACCTAAGTCTCTTGAGTTTCCCCCAACAAAACTTACCGTTAAACCACATATCACTATACTCTCATTAATAACCAAAATCTAAATGCGTTAGGAGTACCATCCTTCCCAAGCTAAATGGTACTACTCACACGTCAAAGGGAATTTTTCAATTTTGTTTAGAAATATATTTGGCAAGGAATGTTCTGATGTGAGATATTCAACATCTTAATTGAAGCATTCATAAAAGAGCATAACATATTTCTCCAGCATTTAAATTAGTTAAACTTAAATGTTGAATAGTGAACTATTCATATAATATTGGTAATACTCTAAAGTAAGCTGGAAATTATATTATGATTCACTTTAGATAATGGTATTCGAACAACCCAACGTCTAGTTACAATGAAGAGTTGATTACATTTATAGGACATTCCTATTAAAGTATTATGAAGAGCTCCCATACCAAGTTTATGAATTATTAATTCATGACTATATTGGTTATATCGGTTAGCTCAGTGATTGGAGTTATCCAAAGTGTGTGATTGTTAATAATTAATAAGGTATATTTTAGATATCAATTTTGGGATTCAAGTGTGTTAAGTAAGTCATTAATCTATTGACTAATTTTCATGATTTTTGAATAGTCTATCTAACACTCATTACATTGGGTGATGCTTATAAGAGTGAAGAAGTGAGATTGAAACTAGAATCACATAGCATCAAACATCACTTCCAAGACTTGCACCCAATAACCAAAACTTCCTAAAAAATAAATTATATCAATGGTAAAAAAAAATATACATGTTAATGTGAAATCCCTGTAAATACTCCATTTAGAAAAAATATAAATGGTAAAAAAAGTAGGCTAAGACCAAGTCTTATTTCCATCGATCGATAATTGTGGCAGGGAACCATAGTTGGAGGTGGGCCCGAATCCCCTTCATCTGGCAAGGACCGCAACGCAATCCCACCCTGACTTCATGTGTTGGCCGACCGGATAGTAGGCAGTAGGGCCCACGATGTAGAGTTTTGCGTGTAAGGAAATAAGCACCCCTGAAGCAAGTCAGGCCCGACCATAGTCGGGAACGACGCTGTTTTGGTAAATAGAACGAAGACTCCCACCCTAACTACCTTTGAAAATCGTGTAGATTTTAGAAACTTGCGTGAACTGTTCCTTTGACGATTCATTTTTCAAAGCAAATAAAAGCGGAACGAAAGGAGTTCTAATTACAGAATAAAAATATGGGGAGAGTCAAGAATGTTGGAAGTACTGTCTTGAGTTTTATTATTTGAAATTTCTAAGCAAGAAAAAGAGGGATTCTTCCATTGCATAACAGTCAATACGAGAGTATGATGGTACACTATACGACTACAAATTGTATTGCAAACCATTAGATGGTTGCGAAAACATCATTGCAGAATGATACCTAAGTCTGTTTAACCGAATCCAAGAAATAAAATTATAATAATTAAAAAAATAAATTGATTTTTTTTTATATATATAATGTGGGCCTTACAAACTATGGTTTAAATTTTGGTATAATAATTAATTGAAAATCTATGTGTTACCTCCTGGGATTTTTTTTATTAGAGAAATATAAATTTGCACGGAAACAAATCCTTTTTGAGTCAACATGAAATCCATATTAGTAAGTTATCTAACTCACTAATTAAAAAAGCAAAAAAATACAAACAACCTTCACATTTAAAAATAAATATAATTTTCTTTCTCTCCTCAAATTTAAAGCCATTTTTATAAATTTTCTTATTTATAAAATATACATATAATTTATAAAATATAAAATTAATCAGTTAAACCTAAATAGTTTAAATTATGAACCACATTAGTTTTTATTCAAAAATAAGTTAAATTTTTAGAGACATTGTTTTCTCATAAATATCTATTTATTGTTAAATATTTTTGATGATGTATGAATTATGATTAAATACAAATATTGTTTTCAAAAATTCAAATGTATTCCGCAAATTATTTTTATATTTTTAATTTGCAAATAAATAGGTATCAATAACTTAAAATAATTAAATAGAATATTATTTTTTTGAATATATATATATATATATATATATATATATATATATATATATATAATTCAAATGTCTAAATTCAGTTTATTTTAATATTAATTTATTGTGATTTTTGAGGTTCCATGGCACACAAGCTTTGGATGGTGCTCATGTATATCATACATACCAATTATCTAATTTTTTCACCTTTTCAATTCACGGTCTACTTGTTTAAATATTTGTTCAATTTGCAACAAAGCAAATATTATTTGATTAAAATTTTAAAATTAAATTGTCTAAAATTTAGCTAAATATGTAGCCAATTTTCGATAAACCATTATCTATTAAACAAAAGCTATAGTGTATCTGAAGGGGATTTAATACTATTGAAAAATAATTCATTTACATGAGAATATCTAATATAAAATTGAACAATAGTTGAAAGTTAATGACATAAAATATAGAGTTGATCATTGATGGTAAGAACCTCATTGGGAAGATTAGTAAAATCAACAAACTTCAGATAAAAAAAAAATATGTCCTGTCCTTTTTAAAATATGTTAACTAAGCCTATAACTCAACTCCATGATGCCTTATCATCATATGTGTGGATATCCTCGTCAAATTAGTGATCGAGAAGAGAGTGTTGAGCTCACACCCTTATCCTGCGATGTTGATAAAGTTGAAAATGTTAATCCTCTACATGTTGTTTACCCAGTTTGCACTTCTTAGTAGCTCAGTACTATGGTCTACCTTATCACATTTGGCTTGTTTGTGGGAATAGAAAATATAGAAAGAGTAGTGATTTCTAGTGTAATTTAAATTAGGAGCTGAATATCTTAGTACGAAAGCCCTTTTTTAAAGGTTGAATACTCCATTTAGAAAAAATATTATTGGTGGAAAGAAATATGCTAAGAAAAAGTCTTATTTCCGTGGATTGATAATTGTGGCAGCAGATCATTAGTTGCAGGCCGCCTATCCTGAATCTCCTTCATCTCATAAAGGACCACAACACAATTCCACCCTGAATTTGTGTGTTAGCCCACCAGATAGTCGGTAGTCGGGCCCATGGTGTAGAGACTTGCATGTAAGAAAATGAGCGTCACAGAACCAAGTCGGGTACAACTCGTGGTTCATTTTAAAATTTTCAAAGGAAATAAAAGAGTAATCAAAGGAGTTCTCCATCAGAATATTAGAAATAATCAAGACAATCTAGAATGTACTGAAATTGTTGTGACTATTTCTAACACCTCCCCTTAATCACGACCTAAATGTTAACTTGCCAGCTAGTCTAAGTTTCAGCTAGGCTTACAAACATGACTTAAATATTTCATTTTGACTTTATTTGCTACAATATGTTGACAATGTTGGTACAATCTAGATGGTCAGTCACAGTCAAAAGAAATTTAATAGTCAACAGGAGTCAGTGAATGTAGATAAGAAATAAATGGTAGTCGGTAGGATTCATTGTAGAATCTTTGGCTACTTTTGTGTATATATTTCAAGCATTGTAATGTTATCAGTAATATTTCATGTTCAATGTTCAACTCTGATATGGTATAGAGCAAAGGACCCTCTATTCCTTTTCGACCCTAGTGACTGGAATTGCTAGAAAAGGAGGTTGTGTAGTGGAAGCCTGATGTGATTTAAATCTTGCTGCAGATGAATATCATGTATTGGTGGTAACCCAAGAGGATAAGGGATTTGCTGGTATGAGCCCAACTTTCTGAATTATTGGTGTTGTAATGAGAATTGTTGGTTATGGTATTATTTAAGATAGTCATTGGTGCTTGTCATGGGTCAACAAAGGAAAATTAAATAGTTCAAGAGAGAACTGGAACAATGAAGGAGAAAGAATCAAAGGGTAGAATTCAGAGAACAATATGAAATGTTTCTGGCAAAAGAACCCATACTTTAATATAAAAATGCAGAACTGGACCAGATCAATGAATAATTTGAAGAAACTGGTGCAATATTGAAATGATTAATGTGAGTGTTGTCATCATTTTTAGTATGCAGGTATTGGTAGCTTCTAAGAAGAAGTAATAGAAAAATAAGAATATAACTCAGTTGTAATGTCTATCTACAATCACAACATGCACATGGATGAGTCAATTGAACAATACTTAAAAACTTGCAATGATAGAAGTGAGAGTGTTGAAAAATAAGTTAAAATGAATTGGCATAATCCTAGTTGTAAAAAAGAGAAATATCTAGTGCTCATAGTCTAGGGTAAGAAGAAGAATAAAGAATTTGAAGACATGAAAATTTGGATCAACAAGTTCAAGAAAAACTTTCATCTATATATTGTAGCAAAGAATGTAAAATGAAATACTTGAGTCATGTTTGTAAGCCTAGTTGAGACTTAGACCATAAGGCAAGTTAAAATTTAGGTTGTGATGAAGGGGAGGTGTAAGAAATAATCATGAGAATGCTGGTACATTATATATTTTCGGTCACAGTCAATTGAAAGTTAATATTTAGTAGGAGTCAGTGAATGTAGGTAAGAAATCAATGATAGTCAGTAGGATTCACTATAGAATCTCTTGCTACCTTTTTGTATAAATTTTAACCATTGTAATGCAATCGTTAAGCTTTTGTGTTCAGTTTTTAACTCTTATAGAGAAAAAATTGGAGAACGAAAATATGTGGAGAGTCAGGAACGCTGCTAGTACTATCTTGAGTTTATTTTTTGATATTTCTAAGCAACAAAAAGAGGGATTCCACGTGTCTGTTGCATAACAATCAGTACCAAAGTTTGATGGTACACTATATGACTGCAAATTGTACTGTAGAGCATCCAATTGTAGCAGAAACATCATTGCATAATAAGACTCATCCCCACTAACCAACAAAATCCAAAAAGAAAAAATTAAGATAATAAAAAGTAAATTGATTTTTTTCATAGGCCTTATAAATTGTGGTTTAATTTTTAGTAAAAAAAAAAATTAAAGGTCAACACATTATCTAATGCATTATATCTTTCCTACGGCCAAATAGTAACTAACATGCATTCTAAGTAATCCAAAAGAATGGTATGGGAATAATTCTAACTTCTCCATTTGGCCTTTTATTAAATAATTAAAAAATCTATTTTAAAATTAAAATATTTCATAAACAAAATAGTTTTGTCAGATTCATTTGAATTTGACATGTACATAAAAATATAAAAGTGATTGTGAATAAAAGGTTCATCTTTTGCACACCCTTTTCGCGGTGTTACTATTAACAAGATTCAGTTAAATCTCGAGAATATTTTGAAGTATAATTACTAGTAAATAGCTCGCAGTTAAATTAGGAGAACATTTTGTTGGAATAATGTCAAAATGGTGATTCTAGATAGAGTTGATGAGTTGTGTTCTCTTAGTTAGTGTTTGAGTCTATATGTCATGAGTTATGTCTTCGTAGTTTGTGTTGTGAGTTGGTGATGCGAATTATTTGGATCTAAATTGTCCTAGAGGTTGTCTATGTGTGCCTATATAATGTATTGGTTGTCGAAGCAATTTGACCAATAAGAAATGGTTTCATTCTTGTGCATCTCTCTGATTTTTTAATTTGTTATCAGAGCCAAAGGAGGAGAAATGAGAAGGCTTCATATATGAGAGCTAGAGTGCTAAGATTTGTGAGGGTTGTGAGCTTTTTCTTTTGTACTTGTTGTCAGTAAATTTTATTGGCCTTTTCATCTACCTAAAACATTTCAAGGAGATATCAAATTTGTTACGGTGGGTGAGATCTAGATTGTTTTGTCTTGATGTGGTATTTTACTTGTTGAAATTTGCAAGTGGATTTAGGTTTTGGTGTTGCAAATTTGCAACTCGATGATCTATCGTGTAAATTTATTGAATATTAAACTGCATGCTCAATGTCCAAGGATTGCAGACTAGCCGCTACGATGAGTATCACCTTCAGCTAGAAATTAATTTGAGAAAATAAGGTTGCATGGAGAAAACCTTTTCTTTCTAAAAGTCAAAGCATTTGAATGGACATGAGTTTAAAGATCCGGTGCATTGTTGAAGGAATTCACTAAGGGAATTTTTTGTTATTATTAGTTAAAGTGATTTTTTAGCTGATCATGGTTAAAAGAATTTAAAAAGACAGGAATAAGCATAGCAGTGATGGGTCAGCAAAGGAAAATTAAGCAATTCCAAAGAGAATTAAAACAATTGAGGTGAAAGAATCAAAGGGCAGAAGCCCCTGAAGAATATGGAATATTTCCAACCATGGAACCAATGACTAAAGAAGACATGAATCAACCTGAAAAATATCAAGAAACCGGTGCAATATTGAAGTGATTAATGGCAGTTTTTCCATCTTTCTAAGGTAAAAAATTTAAGCTTTGGGAAATTAAAATGGAGTGACTGCTTGGTTCAATAGATTTATGGGAATTTGTTCAAGAAACTTCTATAAATCCTCATGATAAGAGTAGAGGTGCATTAGAATTGCTTCTCATTATATGAGCATTGGATAATAACATCTTGTCTAGATTTTGCATGAATATGGTGAAGTAAACAATGCAAAAATATTTTGGGAAATTCTTGAAACAAAGTATAGTGAGAAAAATGATGAAGATGCAGGTGAATCTTTAGTAGTAGATCTACAACTAGGTGCAGAGATTGCAGAGGTAAAAGTTATGGATGACTCAATAGAGACTGATGAATTGAAGAAACAGGAATTTACAATAAAAAATGATAATGGATACTTGTGTTATGAAATTAAATTGCAGTTTGTCTCTGAAAATAATTTGATTGATAAATTATCGTTTTCTTTTGATGATCAAGTGGTTGATGAGAACTTTATTACAATAGAAGAAGTAGAAGAACATGGTGAGGAAATCATAACAACAGTTAAAGGGACAAACAATTTTGAAGATGTCAAGGTTGATTAGGATGCATAAACAAAAATTATTGAAGAATGGATTAACAAACTTGTTGAAAAAAATTGATGCAGGACTCAAAGCAACATTTGGGATGATGAACGATTGAGGCAACTAACATGGAGTTTTAAACAATACTTAACTCAACTAAAGAATTTCATGGTATTCTAATGCATTGGAGCCCGAAAGAAATCAAATATTAGTATGGATTGATGTGGGTGTTGTCCAATGAACAAGAAAATATTGACAATGCAAGTGAAATTGTTGGAAAACGAGTTAAAATGGATTGGCATCATCCTAGTTGCAATAGGAAGAAATATCTAGATTTCATGATATGGAGCAGGAAGAAGACTAAACAGGTTGAAAGAATCAGAGTTTGGAGCAGCAAGTCCAAGAACACATTTCATTAATATGTTGAAGTAAAGAAAAGTAAAAATGAAATGTTTATGTCATATTTATAAGCCTAGTTGACACTTAGACCAACACAAAATGTTATTTATGTATTGTAGCAAATCCAGGTCTCCATTAAGGGAGGATGTTGGAATAATGTCGAAATGGTGATTCTAGATAGAGTTGATGAGTTGTGTTCTTGTAGTTAGCGTTTGAGTCTATCTATCATGAGTTGTGTCTACGTATTTTGTTTTGTGAGTTGCTAATATGAATTATTTGTATCTAGATTGTTCTAGAGGTTTTCTATGTGTGCCTATATAATGTGTTGGTTGTCCAAGCAATTTGATCAATAAGAAATGCTTTCATTCTTGTGAATATCTCTGATTCTCTAATTCATTTTGAAATAGAATTATTAGTAAAGAGATCCTTAATACGATGTATATGCATATAACTATTTGTAGTAGTATAGAAATAAGCTTACCATGCAAAGTCCACACATCTCCTAAATTCAATAGAAAAACGTAAAAAAGTAGATGGTTTTTGAACTTTCGTAACTGCTCTAGAACTCCCCCAACCACATAGTAGGAATAATGGTCTTACCTCTCACACATTGTCTATCCAACACTATATAAACACTAATGGCTCTCGTATAAATATGTTATAGAAATCATTGATCAACATAGCATTATTAAGGATCTTTCTAGTGCATGTTATTATATATATGAGCTTATCCTTCCTCTAAGTTAGGGATATTTCATCTCGTGACCTGACATATCCCTAGTCGAGTCCTACCCCTACCAAAATCAACCCTATGCCCTACACACCTTACCTAAGCCTCTTTTTTTATCTATACTACGATTTTCCAACAAAATGAAGCCCCTTAATTACATAAGACTTTGAAAGCTTAAAGAGCTAAAATTTCGTTGAAAAACAAAATACCAAATATAGAATGCAAAGGAGGGCAAAAGACATAAGGAATTTCGTAGAAAAGGAGGAAAAAAAACTCACATATTTATTTAAAAAACAACTTCTTCTTTTTTTCTTTTTTTTTATGTAACATGATAAATCCTATTTGGTGTAATTTTGGATTTTTTTTTGGTTTTTCTAAGATTTATAGTTTTATTCCATATATAGAATTGAAGTTAAGGATTTTAGTTTTTAAAGTTAGGACACACAAACCATTAAAAAATAGTGTTTCTTTTGGGCCTTTTCTTTTCTTTAAGAAAAAAATAATAATAAAACAATATACTTGGATTACTTTGAAATGTAATAAATTAGTTAGTTATAATAAACTATTTAATTACAAATTTTTATTGTATTAAAATAAAATCTATATTTTTCATGTATATATATAAAATATTATTAAAATCTAAAATATAATCTTAATAACCAATTTACTATATACTTTTTTAAAATAGAGATTTATAGATATTTAAATATTGCCTACAATCTATAATATTTACTTTAATATAAAAAGCCAAAAGATAAACATTCTCTTATTTAATGAAACAATTTGTTTTAATAAATCTATAAATAAGTAATCTAATACTTATTATTCATTAAACCCCTAATTTAATAAACCTGATTTACCAATCTTTCCAATTACACTAACCTCCTCCCAACCAACTAAACTAGTAATTATCATCAACATAGTTATTGTCATTTTCATTTACTTTGTGGTGGTGGTCAACATCATTATTGTCATCGTCAATGTCATCACTATGATGGTGGATACATTTTCTCAACCATAATTTCATTGTGGTCATCATCATTTTCACCATCATCCTCGTCTTCACTATGAAGGTGGATATAGCTGCTCAATCATAATCCCATCAAACTTGATGGGCATGAAAGGATCCAACCAACGCATCTATTGATTATTTTGTCGACGTCATCATCATCATCATCACCATCAAAGTTGTCTTCATCATGATCAAGATTATGACGATCTTGTTGATGATATATTTTATAATGCTCGATGCTATGTAGCCCACTAACCCATATCTACTGCACATATGTTCGTTAAACCTCCTCACCCCTATTGAAAACACCTCTTTTCATTTGTAGTACTTGCTAAAGTCTTTAAACATAATCTTACAACCCCTAAAGATTAACTTTAACCTATTTCAAGTTTATGGTTTTTAAAATTTTGTGGTTGTCGTTAATTGCAGAATCCAGATTATCCATAGTATCATAAAACAATGGTCGACGTTTCGAATCCCAACGGGGATCCATCTTTAGGACAAGAAGTGAATGAAGATGGATCCCCGTTGGGATTCAGAACGTAGACTATTGTTTTATGATATTGTGAATAATCTGGATTCTGTTATTTCAAGTTTTCAAGATTTTGTGTTCAAAACTATTTATTAAAGGATGATCCACATATGTCTGGTTGGTGTCTTTTAAACTTTGACAATAAATATAAAATATGTGGATCTTCCTTTATTACTAAATATTAACCAATTTCTAAACCTGAAACCTTGATATCCCTAATCTAGTAACCTATAAAACCTAATAGAATATAACCCATGATTAATTCCCTAAAAAACTAACCCTATAGTCGAAACTCATTGATCCCATAACCTAACTAACATATCTTGCTAATCTATTTAACCACACAAACCCTATCCCAACACACTAACCCAAATATCATCATCACCATCATCATTCTTGTTGTTAGGGTCCCGTGATTTGGCTGATTCGCAAGCCAAGTGACAGGGTAACATCAAACCAACTTTGGAGCCCAAGGACCTAGCCTTCCTGGACTTAGAGAGGGCTCTCTCTATTTGTGCAAGGGATGTATAGTTGTTTGCTTCTTATGTTTTTGATTTTAGGCTAGTTTTTAAGTATGGTTTTTGGTTTTGTTCTTAATTTTTTTGAGAGAGGAACTGATCAAAGAATAAATAGATAAAAATATTGTTAGATCAAATGGGCTATGGGGTCGAAAAGGCTGAGAAAGCCTTAGATGGTGATACAAGGTATGTTGAAGGGCTGATTTGATCAAGGTAAAATGGATCTTTACGTGGAATGAAATGGAATGGACACTAGGTTTCGTGAAAGACAAAGAATTTTAAACATAAATAGTTCAACAACAGACATTTATATGGTAGGGCTAACCATTAATCATGATAAATGTAACTTCAAACTGATAGATGCATAAAATAAACATTCAAGCGATACATAGAGATATATGAATCTCTAACATTAGGAAAATAGCTATCATACTTTGGGGAAAAACAATTAAGAAAAAAATTTAACTTAAGCTACTAAGAGGGAATTCCTAAACATAGTATTTTGAGCTATAGGGCACTTTGAACTAAGATTGCAGAGTTTTAGGCAAAGGGCAAGATCGATACAAGACCTCTTTGGTTCAACTAGGACAATAAAATATTCAAAGAAATTTTTCAGAGATGGAGCTTTGACTAGCCATGAGTAAGCATGGCATACTGTGAATCATATTTAACATGCATAACAACCATAAATGAAACTGAAAAACAAGTTCTTAAGGTATCAAAGAGCATTCAAGAATTCATTTGACATAACTAAGAAAGAAGACAAACATAGAAGCTGCAATGAATCAGGAAATCTGAGGTGCCTCCATGGGCATGTCTGAAATCTATTCTCTATTTTCTTACAACAAGCAAAGAACATGAAATATGTATGAAAAATAAGGAAACATAACATAGAGGAACACTATACCATTTTACCAAGTTAAGGAATCCAACAGTAGTCCTCTTTCATCATCCAAAAAATTCAAGAAACTATCCAATGCATGAGACAAAGTATTTATTCCAAGCTTGTATAACCATATATTGCTCTATATCATCAAGTTCAGCCTTGTTTACAATGAAATCTCTTGGAATATATAGGCCAAAGTGAAGGAGAACCTCCTAGTGCAACTAGCAAGCTCATTGGCCCATCAAAAATATCTGATTTTATCCTTGAGGCTTTGCAAAGCCCAAGGCACAAAATATCTATAAAAATATCCTAAAAATGCCAAAAAAGGCTAAACTCACATTTGGAAAAGCCACTTCAGAAAACTAAATTTTTCACAAAAATGCTTCAGAAATATAGTAGCATAAACTTCCCTATCTTGTGGGAAACTTTTGGAGGACTTCCTGATGTCAAAACAAGGCTCGTGATGGCGTGTTGGAAAGCCCTGGATGTCTAGTTTCTAAAAATACTTTTTTTTCCAAAAACTGATCACTGGAAGCCTGTGAAAAACTGACATGTGTGGAAAAACCCAGAAATTAGCCTTTGCTGATATGCGAGGCAGAGTGTTGAAAAAGTGACTATTTTTCACCACTTTGGGGAACCAAAACATCTTCAATTGATCTGAAATCTGCTGAGTAGATGCCCTTGAAATTAATGCATCCAATGATACCACTTTCAACCTTTGAGGATGCTTCAAACTAAAATGGCGATGCCCATGATTTTCTGCAAAAAGCCCAAAAATGTCAAAAAACAAAAACTTGTTGAATTATGCTCAATTTTGGCGAGCATGACCCCCATGGGATTTAAGAAACATGTTGAGAACCGGAGGCCAAAATTTCAAGACTTGATATGCCTTTATTCGCTTATTGTACCGGGTGCCTCTTTCGGGCCACCTTGAGCTTTTCTTGTGTAAGCTTCAATTTTCTTCGGGAAAATTGATTTAGCTTCTTATAGTGCCCAGTCATTTTCCTTTGAAGGCATAAGTCTCTATTAGCTCTTTCCAACTTATTCTCCAAGTGTTTATTCACCCTTTCAAGCCATGCTTCTCTATTGTTTTCTATTTCTTGGATGAATAAAGTAGTAAGAGGAAAAGATCGGAAAAGGGCATCCTCTTCCTCTTTCTGTTTCTCCAAATCTCTTTTGAGTCCCATAGTCCTTAGCCTCTTCCTCCTTGGCTGATCTTCTTCTTCAGTGTCATTGAATTTTCCCATAAGTTCTTCCAACTTAATTTTTGCTTTGGAGGCTTCCTTTTGTTACTTGATAGCCCATGTCTTATAAACTGCCATGTAGACATTCATTTTCTTGTTTTGTGTCTGCAGAAAATGTATGAGGTCCTTAGAAATCTCTAGATCAGTTCTTAGATCATGAATTTTTTCTTCTCTATTTCGTAAGAGGGACTCAAGGATTCTAGCCTCATTGTCACTGTCATCACTGTTTATATGACTTATATCAAAATCCCTTTCTTTCTCATGGCTACTTTCCTCTTTCTCTTTTCCCTTGCTTTGGGTGGCCTTCTTGGTTCTCCTCTTCTTTGGTAATTCAACAATGGATTGCTTGGACAACTTGCCTTTGCTTCAGAGTGCTCTAGTAACATTTGGAGTTACAATTTGAGCTACTTTCTTTCTTGATGTTCGGGACTTTGTTACCTTTGGAGAATAAAGCATGGCCCCTTGCCTAAGAGAGGCAGCTAGCACATGCTCTATTTGTTCTTTGCCTTTACTGCTCCCCTCATCATCTTTGTCATTGTTTTCCTCCTTTTGAAGGCTGCCTTCTTTAGGATGCTCACTGCTTGGGCTTTGTTTGTCATCATCCTTGCTGGCTGGTGGGATTTCCTGTTTTTCACCATAAGTGTCCCTTTGAGGACTGTCTTGACCCTCGTCATAAGTGCTTTGGCTGTCACCTAGTATGTCTCCATGAGGGCTGCCTTTTTCACTTTTGTCCCTGATTTCTTCAGGACAGTTAGGCTCTGTATCCTCAATGTTTTGTGCTTCATCATCATCATGCTCACTGCTGTGTGGACTGCCAATATTTTCCTCTTTGTGACTGTTGTGTTCCTCATCAAACTATTCCATCTCTTCATCATTTCATTCTTCATGCTCACTATTGTGCTTGGATTCTTCATTTTGTCCTTCCTCATCACTTGTTTTCCCTCTTTCACTGTGTTCTTCTTGATCACAATTTTTCTCTTTCTCACTTTGCTGCTCTTCTTGATCACTGTTTTGCTCCTCTTCACTTTCAATCATAGGCAATTTTTGCTTCTTAGGAGTGGATTTACTAGAAGAAGGAGAAACATGATGAGTGGATGGTGAGGGAGGCGCATGGGATGAAGAAGCAGTGGCGAAATCGGGATGTGAAATGAAAGAGTCCCAAGAAACTCCTGTTTTCTCAAGTTGATGGGGGATGAAGATCTTGATAAGGGAATGATGAAAAAGACAAGCTTGTTGCTAAGAGGAAGGCTTCTTTTGAACAATAGAAGCCATTTTGTCAATGCTTCTATAGAGGAAAAAGGGTAGGTTTAGCAATTGGGTTCTTGTGAAGTGCATGAGTAGCCCTGATATGATAAGCATAAACCTGGGAAAACCTCCCTTCGCATGTGAAATATTTCATGATGATTTTCATGAGAGGAGCATAGCTGGTCAACAAATAGGACAAAAGAAAAATAGTTGGGCATGCATCCCGATGTTCTGGTTTCAAGAAGGGTTTGTATTGATCTGAATCTAGGTAGGTTTTCTTAAACCATTTTTCTCTGACATATGGAATTTTGGTAGCTCTGGAGATAGATCTAGGAGAGAGCTTGAAGTCTAAACCTACCAGATGAACATGCTTCCCTTGCAGCTTTAAAGCAAATAGATGTGTCAAAGGAAGATGACTTTTCACTTTTTGAACCTTCTGACAAAATTCTAAACATCCTACTTCATGAAAGTTAAAGAGCACTAAAAGAGAGGCATTTACTTCCTCAGTTGAAAAAGGTTCATACCTTTTGTGAGGACCACTCATGTTATCTAGTTTAGGAGGCATTTTGCTTCTGAGATCCTTCGCTGATTCACCAAGGCAAACTGTCTCAAATGTTCACTGAGATAAATCTTCAATCAACACACCCTTTACTCTTTGAGAAAAACCAAGTTTGTCCTTAGTTAGCCCACAAGTTTGTTAAGACAAAATCAGCTCTCCTTCATTTTGACTATATGAAATCCTTTTCCTCAGATCATTGTTTTCTGTAGTTTAAACAAGAAAGAGGTTCCCTTGAAAAACACTGTCTCTTTAGGTGTCACTGTTTTTTAAGGGGTTGTTTTGAAACTATGAATGTACTTTTTTAGAAAAACACTGTGTTTTATCCCTGTGAGTAAACTACCCTTTTTTTAATGTTTATTGTTTTCCCTAAAATAAAGATAGCCCCCTTTGCCACTGAGTTATAAGCCCTATCAAGACAAAATATGTCTCCTTTAAGGATCACTGTTTTTAAAGGTTAACACAACTCCTTTCAAACTGGTGACATGTTTCCTCCCAATCACTATCATCTTTGTCAAACACTGTTCTTTTGAAATCAATGATCTTTTGGGAAAATTTGAAGCAAAAGGTGTTTATGAAAAACACTGTTAAAAATAATCCTTCAAGCTGGTTATTTAGACCCTCTGCCAAATCTATTTTGTGTTTGTGGATATGCACACATTCTTTGCTACTTTAAAGCACAAAAGACCTCTTACATTGACATATTCAACCCCCTCTTTAACCAAATTTTTTCTTTGAACTCACAACAAGAAAAACCCTTCTAAACTGACACATAAGCTTCACTATTTCACAGCATGAGAAAAACCTCTTCTTCTTTGATAATTATGAATTAAAACCCTCCTTTGAACTTCGAATCTGACCAAGAAGCGAGAAATACCTTAAAAAATGAGTTTGTGGATCTCCTTGATCGTTGGTGCAGCGTGCAAGGAAATCATTCAAAGCATAGGGATGAATGGGCGTTTAGCGCTGAACATGCCGTGCAGACAAGGTGTCGGGTCGGCCTCGGGCACCCAGTGACCGCCAGCACAAGCGTACCGTGCGAGGCTACAGGCGCGCCATGCCTCAGTGCATTTCCTTCAATCGGGCACTCACAGGCACGCCGCGCAGATCTTTAAGCTCTGAAAACTTCAAAATCACCCAAAACAAAAAACTTCTTTTCTTCAGTGAGGATGCCAACGAACGTTTTTGAATCTTTAAACTTGGTGAGGGCTTTTTAAAAGGCCTTTTCCTCCTTTATAAAATGAAAAAGCTCTTATGCCTTTGTATCCAGTTTAGAAGGGTTTTATGCCGTTTTGAAAAGGTTTTTTATAAAGATATCAATTACTGCACTCAATATTGTATCACTTTTGAAAGAGCCAGAAAGACCTATCATCTGAAAAAGACTCATAGAAACAATGCTATGACCGCCCTTTTGAAAACACCTATATCCATTTTTTTTTGAAGTAAGGAGGCCTCCTTTAAAACAAGATTTCTCCCACTGCTATTCATCAAGGAGGTGACCCCTAAAACCACTAATGTAACTTCAAAGAATTATGTCTTTTCCTTATCTTTACTGTCTTCTTTGTATGCATATGCAGAAGTTACTATCAAACCCAGCTAACCCTACCTTTCTTTGGCCATTTAGATGAGGCCATCCTTAGCCCAAGTTTCACCCTTATTACAATTTGAAGGAGGCCTTTATAAACAGAGGAAAAATAGACTTTATAACACCAGAATGCCATCTTTTTACTTGATGTGAAATAGGTTTTCCACCTATGAACCCCTATTGTTTTATCATTGTTTTTAAACCTGTCTTTTAAAAGGAAAATTTCTCAAAAACTATATGAAACACTGTTGATGCATAATTTGTTTCATCTCTTGGAAGGAGGTGACTCACAATTTCTGAAATCACTTTGACAACTTAACCCTCTGTTTTTTAAATGAAGGAGGTTCTCACTGTGCCTTTAACCATCTACCTTTAATGAAGGAGGTTACACTAATATTCTAACCATCTGCTCTTCTAAAGGAGGAGGTTCTCATTGTGCTCTTAACCATCTGCTTTTAATGAAGGAGGTTAGCACTCCTTTGACTTTGTTTGCAGAGGCATGCTGAAATTTCTTTTTGGAGGAGATGCTAAAAACACTGCTGATCAGCATAACACCAGCCTTTTGCACTCATATGACTTGGATGTTGCTCTCTGTTTTTAGGCAACTTTTGCTTTCAGACTACACCAGTTAGCATCCCTTCATTTGTTTTATTTCATTTGTTTCACTGAGGGTAAGCTAATTCAGCATGTAGGACCCTTTTAACTTTATCCTTTTGCTCTTTTACACATTGATCATTGATGCTGTTAGCACTCAAATCTACCTCAGGCTGAAATGAAGTAAAACTCGAGGCTACATCAAACCACACTCAGCCTCGTAGCTAGCCCTACGAGGACAGGAGAGGGCTCTCTCCGTCAATCTCGAGAAAATAAGCAATAGGATGCGAGATGACTTACGATAGGAACTGATTTTAGGCTAGTAAAGAGATAATTATGTTTGGTTTTTGGTTTTTTGGGTTTTCGCTGGAGTAATGGGAAAACAAAATTTTGGGTCCGGGGATAAGGTCAGACCTTTGCAGAGATCAAGCTGGGGCGAGGTAGGTGATGATCTTGATGCTTCGAATTGGATTTTATGGATAGATTAGACTGACGAGGAGCTGAAGAGGGCAAATAAGAACTTGGATCCTCTCCAAACAGCTGAAAACATATAGAACTAACTGAATTCAAAGGCTAAGCACTGTAAACAATGGATTCAACCTTAATCACTCATTCAAACTTAGTTCAGAAGCATAATGAAAGGATGGAAACATTAAACATGAAGAAACTTACAGTAAACAAGAGAAACATCATCAAGAACAGAACACCACAAGGATCCCAACAAGTGCCGCAAAACCCCTGATCTTTCCTTAGCCAAAATATGAAAAGTATGTACAATAGTATCAAAAGTATCCCAAGAGTCCAACCTCTCCAGCCTCTGAAAATGATTGAGAAATTACAATATATAGATCACTCTAACACCTTTCCCCACCTCTAGGGGTCGAATTCCCTCTTCAGGGATCAGTTTCAACCAATTCTAATCATGGAACTACAATCTAGGCAGCTAACAACTTGCCTCTAAAAGAGTGGAAACCGATCCATTACATGATTTTTTACTCATTTGAGAGTGAATCTTCTAGAAGAGATAAAAACAAGCCAAAGTTACATATCAAACATGAATTTACATCATAAAAACCCAAGAATTCTATCCATAAGCAAAACTGGTCCATAATAGGCGAAATACTGAGCTGGCAGCTGAAAACTCAAAAAAATCTCTAGGTGGGTCGCTCCTGAACTGCGTGGGTCGCTCATGTTCCAGGCTGATTTTGAGGTAGCTCCCGACATCCAAATTGAGCTCATGATAGCTCGTTGGAAAGCTCTGGATGTCTACTTTCCAACCCAAGTGGAATTTCTGAATTTGGAGTTGATTTGACCCTTCAAAACCTCATTCTCCCAGAGGTACTTCCTGCTGGTGCAAAAGGTGGCAGCAAGGTGTTTTTTATGGTGTTTTTGAGCTGTTTGACCATCCAGATTTTGTTGAAATGCTAAGTTGACTTCAGAGGATGCATAGTTAACCATGAAAAATCCAAAAATGTAAAAATCTCCTCCAGCAAGTGTCTCAAAAAAATGCGAGCGCATGAGCGCGCGACCCACGTAGCTGCAAAACCTGTTTTTTAGACCAAAAATTTGGAAATGACAAAATTTTCTCCGAATTTGCCCAAATTCGGAGCGGAGGTCTTCCATCATGTGTCTTGCCCAGTCAATGAAGCCTCGGCCAAAATCCGAAGTGGATTAGGCCTTTTCCGCCGTCGAAGTGCCTTGCGCAACCTCCTCTTCATGATCCTCATCCTTGCTTTGCAAACATGCATGCGAGCCCAGTAATGGCCTTTCATGTGGCGAAGCATGTCTTTGTCTCGATTGGCCTTCGCCAACAACTTCTCCAGATGTATATTCACCCGCGTGAGTACAGTATCTCTGTCAGCTGGTGTCATGTCACCGGGCCTCTTTCGATTCCACTGCCTGTCCTCACGGGTTTGGCGCACCTCATAAAATGTGAGCTCATCCTCGAGCTGTTTGTTGCGCTGCTCCAAATAGTTAATCACCCACTGAGCCTTCTGCAATTGGTCTTTCAGCTGGTCATTCTCGGCCCTTTGCTCCTGGATGACTTCCCTCAGCTTCGAGCTAGGAGAGCCCGTATCAACATCAATGACTGTCATATCGGTGTCCCGGCCTCCTGATGGGCCCTCATCATGCATGGGCCTCTTGCCCCTGTCTTGTACCTGTACCTACACTGGAGAAGAAAGCGAGACCCTTTCCACATCACGTGGAGATAATACTCGCTGTGTCGATGAAGTCAGCAGGACCCCTTCCATCTCACGTGGAGATAGTACCCGCCGTGTCGCTGCAAATAAGGCCCTGTGGCCTCGCTGATATGTCTGAACCAAAGGAGTGATGATATGCTCGACCTCAAGCATGTCCGGCTGGTGTGAGGGCTCTCCTGCATCATGAACTGCCTCGGGAGGCTGTTGTGGCACTCTGAAAAAGTCTCTAGAAATGAAATCCTCCCAAGTGATGCCCTGCTCTGCCAACTGATGTGACACCAAGATTTTGATCAAAGCGAAATGATATATACTCTTGTACTGCTGCACTGGGCTCGTCTTCTTCTGCACAAATGTCACCATCCTCTCTATGTTGCGGTATATGAAATACGGAATATTCATCATACGCACCCTTGTGAAGTGCATCAGCAAACGAACATGATATGAGAAAAGACGAGCATACTTGCCCTCACAACTAAAATACTGAATGATGAGCCTCATGAGTGGTGCATACTCATCTCTCAAGAATCTGAATGGAAAAACTCTGCTCAAGTAAGCCACATATCCAGTTTTAATGTATGGCTCATAGTGAAATTTCTCTAACTGCTTACCCTTGCTCCATTCCTCGCCTATGTTCGGTATGCCGGTGGCTTGAGCAATAGTCAAAGGTGATACAATGAAATCAACCCCAGCAAGGTTTACCCGATCACCCTGTAAATGAAGAACAAACAGACGTGCTAATTCACGATGAGGTCGGGTTTGTACAACCATCTCACAAAACCTGAAACATGACAAGAACCGGAAACAATCCATAGCTAATGGACATGCCTGCAACCGAGCCAAAGAAGTAGGCTCCTCTCTGCGATGATCACCACTTCTATTTTCTCTGCGGGAACCCCGTGGCACATTAGCTTCAGCCACCGAATCACTGCCTGATCCTGGCTCATATTCTGACTCTGTCTCTGACATATCTCTGATCAAGTTTTTGGGCAATGTGTACACTGATATGAATGTAGTGAAAGCAAGATTAGGATGTATTTTTACCACTCAACCAATATTCCCATCGTCAAAGCACTATCAAGGAATCACATTATGGATAAAATCTCAGCTTTAAATGGACTGAAAAAGGCACCCTCTCTGTTTTGAATGCAAATGAAATTTCGACCAAATAGGAGCAGGCAACTTTCAAAAGTTTGAACACATCTAGTCAAAGGAGAGCATGACATTAACAATAATATGGCTGTCTATGAGTAATGACCATAAAGGTTTCAATGAGCCATTTAAAACAAAGACATGAGCATATTTTAACATTGGGTAATGTGACTCATTACAAACATGGGCAATGTGACTCAAAGGGTTTTCATATGGTATAACAATAGCAATGGTTGCAGTGGTATAATGGGTATGAGAGCAAATTGATTTTGATGTTATATGGAAGGCTGACCATATCACTGTCTTAAGATAACAAACACGTTTCTTTCCACCATTCATTTGCATTTCAAACCCTAAAAACAATGATATTATGACTGTGGGATTTTAAAACCTCCATTTGAATATTGGAAACCACCCATGATGCCACAAATGCGTTGAAAAATATCAAATAATGGATAGAAACCTTTTTGATGGTAGCTTGAGTCGATTCCAAGCCAATCTGGGCGCGCAAACTGAATTCCAAAACTCTGTGTCTGCGTGGGTCGCGCAGGCTCTGCGTGGGTCGCACAGCCCAGGTGGGTCGCGCACCTGCAAACCTACAGTGCTGAAGTGACTCTGCGTGGGTCGCGCAGCCCAGGTGGGTCGCTCTGCCTCAAGGTGGGTCGCGCACCCTCTTGCCACATAGTGCATTTTTCGAGAAGCTTTTCGAGGCCTTCCCGGTGTCCAAATTGGGCGTGTGATAGCTAGTTGGAAAGCTATTGGAGTCTAATTTCCAACAAAAGTAGAATTATGCAATTTGGATTCCATTTACCCTGTCAAAAACCAAATCTCCCAACACTAGTCAAAATGAGCAGAATGAGGCTGCCTCAAGGCAGAGTGCTGTTGCAGTCAACTTTTGAAGGTCTTCCTCAACTCCAAATTGATCTCATGATAGCTCATTGGAAAGGTCTTTCGGTCTAGTTATCATTTGACTCATCAAGAAAGTCAGTTGGCCAAACATGCTAGGAGAAATCTTGATTTTCCCAAGGTCACTTCAGAGGTGCATTCAATTCTCCTGAGGCAACGGTATTTTTGACATTTCTCTAAAACCATGATACCTGTGTAAAACGTGAAGGAGGTTTTTCTTCCTTGGCATGTTTTGGACAAAAACCTCTCTCAGTTTCCCAAATTTCATCTTTGATTGCTCTGAAACATATTTTGAGTGAAACCGATCCCGATGTGTGGAACAAGGGATTTTGTCGAAATGAAGCGAAATGAAGGGGATAGGGGGCTTCTAAATTCTTGGGAAAATTTTTGGAAGTAGGGAGGGATGTTAGGAAGCAGGGGAAAGTGGAATCACAGAGATTGAGTGAGGGGAAAGGGTCCAAAAGGGAAAAACACAGGCCTAGCCTAGGAAATTGCCAAGTTTTGGCTAGAAACTAGGGTTTGTGCAAAAATGAGGAATTTGGGGGATCTCAGTGATGGGAAGTGTTTAATGAGGTATATTAAGGATAGGGGAAGGTGTTTGAACATCAGGATACAAGTTTTTCCGACGATTTGACCATCCAAGAGAAATTACCTCCAAAACCCTAGGAGAGGGAAATGGACCTTACCTAGGCACAACTGAAGCATGAACAAGATGTAAAATGACTCAATGGAACTTGACATGATGATGAAAACCCTCTGAATGATGGAACACTCAGCTGAATAGTGACATGGACTGACATTTGGACAACTTTGGAAGAAGTGAAAGCAAACCCTAGACCTAATGCCTAGTGACCAAATTTTGCTTGAAGACTCATTGTAATGACAAAATTTGACCTTGACACTTTAAAATCACTTTGAAAGAGCATGTTTGATCACTGGAGGAAGGCTGCAAAGACTGACTCTAACAGATGCAATCATACCCCTGCAGAGATGTAACAAACATATGACTTTGAACTCTGAAGAGCTTCCTTGGGGTCTTATGGAGATTTTTCTTGACCTAAGCATGTTCCTTTAGACAATGAACATACTTATCTTCTTCTATTTTGGATCTTTGTTGAACTTCTTCTGACATGAGACACAGTAACCTCTTAGTGGTGTGCGACTTATGGATGAGACAAGATTTTTTTTTGCAGATGAGGTGCTAATTTAGGGCTGGCTGATACTGAACAGAGGCTTTTGGCTCAGGATGTTTTTGCCAAGGAAGGGATTCCCTAAAGCACCACTATCTAACTTAGGGGCGATCTTAACATATTTTGAGTGTTTTCTTTGGTATGATTAGATCTTCAAATGAAAGATAACCAGGGATAGGGTTTCAGAAATTTGGTCAACAGTTGGATAATGAATGGCTTGGGGAATAAGGGTAAATGACAGCAGATAAATTTCAGCTATGGTAACTATGGACAGGATTATTTGACTGAAACCAGATAGGTCTTGAAAAATGGGTTTTTTCTCATCATAGGCTGACCGGAAGGGGTAGGAGGACAAAAATTGTTTAGGGGTGTTTTCTAGATGACAGATTTGACAGTTTGGAGATCAACTTCTAGAAAAATTAGCTTAAGAAACTAGTCATCATCAACAGGTGAAAAATACTAATGACTAACAGTGGCTCCATTTGGGGAGGGCAGCTCCTTTTCAGGAGGTGTCCAGAATTTCAGATCTCTGGCTTTTGAAGTCCAGTGCCTTATCCATTGGCGCAAATTTCTTTCTTTCTTGATGCTATTTCTGAAAATGGACAACATGATTAGCATCAAAGACATCTCTACCTACCCAGCTATATTCCCTAACATTTTTTCTTCTTTCGGGTGTGTTTAGACTAGCAACCCTTTGGCATAATATTTTTGAAAAATGACACTATCTAATTCTACACTTATATCTGACGGGAGTTTAGATTAAACTAATGAACTCCTTTGTTTCTCTACCTATGCTAGATCGGCTGTAATATTAAGCTGTTTGACAGGATTTGATTCACTAAACTAAAACATAAAATTAAAAAATGACCCAATCAGGATTAGACAGTCTGATTTGTCATGTACTTGTGGCATGAAAGACAAGCTGCACACAAATATTATTTTGCATGAAAATAAGATCTAGAAAAGTCAGGGCTAGGATACATAGTTTGTTTTTCATCCCTGTTTTCCTCTTTGGTTCTATTTTGAGCATGTGGAACCAGTATCTTTTCCCAATCTACTTTCTTTGACAAGTCAAGCTTACACAATTCGACTATCCTTCTCTCACTAACTTATCAACAATAAATTTAAAACATGTTCAGTTATGATTAGGCTAGATAACTGAACAAGACATCTTTGAGCACTAGTAGCGGCATTTAGACTTGCGCGCTTTCAGCATGACTATTTTTTAACATGGGGCTTTTTTGCTGTTTTCCAAACTGCCCTCTTTTTCTACTTTTCTATTGTTTTTAATTTTCTATTTTTGATTTATTTCTTCAAACAGTAGTATGTACAATGATTGAAAAATATAGAACTAGAAATCCTGAAAATGGTGAAACTTGAGCATCTTATCTTCATAAGGATCTCCTAATGCTCTTGGTCCACTCAAATCTTGAAAAGAAAAGTTTGGAAAATTTTATCTTGTAAGCATAACATAAGGATTCATCCATGAATCTCGAAACAATCCTGTGTCTTCTTGATGTACTTCTTTATACCTTTGATCTCCACTTCTCCTTTTGTTGTACATTTTCTTCAAATAATGCTGATATTCTTTGTCATTTTTGAAGCATATGATGACATCATCAAGGTACATCATAATGAATAAATTTAGAACTGGAAACATGGCCTTCAGGAACATGTCTTTGGCATCTGGTGGTTTTGCAATTCTGGGTTTGAAGACAGAACTACTTCCAGCATATTTGAAAATTTCTTTGAGCTGTTTACTTTGCAAAGGAATTAATTGGTGATACCCTGAAACATCATTTTGTAAAGACACATGATTAGAAGCACCTATAATTTGTATAGTATGGTCTTAGGCAGGAAGGATATAAATTATGTCCCAAGGGGGTGTATTTGTGTTTCTAAAATCAACACAGATCCTATGTCCATCTGTCTTGTCTTTTATTATTGATGTTTGATCAAGATTTTGTATTTTCTTTTGTCAAATTTATTTCTTGAAATTATGGAAGTGTCATAGTGTTTCTCACTGTTTTCCCGACATGTGCTAGTATCTTGAACAATCTTGCAAAATTTAGCAGTTCTAAATCTTTGGTGAAGTGGCAGAATGTGAGTTAGTTCAATCAGTTTGGGTATATTTGGACTGCAGTCATTACATCCCTTCATATCAAGTTTATCAGACATTTTTCCTGGATCTTTAGCAGTTGTGGCTATAGTCAAGGTTTCATTTGGGGAGGTAAAGTTATGAGATAATGAAGCATTTAGGTATGGTAAGAACATTAGGCTACCCTGCCCCTGATTTCCAAAAAGGTTTGTAAAATGCAAGTCTTCTAGTGCCTCTGTTTTGAAAAAGGTTCCTGATGTTACTGCTGGTGTTTTTCTATGGTTTGATCAATTTTCTTGATGGTCTATAATGTTTTCTACTTTCTTCTCTACTTCTGTTTCTAGAAAATCGAATTCTCTTCCCTCAAGACATAACTTCTCAGGATCATGATAATTTTGAGTGTCCAGCTCATCATAAAGAACTTGGAGTGGCTGATGTGGTGTGCCTAGATTTTTTTCAGTTTCTCCTGACTGTTCCTCAATGTCTTCATCAGTGTGTAAAATGAAGGAATTTAGATCTGAATGCAAGGAGTACATTGGGATGTTATCTGACCTTTCTTGGCTGCTAACCATATATTTCATGTGTGATTCCCGATACAGTATTCTTGTTTGGTTAAACACAGGAATGGTGGCGTAGGAAATATCAAGTTGAATATTTCCCTGAAGCTTGGCCCCCCAAGTTCTGAACAAAAGCATTCCGTACCTGGGAGGAATGTCTGCTACCACTATGTCCATGATCAGGTGTTTTGCAAGTATTTGGGCCAAACTGAAACAAAAATCTTTGATCAGGCCTAGACACTTGACTCTGCTTGGATCAAATGAATATAAGTCTTTATAAGGTTTTGTTATTTATAAGCCTAATATTTCCATTACAACTTTTGGCATGAGATTGTGCGAGGCCCCGGAATCTAGCATGGCATTGTGTAGGATTTGTTCATGTATATCCAGACTAATGTAAAAGGGAAGAGTGGTTCCTTCTTGGAATTTCCCTTCTATTTTTGGACCAAACAACACCTTAGGGGTATCATCAGCTAGATGTAGCGTATCTGCATCATTTCCTATGTTTAGGACCTTTAGCACTTGGGATTTGTAAGAGCTTTGGGCAAGAAGTTCCGTGAGGGGCATGGTGATCTTAATTTTGGTGATTTCCCCTTCAAAACTGAAGGGTGCTTGTAGTTTAGATAGATTTGTTTGATTTTTTTCAGCCATGACTTTCTCTATGTTCTTAATTTGCTGACTTTGATTTGGGATTTTGTTCAACACAACTATCTCGGGAATCTTTGTAGAGGTACTAGGACAGTCTGAGCCAAGGCTTGTCTGAATAGCTTTATCTTTTTTTTGGTCAGTTTTCTTGGCCATGATTTTGTTACTATCCACTGCTATTTTAAGAATGGTATCAGGGGTTTTAGTAACAGTAGTGTCTGAGCTATTTTTCTTAGAGTTGTCCTGGTTTTTCTTACTCCTAAGATCATACTGCCGATGAGCTTTTATTATGGTGTTCTAAAATCCTATATCAGGATCTTCAGGGTCCTCATAATTTGCTTCACTTTGATTTGAGGAGAAGAAAATTTTTCTTCTTTTTTGAGGAAAACCTCGCCCTCGTTATCAGAACCTATCAAGTTTAAATGACTTTCATCAAGTGGTCCTATATCTCTTTCCACCTCATCAACATAGTTTTCATTGAAAGGTGGCCTGATCTGTTGGCCATTTTCCCTTGGTTTATTTTGAGTTGGGTCCCTTCTAAAGTTTTGGTTCTGGTTCCTGTTTTGAGGGTTTGGCTGGTTGCCCCTAAGAGGTGCCTTTTCACTTATCTTTTCCCACATTTTTTCCATGGATCTAATCAGGCTATCTATTCTAGGATTTGAGGAAGAGACTGAAGGGGAAACCTCATCTCAGTATGTGACTTTCTTTTCTAATCTGGTCCTAGCTCTCTTTTCAGCTAGGTTGGCTTCCGCACTCATAGCCACTTTTTATATTTCTTCTAAAGTTGCGGGGTCCTTGTCTCTTAGTTGATATGTCATATCTGGGTTGAAACCCTCGGGAAAATTTGCTAAGGCTGAGCCAAGTGGAGGTTTGAAGTGAGACGGGAGGGCGTTATAAACATTGTTGAACCTAGTGCAGTAGTCCCAAACACTTTCCCCATTATCCCTTTTAAGATTGTTATATTCAGAAAGGATTTGGATGAGGTTTTTCCTGATTTCCCAGTTGTTAATGAAATTTTGGTAGAGGGTTGGGAGATCATGCATACTGTTAGGAGCTAAGCCTTTAAACCATTTCTTGGGTTCTACGCTCAAGATTTGGGCAAAAATCCTCATTCTTATGGTCTCATCTTCTATTTCCATGTATTCAAAGGCATCACTAATTCTATCTACATGTTGTTGGGCGGTAGTAGCCTCAACCCCGGTGAAGTGTGTGATTTTTTTTGGTAGTCATGCTGCAAAGGTTTCAAAGATTGTAGTAATACTAAGGGTGCATACCAAGCTGCCATGGCGGGAGCTAATGGTTGATTTACAGTATGAGGGCTTGTAGGATGAGATGAGGTGATTTGAACAATGGTGGTCTGAATGGGTGTGGCAGAGGTACTTGGACCCGTGAACTGATTCTGAGTAGATTTGGGGTGGTAAGAGCCAAAGTGGTGGAGAAGTTGAAAATTAGGAGGTGTAGTAGGTGAGGCTTATCTGCTAGGACTTTGTTGCAAATCTAAGGACTCAAGATCGCAAAGGTTGATTTTACTTTGCGACTTGCTTCTAAAAAGGGTTTTTGCTGAACTCAAGTCAAACTATGAATCCTGCAAGGATGTAAGATGTTTAGGTACAGATCTTGCTTTGCGGATGGACCTATCGGTAGCTAAGTTACCAGTTTCGAAAGTTTGCCACAAAATATTTTCTGGGTTATCAACTATGATAGGGGGATTTGGGTCTGGATGAGATCTGGTATTGATTCTTCGTGAAGCCAGATTTCAAAGTCAAAGTTTAGAGAGTGTTAGTGTCAGCCTTTGCAGCTTTCCTTCAGTGATCAAACATGCTCTTACAAACTTATTTTAAGGTGTCAAGGTCAAATTTTGTCATTTCAATGAGTTTTCAAGCAAAATTTGGTCACTAGGCATTAGGTCTAGGGTTTGCTTTTACTCCTGTCAAAGTTGTCCAAATGTCGGTTCATGTCACCTTTCAGCTGAGTGTATCATCATTCAAAGGGTTTTCATCATCATGTCAAGTTCCATTGAGTCATTTTACGCCTTGTTCATGCTTCAGTTGTGCCTAGGTAAGGTCCATTTCCCTCTCCTAGGGTTTTGGAGGTAATTTCTCTTGGATGGTCAAATCATTGGAAAAACTTGTATCCTGATGTTCACACACCTTCCCATATCCTTAACATACCTTATTAAACACTTCCCATCACTGAGATCCCCCAAATTCCTCATTTTTGCACAAACCCTAGTTTCTTGCCACAACTTGGCAATTTTCTAGGCTAGGCTTGTGTTTTTCCCTTTTGGACCCCTTCCCCTCACTCGATCTCTGAGATTCCACTTTCCCCTACTTCCTAACATCCCTCCCTACTTCCTAAAATTTCCCCAAGAATTTAGAAGCCCTTTATCCCCTTCATTTCGCTTCATTTCGACAAAATCCCTTGTTTCACACATCGGGATAAGTTTCACTCAAAAGATGTTTCAGAGCAATAAAAGATGAATTTTGGAAAACTGAGAGAGGTTGGTGTCCAAAACATCCCAAGGAAGAAAAACCTCTTTCACTTTTTACACAGGTATCATGGTTTTAGAGAAATGTCAAAAATACCGTTGCCTCAGGAGAATTGAATGCACCTCTGAAGTGACCTTGGGAAAATCAATATTTTGTTAGAAAATTAAATATTACAGAGCAATGAAACACATAAAATATGCGGAAAAATACAAGCACACAAAACACATAAAACCAGAGAGACACAGATATACGTGGTTCACCCAGATTGGGCTACGTCCACCCCGAACAGCCAGTCCTTCCTTTATATTATCCAACAAAATGAAGAGACAAAACCTACAGCAGATCCGCTGTAATATCCTCTGTTCTCTCTCACAGTCTCCCTCTCTGTTTCTCGCTCCGAGAATACACACCTAAATTGCACAGCCATAATACAATGCCCCATATATACAAGGGGGTTGCCTTCTAGGGCAAAAAAAAAACCCTAATCTAAACATAACTTCTACCGTCAGATCATTTGCCTAATGAACGGCCCAGATTGACTAGAAATTACTATACTTTTACAAGGCAATTTTACATCAATTTTTAGCTTCGGGGGCGCTGCCCCCGAACCCCCGCCAGGGGGGGGCTCCGAAAAGCGCTGCCGCCCCCCCTGGACCCCCCACGGCAGCGATTAAATTTCGGGCGACGTTGCCGCCCCTTTTAAGGTACGGGGGTCCAAAGCTGTGATACAAAGTAAACAAGATAATCAGGCTCCACACCCAACATATTTCTCCTAGCATGATTGGCCAAATGACTTGCATGATGAGTCAAATGATAACTAGACAAAACGATATTTCCAATGAGCTATCATGAGCTCAATTTTGAGTTGAGGAAGACCTTCAAAAGTTGACTGCAACAGCGCTCTGCCTTGAGGCAGCCTCATTCTGCTCATTTTGACTAGTGTTGGGAGATTTGATTTTTTACAGGGTAAATGAAATCCAAATTGTAGAATTCCACTTGTGTTGGAAAGTAGACTCCAATATATTTCCAACGAGCTATCACACGCCTAATTTGGACACCGGGAAGGCCTCCAAAAACTTCCTACAAAATGCACTATGTGATAAAGTGCGCGCTACCCACTTGAGGTGCGCGCTACCCACTTGAGGGGCGCGACCCACTTGAAGGGGCGCGCTAACCACTTAAAACAGAACCCAGAAAATCATGTTTTGCGCCCAGTTTTCATTCAAATCGTCTCCAGAAGCTTGCAAAAAGGTTTTAACCTTTGCTCAGTAGATTTTTAATATGGTTGTGATGTCATTGATGTTGGAGGAAAACACATGAACCCCATATGGTCTCTGGCCCGGAAATACAAACTTCGGACATTTTATTCTGATTACAGCAATATCAGTAACAATATTTATCATCAAGACGGAGGTCTTCTTCCTCAGTCAGTGGTTTCACGACCATATGCTCTGGCAACAGCATCATCTGAGTACAGTTCAAAGCTCTCCAAATCATTACAGCAGAATGGAGAAGAAGACATTTCTATCTTAACTTCACAAAGGATTTTTGGATATGTGCCAATGACACCCTTGGAGATGGTGATTGATTACTACTTCTATGACTTTGAAGTCGCAGAACCTCCAAGAGTGACGAGCTTAAAGAATGTAGAACCCATTGCAACGTTCGAATACTATGGGGATGATGAATATTTCGTAGCTGACAGGCGAGGATTCGAGCACATTATTCACAAGCTAGCTGAGGAATTCCTTCAATGTCATAATGGATCTATATCAGATGAACATCTAAAACTTAACCAGGTTGTGAGAGAAATCACATATACAGACAAAGGTGTCAAGGTTTTGACAGAAGACGGTTCAGTGTACACAGCCAATAATGCCATTGTCTCTGTCAGCGTAGGAGTTCTCCAATCAAAACTCATCGAGTTTAAACCTGATCTGCCTCTATGGAAACTACTGGCAATATACATATGGGATATGGTTGACTACTGCAAGATCTTTATGATGAATATGGACTTTTGGGATTCTGGAGAAGTGTTATGCCGACACTTATAATGGTGAGCAATCCTTCTATCCAGTTTATGATCTATGAAAGCTTATTGAAGCGCATTAGAGCCAAGTGTGTCTTGAACAAGCAGGGCCCTGAAAGCGTGACTGCATTGGAGATTTTCTTGCTTGGATCTCTTGCTAAACTTGGAGCAACAGTTGTAACATATCCTTTGTTGGTTGTCAAATCAAGGCTTCAAGCAAAGCAGGAAACAGGCCATGCTTGGAGAGTAATGAATTTGTTGAAAGTACACTTAGTATCAAAGGAGAAAACGCACCTGAAAATGACGGAGGCGAAAGCTATTTATATTTAAAATTATTTTTTATTGGAATGTTGAAACTGAAAGCCAAAATTAGAATGAAGACAGCGATCACAGCAGGAAAATAGGAACCGATCTTCTATTAATGACTTCAGTTAATAATCCAGATGAATCTGCGCTCCATATTTGTCTCTTAATTGGCCATCAGAAGATATCAAGGGAAACATTGGTTTATTTTTAGAACAGAAGAATAGTTTTTTCTATTTTTGCAATTTCAATTAAAACAAATTCCTTGTCTTAGGGTCGATTTGTTTTACCCTAGCAGGGTTTTATTTATACATTGTAAATCAATTGTAAAGGGAGAGAGTTCTGAGAGCTGGTGGTGAAGAACAAAGTGTTTCATTGTACAGTTTTTGACAGGGATTTAATGAAGAAATACAGCTCTGTTTCCTGAGATTCTTGTGGTGTGGATTTAACATTTTGTCTTTTCTTATGTTTCATATGTAGCTTGTAATGTTTTACATTTCATTTCATAATCGTTTTCTGTTGAATACCTTTAAGTGAGAAAGGCAGAATACATTTTACTACTCTGCTTTGAGGAGGTATTCATTTTCTATGTTTTCTTCAGTTTAATAAGGATTCAATTATTTCCCTTATCAACCTCGCAGCGGTCTTTCACTCCATATAATTCCAATTTGATTGTTAAACTTCATGCTTATCTTGCCTCAGGAGATAATCTGCGTTTTTCATTTTATCTCTGCTCTTGCTGTCTTTTCCCCACACAGCCTAGAAAACCCAATCATTTATTAAAAACCCCTTTTCATATCTATTTACTAGCCTAAAATCAAAATCAGTGTTTCATTTAGGTCATCTCAGATCCTATTGGACATCTTTCATTGAGTTTGACCCGGAGAGAGCCCTCTCCTGTCCTCGTAGGGCTAGCTACGAGGCTAAGCTTGGTTTGATGTTGCCTCGAGTTTTTCCTTCCTCAACCTGAGGCAGATTCGAGCGCTAACAGAGAGGATGATAGTTGTGATTTTTTTTGGATAGATGACCTCTCTAGGGGTTTCAATAATGTGAATAATGGTTGAAACAAAAATGAAGGCTAGTGGAGTCGCCAGGTGGATTTCTTTGAGATATATGGTCCACTACCAATACTGACAAAGATGCTATTTTGGAAAAAAAATTCTAGCAAACTTTGATGTGGAAACTTGCAAGAAAGACTTTAACACTTAATTTCAACAGTTTGCTAGACTGTTGGGAAAGCTAATGATTCTTTTTGAAAGTTTATTCTATTTGATTTCTTATGCTTGGGTGAAGTTTTCTGAATCACTAATTTATACTTATTTGTCACTGATTTCAAAGGCTGCACCATGAAATTTTAGTTTTGAGAAAGATGAGTCAACATAATAGTATGGTTTATGAAAATTTTTGGTTTTTATGGATTTTTAGGCCTACTGGAGGCTAGTGCAGTCGCCAGGTGGATTTTTAATTGTTTTGAAGGTATATTTATGGTCCACCAACAATAACTAGGAAAAGCCAATCTAACATGTTTTGGGATTTTCTGGGTTTTTATATAGCCCTAGGGTTTGTAAGAGTATCCTATAGCTAGGTCATCATTTTGCTAGGATGGTGAGACAGATTCTACTCTTTGATAAAAATTTTAGGTTGAGGGATTCTGAAGTCCTAAGGTATACTTACATTGTTACTAACTCAGAAGGTCCCACCGTGATCGCCATTATGTTAGGGTCCCATGATTTGGCTGATTGGCAAGCCAAGTGACAGGGTAACATCAAACCAACTTTGCAGCCCAAGGACCTAGCCTTCCTGGACTCAGAGAGGGCTCCCTCTATTTGTGAAAGGGATGTATATCTATTTGCTTCTTATGTTTTTGATTTTAGGCTAGTTTTTAAGTATGGTTTTTGGTTTTGTTTTTAAGTTTTTTGAGGGAGGAACTGATCAAAGACTAAATAGATAAAAATATTGTTAGATCAACTGGGCTATAGGGTCGAAAAGGTCGAGAAAGCCTCAGATAGTGATACAAGGTATGTTGAAGGGTTGATTTGATCAAGGTAAAATGGATCTTTAGGTGGAATGAAATGGGATGGACACTAGGTTTTGTGAAGGAAAAAGAATTTTAAACATAAATAGTTCAACAATAGACATTTATATGGTAGGGCTAACCATTAATCATGATAAATGTAACTTCAAACTGATAGATGCATAAAATAAACATTCAAGCGATACATAGAGATATATGACTCTCTAACTTTAGGAAAATCACTATCTGACTTTGGGGAAAAACAATTAAGACAAACAAATAACTCAAGCTACTAAGAGGGAACTCCTAGACATAGTATTTTGAGCTATCGGGCACTTTGAACTAAGATTGTAGAGTTTTAGGCAAAGGGCAAGATCGATACAAGACCTCTTTGGTTCAACTAGGACAATCAAACATTCAAGGAAAGGTTTTAGAGATGGAGCTTTGATTAGCCATGAGTAAGCAAGGCATACCGTGAATCATAATTAGCATGCATAACAACCATAAATGAAACTGAAAAACAAGTTCTTAGGGTATTAAAGAGCATTTAAGAATTCATTTAACATAACTAAGAAAGAAGACAAACATAGAAGCTATAATGAATCAGGAAATCTGAGGTGCCTCCATGGGCATGTCTCAAATCTATTCTCTACTTTCTTACAGCAAGAAAAGAACATGAAATATGTATGAAAACTAAGGAAACATAACAGAGAGGAACACTATACCATTTTACCAATTCAAGGAATCCAACAACAGTCTTCTTTCATCATCCAAAACATTCAAGAAACTATCCAATGCATGAGACAAAGTATTTCTTCGAAGCTTGTATAACCATATATTGCTCTATATCATCAAGTTCAGCCTTGTTTACAATGAAATCTCTTGAAATATATAGGCCAAAGTGAAGAAGAACCTCCTAGTGCAACTAGCAAGCTCATTGGCCCATCAAAAATATCTGATTTTGTCCTTGAGGCTTTGCAAAGCCCAAGGCACAAAATATCTATAAAAATATCCTAAAAATGCTAAAAAAGGAAATTAAATTGAATTTTCCCAACTGACAATGGCCAAAAAAGGATAAACGCACATTTGGAAAAGCCACTTCAGAAAACTGCATTTTTCACAAAAATGCTTCAGAAATATAGCAGTAGAAAATTCCTTGTCTTGTGGGCAACGTTTAGAGGACTTCCCGATGTCGACACGAGGCTCATGATGGCTCGTTGGAAAGCCTTGGATGTCTAGTTTTTGAAAATACTTTGTTTGCCACAAAAATATCACTGGAAGCTTGTGAAAAAACTGACCTTTTTGGAAAAACCCAGAAATTAGCCTTTGCTGATATGCGAGGCAGAGTGTTGAAAAAGTGACTGATTTTTGCCACTTTGGGGAACCAAAAAATCTTCAATTGATCTGAAATTTGTTGAGTAGATGCCCCTAAAATTAATGCAAACAATGATACCACTTTCAACCTTTGAGGATTCTTCAAAATAAAATGGTGATGCCCATGAGTTTCTGCAAAAAGCCCAAAAATGTCAAAAAAACAAAAAATTGTCGAATTATGCCCAATTTTGGCGAGCATGACCCTCATGTGTTTGCAGAAGCATGCTGAGAAGTGGAGGCCAAAATTTCAAGCCTTGATATGGCTTTCTTCACTTTTTGCACCGGGTGCCTCTTTCGGGCTACCTTGAGCGTTTCTTATGTAAGCTTTAATTTTCTTCAGGCAAATTGATTTAACTTCTTATAGTGCCCAAACATTTTCCTTTGAAGGCTTAAGTCTCTATTACCTCTTTCCAACTTATTCTCCAAGTGTTTATTCACCCTTTCAAGCCATTCTTCTCTATTGTTTTCTATTTCTTGGGTGAATGAAGTAGTAAGAGGAAAAGATCGAAAAAGGGCATCCTCTTCCTCTTTCTGTTTCTCCAAAGCTCTTTTGAGTCCCATAGTCCTTGGCCTCTTCCTCTTTGGCTGATATTCTTCTTCAGTGTCATTGAATTTTCCCATAAGTTCTTCCAACTTAATTTTCACTTTGGAGGCTTCCCTTTGGTACTTGATAGCTCGTGTCTCATAAACTGCCATGTGGACATTCATTTGTTTGTTTTGTGTCTGCAAAAAATGTATGAGGTCCTTAGACCTCTCTATATCAGTTCTTAGATCATGAATTTTTTCTTCTCTATTTCGCAAGAGGGACTCAAGGATTCTAGCCTCATTGTCACTGTCATCACTGTTTATCTAAATTATATCAAAATCCCTTTCTTTCTCATGGCTACTTTCCTCTTTCTCTTTTCCCTTGCTTTGGGTGGCCTTCTTGGTTCTCCTCTTCTTTGGTAATTCAACAATGGATTGCTTAGGCAACTTGCCTTTGCTTGGGAGTGCTCTAGTAACATTTGGAGTTACAATTTGAGCCACTTTCTTTCTTGATGTTCAGGACTTTTTTACCTTTGGAGAAGAAAGCATGGTCCCTTGCCTAGGAGAGGCAGCTAACAATTGCTTTATTTGGTCTTTGCCTTTACTGCTCCCCTCATCATCTTTGTCACTGTTTTCCTCCTTTTGAAGGCTGCCTTCTTTAGGATGCTCATTTCTTGGGCTTTGTTTGTCATCATACTTGCTGGCTGGTGGGCTTTCCTGTTTTTCACCATAAGTGTCCCTTTGAGGACTGTCTTGACCCTCTTCATAAGTGCCTTGGTTGTCACCTTGCATGTCTCCTTGAGGGCTTCCTTGTTCACTTTTGTCCCTTCTTTCTTTAGGATTGTTAGGCTCTGTATCCTCAATGTTTTGTGCTTCATCATCATCATGCTCACTGTTGTGTGGGTTGCCAAAATTTTCCTCTTGGTGACTGTTGTGTTCCTCATCAACCTGTTCCATATCTTCATCATTTACTTCTTCATGCTCACTGATGTGCTTGCATTCTTCATTTTGTCCTTCCTCATCACTTGTTTTCCCTCTTTCACTGTGTTCTTCTTGATCACTATTTCGCTCTTTCTCACTTTGCTCCTCTTCTTGATCACTGTTTTTCTCTTTCTCACTTTTCTCCTCTTCACTTTCAATCATAGGCGATTTTTTCTTCTTAGGAGTGGATTTACTAGAAGAAGGAGAAACATGATGAGTGGATGGTTAGGGAGGCGCATGGGATGAAGAAGCAGTGGTGAAATTGGGATGTGAAATGAAAGAGTCCTAAGAAACTCCCTTTTTCTCAAGTTGATGGAGGATGACGATCTTGATAAGGGAATGATGAAAAAGACAAGCTTGTTGCTGAGAGGAAGGCTTATTTTGAACAGTAGAAGCCATCTTGTCAATGCTTCTATAGAGGAAAAAGGGTAGGTTTAGCAATTGGGTTCTTGTGAAGTGCATGAGTAGCCTGATATGATAAGCATAAACCCGGGAAAACCTCCCTTCGCATGTGAAATATTTCATGATGATTTTCATGAGAGGAGCATAGCTGGTCAACAAATAGGAAAAAGGAAAAATAGATGGGCATGCATCCCGATGTTATAGTTTCAAGAAGGGTTTGTATTGAGCTGAATCTAGGTAGGTTTGCTTAAACCATTTTTCTCCGACATATGGAATTTTGGTAGCTCTAGAGATAAATCTAGGAGAGAGCTTGAAGTCTAAAATTGCTAGATGAGCATGCTTCCCTTGCAGATTTAAAGAAAATAGATGTGTCAAAGGAAGATTACTTTTCACTTCTTGAAACTTCTGACAAAATTATAAACATCCTACTTCACAAAATTTAAAGAGCACTAAAGAAGAGGCATTTACTTCCTCAGTTGAAAAAGTTTCATACCTTTTGTGAGGACCACTCCTGTTATCTAGTTTAGGAGGCATTTTGCTTCTGAGATCCTTGGCTGATTCACCAAGGAAAACTGTCTCAAATGTTCACTGAGATAAATCTTCAATAAACACACCCTTTACTCTTTGAGAAAAACCAAGTCTGTCCTTATTTAGCCCACAAGTTTGTTAAGACAAAATCAACTCTCGTTGATTTTGACTGTATGAAATCCTTTTCCTCATATCACTGTTTTCTGTAGTTTAAACAAGAAAGAGGTTCCCTTGAAAAAAACTGTCTCTTTAGGTGTCACTGCTTTTTAAGGGGTTGTTTTGAAACTATGAATGTAATTTTTTAGAAAAACACTGTGTTTTATCCCTGTGAGTAAACTGCCCTTTTTTGAATGTTTATTGTTTTCCCTAAAATAAAGACAGCCCCCTTTGCCACTGAGTTGTAAGCCCTATCAAGACAAAATCTGTCTCCTTTAAGGATCACTGTTTTTAAAGGTTAACACAACTCCTTTCAAACTGGTGACATGTTTCCTCCCAATCACTATCCTCTTTGTCAAAAACTGTTCTTTTGAAATCAATGATCTTCTGGGAAAATTTGAAGGAAAATGTGTTTATGAAAAACACTGTTAAAAATACTCCTTCAAGTTGGTTATTTAGACCCTCTACCAACTCTGTTTTGTGTTTGTGGATATGCACACATTCTTTGCTACTTTAAAGCATAAAAGAACTCTTACATTGACATATTCAACCCCCTCTTTAACTACTGTTTTTCTTTGAACTCATAGCAAGAAAAACCCTTCTAAACTGACACATAAGCTTCACTATTTCACAGCATGAGAAAAACCTCTTTTCTTTGATAATTATGACTTAAAACCCTCCTTTGGACTCCGAATCTGACCAAGAAGCAAGGAATACCTTAAAAAATGAGTTTGTGGATCTCCTTGAACGTTGGTGCAGCGTGCAAGGAAATCGTTCAAAGCATAGGGATGAATGGGCATTTAGTGTTGAACGCGTCGTGCAAACAAGGTGTCGGGTTGGCCTCGAGCGCCCAGTGACAGCCGGCACAGACGTGTCGTGCAAATCTATAGGCGCACCGTGCCTCAGTGCATTTCCTTCAGTCGGGCACTCACAGGCACGTCGCGCATGTGCACAGGTGCGCCACGCAGATCTTTAAGCTCTGAAAACTTCAAAATCGCCCAAAACAAAAAACTTATTTTCTTCAGTGAGGATGCCAACGAGTTTTTTTTGAATCTCTAAACTTGGTGAGGGCTTTTTAAAAGGCCTTTTCATCCTTTATAAAAAGAAAAAGCTCTCATGCCTTTGTATCCAGTTTAGAAGGGTTTTATGCCTTTTTGAAAAGGTTTTTTATAAACATATCAATTACTTCCCTCAATATTGTATCACTTTTGAAAGCAGCAAAAATACCTATCATCTAAAAAAGACTCATAGAAACAATGCTATGGCCGCCCTTTTGAAAACACCTATATCCATTTTTTTTTGAAGTAAGGAGACCTCCTTTAAAACAAGATTTTTCCCACTACTATTCATCAAGGACGTGACCCCTAAAACCACTAATGTAACTTTAGAAAATTATGTATTTTTCTGATCTTTACTGTCTTCTTTGTATGCATATGCAGAAGTTACTGTCAAACCCAGCTAACCCTATCTTCCTTAGCCCAAGTTTCACCCTTATTACAGTTTGAAGGAGGCATTTATAAATAGAGGAAAAAGAGACTTTATAACACCAGAATGTCATCTTTTTGCTTGAGGTAAAATAGGTTTTCAACCTATGAACCCCTATTGTTTTATCAGTGTTTTTTAAACCTATATTTTAAAAGGAAAATTGCTCAAAAACCATATGAAACACTACTTATGCATCTTTTGTTTCATCTCTTGGAAGGAGGTGACTCAGAATTTCTGAAATCACTTTGACAACTTAACCCTCTGCTTTTTAAATGAAGGAGGTTCTCACTATGCCTTTAACCATCTACCTTTAATGAAGGAGGTTACACTGATCTTCTAACCATCTGCTCTTCTAAAGGAAGAGGTTCTCATTGTGCTCTTAACCATCTACTTTTAATGAAGGATGTTAGCACTCCTTTGACTTTGTTTGCAGAGGCATGTTGAAATTGCTTTTTGGAGGAGATGCTGAAAACACTGTTGATCAGCATAACACCAGCCTTTTGCACTCATATGAATTGGATGCTGCTCTCTGTTTTTAGGCAACTTTGGCTTTCAGACTACACTAGTTAGCAGCCCTTCATTTGTTGTATTTTACTTGTTTCACTGAGGGTAAGCTAATTCAGCATGTAGGACCCTTTTGACTTTGTCCTTTTGCTCATTTACACATTGATCAATGATGAAATCACACCCCTACAGAGATGTAACAAGCATATGACTTTGAACTCTGAAGAGCTTTCTTGGGGTCTTATGGAGATTTTGTCTGACCTAAGCATGTTCCTTTAGACAGTGAACATACTTATCTTCTTCTGTTTTGGATCTTTTTTGAACTTCTTTTGACATGAGACACAATAACCTCTTAGTGGTGTGCGACCTATGGATGAGACAAGATTTGTTTTTGCAGACGAGGTGCTAATTCAGGGCTGGTTGGTACTGAACAGAGGCTTTTGGCTCAGGATGTTTTTGCCAAGGAAGGGATTCCCTAAAGCACCACTATCTAACTTAGGGGAAATCTTGACATATTTTGAGTGTTTTCTTTGGTATTATTAGATCTTCAAATGACAGATAACCAGGGATAGGGTTTCAGAAATTTTGTCAACAGTTGGATAATGAATGGCTTGGGGAATAAGGGTAAATGATAGTAGATAAATTTCAGCTATGGCAACTATGGACAGGATTATTTGACTGAAACCAGATAGGTCTTGAAAAATGGGTTTTTTTCTCATCATAGGTTGACCGGAAGGGGTAGGAGGACAAAAATTGTTTAGGGGTGTTTTCTAGATGACAGATTTGACAGTTTGGAGATCAGCTTCTAGAAAACTTAGCTTAAGAAACTAGTCATCATCAATAGGTGAAAAATACTGATGACTAACAGTAGTCATCATCCTACTCATGTTAATCTTCATCATATCAGTTATCATATTTATCATTGTTGAGGTTGAGAGGGATAATATTATTGGATTTCTAGGGAATATAGTGTCTACATGTGCTGATTTTATTGAGGAAATTGTGGATAACTTCTCATATTTCCATAATTAGTCCCTCATCATCCTTGTTTCAAAGGTTGGTTTTGATCTTATTATGGTGACCATGCATACCAAGGCATGGAGTAATCCAATTCAGATGGGATTATTGTTGATAAAAAATAAATTGTTTTAAAGGATATTCAAAGATACCTATTGCCTACCTCTTAGATGCAACAAAAAGTATTTTTTCAATGGCTTCCTGATCTCTTTAATAGATTAGTTCAAGTTCAAAAATTGTGGAAAATTTTTGTGTTTCATGATTCACTAAACAAATGAATTTCGTTTTGGTGATATTTTTCAATTGATTTGGATATTTCATAATGAGAATAAAGATAAGAGGTAATTGAGGATTAAAAAAATTAGAAGGTAAGAGAATAGTTAAGAGATAAGAAATAAAATATAAACAAAAAAGAGATATGTTAGATCTGAGACTTTTGTGATCCATAATGTAGATAAATGTCTTTTGGATTAATCACATCATTAAATCCTAATGATGTGATTAATCCAAAAGACATTTATCTATAAAAAAGAGATATGTGGAGTATCATATCCACATAGTTATACTCTTCATTTTTTATTAGCTTGGATTTTTTCATTGATTATTATCTTCGAGCATATCCTATTTTTGTTAGTAAAATTAATGAATTTGGGCCATTAAGATGAAAAATATACTATGAGCAGAAGAGTCATGGGACCCTAACCTACATGGATTTGAAAATCCCTCAAGTCAAGCAACTTATAAGGGTACACCACAATATCAAAGGCATTGTATCGGACAATAAGGATGATGCAGCAACATGGTTTCTCATTCAACCAAGTTTGGATGACAACATTCTTCCCCAAGCCAAAGGGTTAGCTTAATTGGTCAAGGTATAGTTGTTAAAGCACCTTGCCATTGGGAGGTCTAGAGAAGGTTGGGATATTTTATAAATGACATATATTGAGAGGGGGGGGGGGGGGCGATTTTGTGGCAACGAGTCTAGAGAAGGTTGGAATACTATATAAATGACATATAGTGAAAGGGGGATCAATGTTGTTCAAGAGAGTATTTCAATTTCCATTGAAGTTACTATTGTAAGAGGAGAAGAAGAAAGTTTTGATATTGCAAAAGTAATTGGAGACACCGTGGAAGGGCCTACAAAATCAGAAGAGTATTAGCATGATGTAAAAGGTGAACCTAATTATGTAGATACATGTGAGGAAGACAACATTGAAGTTGAAGATGATGAAATTGAAACAATATTTGTAGTAACAACAACAAGTAAGAACTTAGCAATGAATGTTGAATTTGATCATAAAGATGAATGTAAGAATTTATTAAAGAGGGGCTTGCAAAGCTTAAGTATGATAGAGATTAAAGTGACTATGGAAAAACTTTCATAACTACAATAGAAGAAGGAACATAAAATATAAAAGTGAAGTGGTTTTTGATCTTATAGGGATTGATAGAAAATTTTAATCAACAATAGCTAAGATATAAGGTAATGTATAAGAAAAAATGGATGAAAAAGAAAATGAAATATTGAAGAAGAAGACCGAAGTAAAGATAAAGCTAAAGAAGAAGAAAATATTTTCAAAATATAAAGTTTGGAGCAAAAAGACAAAAAAACTTGTACAACATATAGCTAAGGACAAACTACAAACAACTAATGTTGAAGTAAAACAAGTGTTTCTTCCATATTGTATTGTTGAAGTAAAACAAATTTCTGAATTGATCTCGAGTTTTGTAAGACTAAATGAAACATAAATGAACAGGTAAGAGTTTTGAAAATACCAACAAAAAATATTGAAAATGACACCCATGAGGCTTCTAATTTAATTGTCCCTTAATTAAATTAGAAGTAAATTGTAATTCCACATCACATGACAACTTTTAAGTGTTAACTGAGTGAGGCAGACTTAGTTAGGTCAGTTAATTCGAGTTGAGGGTGCCTTGGCTGAGTTATTTGTGAGTTGTAATCAGTTAACTCAATTTTTTGAGTTAAAATCAGTTTAATTAGTTCTAATTGAGAGATGAGCTACTGAGAGGTCCAATGAATTAAATTTTATTTAATTCGCAAGTACCGATAAATCACTGATAATTCCCTAGAAACAGTTGTTGCATGTCATTTCTAAGGATGACCTAGTTGATATTGGGGTTAAAGGGAAGATGACTATCATTCTCTATAAATAGTTGTTGCATGTCATTTTAAAGGAAGGCCCAGTTGAGATTTTGGTCAAAGGGAAGATAACTATCATTTGTATAATTAGAAATTTGTATAGGTCATGTATGAGGCCATCAAGAAGCCTTGGATGTATTGTGATATCATTAATTTGGAATTTCCTAATTAATAGGGGCTAAATTAGCTCAAGGCTGGTCAGGAAGAGGCAAGAAAGTAGTAAAATATTGTACCAAACTTGGTTAGGATAACTATAGAGAAGGATGATGAGTGCAGAGAAGGATGAGTGTGCGACAGTCAATAAAGTGCAAAGGTTTCTCAGGAAGAGAAATAACATTGTATTGTATTGTTTCATGTTCTTGACTATATGAAATATACAGATAGCGAGGTTTTTAGCTGAGGTTTTCCCCGTATACATCTTGTGTTGTCCGATTGATAATTCTTTCTCCTTTTTGTTCATATGATTGCAATTCTTTATCTTTCTTGTTCATATTATTGTTCGATCATAATTGGTTTCCGCAATTTGTATAATTGATTCAATATTTTGTTTTAATACATTACAAAATGAGTTGAATCTATTTAGATATTTCTACAAATAGTAGTTGTAATTAAAGAGGAGTATTAAAATGTATTCCTTAATTTCATTTACTCCCAAATAACCCATAATTTATATTAACTCACATAAAGTTAAACTTAGAAACATTTAGTTGTACATATATGATGTAAGATTAACATATCTATTATTAATATTTTTGAATCTATTTAATTATCTATGATGAAACAATTTAATTGTATTCATTAAAGTTAAAAAGCACATCTCTATTATGTTATTGTGTAATTTCATCCATGATCTATCAAATTTTAATAATTTTTTTTCATTTATATTTGTAAATTTAAAATCTAATTTTCAATTATAATCAAACACATATAGCAATTGTGGAAAAACATAAAACACATATAACAAAATCACAATTCTCATGCATTTACCACTTTCACTATTACTATTATGTAATTGCTAATAAATTTTATATTTTGATTAAATTGTGGAAAACAGAATAAAAATTGTCAACACATAAAATTTAGTGATTGATGCAATTTGAATTCGTCGTGTTCCAAAATTTTCGACGCCTGGATGGAAAACTAATCATTTTAATTTTAAAAGTAAGATTCAAACTTCTTGTAACTGCTACAACACCACCCAAAATTTTGGGTGTATTCAAAATTTCGGGTCCCCCTCAGCCCGCGCAACCCTAAGATGCATGTAAACTAGCCCTGCTTTGCGTTTAATCCTCACCCTCCAAGAGCATGGTCCCAGTTATTTAAAGAAGGCCTTCTATGTGAATGAATATTTACCTTGTGGAGTCATGAAGTGTCAAGGCCTACTACAGTCGATGGTTGTGTGAAAATATAAGTTTTAAGCTGGTTTTCGGACTTAGGGATGCTCAAAAAATTGACTTAATTTGCAATATCTTGGTTTGTATATTTCAATGTTGGTGCTCCTCTAATGAGCTATTTTTTAGTCATTTGTTTTTTTCCTCATTATTATCGAGAGATGACTTATTCTCATACAATTCCTTTCAGGAAATTAGTCAAAGATGTCATAACCATTGTGAACTAATTTATGTTGCAATTTCATGAAGGCTTTAATTGTTCATTTGAACTTTTCGCATCCTCGAAGGAGTTTTGGGTACACAAGAGTATCCGCTCTTCAACACGTGTTAAGTATTTGAAATATGGTGTGGTAGGAGTTCAAGATAGGCCAAAGGTTAATGCTGTTTGAAATGAACATTACCACAGACCTTTGGAATTCCTATGGGTAGCCACCATAAAAGACAAAAACACTTCAAAGATTATTGAAAGTCCCTTCGTCGTTTCAAAGGTCTTTTAATAGATTTTCCTCGGTGGTATATGAAGGAGCATGAAGCAGGGTAAAGTTTTTGTCATTTATCGTGAACTTACGATGGCAATATAGACATTAAGCCATGACCCGCGTAAATAGAGACTCCGGTAAAGGTGAAACGAGGATTATATCACGCAGGCTTGTCTCCCATGCCGCATCAGACGAAGCACATGTTGCCCATGCATACCATTGAGGCAGTTCCTCTTGCACTAGCGATAAGTTTGGTTGCTACACACAAAAAAAGGGTAGCGCCATCCACCTGAGGGATTTATTAGCGCTGTGTGTTAGGAAATATTTGATAAAAGGTCATGATATAGCATGAGCATAAATTTGTCTCCATAAAATGCACCTTATTGACTACCCAAATACCCATATGGCATGGAGTCCTTAAAAATTCCACATGGCATGGGCACATATGCGTCATAGAGCCTTGTTAATTAGGCGGAAAGACAACCATAAATTGATTATCTTACACGATGACAAATTCAGATTTCTTGGAGGTGGAAAATAAGTTGCATAATTAGGGGAGAAATATTTGCAGCAGATCACCCAAATGGTCCTTATTTCAAGATTTGGTGCTCATGTTAGAGTTATATAGGATTTTGTAATCCGTATCTGTTGGAAGCCCATGAGTGAAGAGGGGCTTGTTGCAATTTGGCAGAAAATTTTCAATAAGAATTGTTATATGAGCCGACATGTTGGGGGTTGAGCCTCCATTGTGCGATGTGCACGATGACCCTATTGATATATGGGATGTGCCATGGAAGAAGTGGATCTCACGATTAAATGAGAATGAAAATAGAGGAGGTTGGACCAAATGGCCTCAATGCTCGTATACTTTGCCTGACCAATTTGCAAGGTGTAGAAACGGAATCAAATTTAAATTGAAGACTGAGATCTTACATGATGAAAAAAGGGTTATAAAATACAAATAATCTACTTCTGATCAATTTTACTGTTGCGACTGTCGACCTGCAGATTTATCCGGGGGTTTTTCCGCCATGGATGCAATCGTCTTCTGATTTATTTTGTGGCGACTCTTGTAAAATTTGGCCTTCATAGTTAATTCCACCATGGGCCACTGGGACTCGAGATAACATGCCAACTGTTTTGTGTAATTTGGGTATAAGATCAAGCTCTCGTATTTGATAACTGAACCCTCACGGCTTCCAGTGTCGCCCTTAACTCTGTGTTCTCAGCTTCTAGTGCTTCAATTCTCGCCTCGGCCTGCTCAAGCCCATCCATTTCCATGGTCAACAGAAGAAGGAGATGCATGTTTCGCATGGTTCAAAAGGGGTTGCAGGAAACACTATGCAATCAAGTCGTGCAGTCGTACTTCTTTTGCAGCAATGACAAGTGCAACCCATCCCCAAACGTGATTGTGCCACCTCTTTCCAAGTCTTGAGGTCACAATCCTGAAGCATGAAAGCGATGTGTGACCTAGCCCCAAATGTGACTATGCGACCTCTTTTCAAGTTGCAGATATCTACAGGTCGCGAAGTCACAAGCGTGAGGCACGAAGGCAAAGTGCGACCTACCAGGAGCTGTGACTATGCAACTTCTAGTAGTTTCTATCTTCACCCAGGTTGCCTGGTCGCACTCCTCAAACACATGAAGAAATGTTGAGCTGCGAACTTGCAACTACCACAATTCACAACCTCTCGAAGTCCCTTCGAAGTTGCACATTGTAGTCTTGTCCCAGTGCATAACTAAATATAAAATTGGCTTTATAATCCTTACTGCACATTGTCACTACCCTAACGCACTCTTGTTTGAATAGTAAAATGAAAGGTCATAAGGTGTAATTATCCTCTACTAAAGGTTAGAGGATTCATATACGTATGGTAGATATGAAATATTATCCCACCAAATGAGCAACATCGATGGCGATGTGCATGACGTACAAATTGATAAATAATGCATTGATGTCACAAGGTTGTCAGCATCATCAGCATCGAAAATGAATATTAAGCTAGATAAAACTACACATTTCAGTCATGTGATGAACTTTAGTTGACATTTTAGGTTTTCTCCTCATTACTTGGTTAAACAAGCTCAATATGGCCACACACGAGTTGTATATGCATTATTCTACAGAATAGGACCACACAGGGGTCCAAATTTATTATTTGTTAAAACCACTCTTTCAGCTAATTACATGTGTTTCCAGCATCAATTTTATTATAAGTAAATGTGACCTGTGTTATTTATTTACAGGTAGAATTCGGTGACTGGTGTGGCGAAATATGGGGTTTTCTCCGACGAGGAAGGTGGATCCTTACAAAATTCGAAGAACTTCACTATGGGCTAAATGGCACATCTATCACTGATCCATTCACACAAGACTGGTGCTAGGGGAAGGCATCATGATTTGCAAGGGCTGAGCTCCACAAAAGGAGAAGAATAGAAGGGATGACCCAAGGTCGTAGGTCGCAGATGACCCAAGGTCATAGGTCGCAGATGACTCAAGGTCGCAGGTCGCAAGTAACCCTTGGGTCACAGGTCACAAATGGACCAAGTCGTAAGCCAGCCCAATAGTCGGGAAGACCAAGAGTTAATGGCAACTCAAAGGACATCTCAACCTATATATACAACTTCGGGAAATGACCACCAGAGGGGGGGGGGACTTTTAGCTCGGAAATTGAAGCCAGTATGACAGAGGAATTGGTGCTTTGGAGCTAAAGGCACTCAGCCCTTAGTATCAAGTAGAAGGAGAGGTAGTGAGGCTAGGGTTTTGGTATCAAGCATTGAGATGAATAGCCCATGTTCCACTATTGGGTTTTGACGAGTTGTAAACATGTATTTGACGTTGCAGTAGCATAAACAAGGTATTATCTTTTCTGGCACTGATTCACATGATTTCTTGTGGTGATAGTAATAGCTGTCTAATATTTCACTATGTTGTATGGGTGCTTTCATGCATGCAATTGATTGTGAACTAATTCATAGTGGTTGCATGTACGTTTTCTCTTGAATCAGTGTTTATTTTTTCCTTTCCATGTGAGTGATCTATTGTGAACTACTTTGTAGTTAAATTCTGGCGTGTTTTCTTCCATGTATGCCTGACTAATTTTTCGGCTCACTGATCCCACTCACGACATACCCCCCATTTATTTTGTTGCTTAGAATTTCATGTATATTTGTTTATGGTTCGTCAATCTTGGGCTAATTTTGCTTCATTGATTGGTCATTTCACCTTTGCCTCTGCTTCATCATCTTCTCATCCGAAAACCAAGAGTGGAAACACTTATGGCGGCAGTCAGGCCCACATACCAGATGGGGCTCCTATCTCAAACGGTGTGAGGTCTAATTGAGACCTTTCACCGAGGAGACCCCCTTGATGTCGGCAGTAAAATTTTTCCCGTCAAAAAATTAGCGCTAGAAAGAGGGAGCATGACAAGCTGAGCCCTTAGAACCTACAGTTAGTCTCATATCTGTAAATGGCTCATCCCCAAATCATTCTCCCAAGATATTTATCAGATTTATATGGTTCTCGATGCTCAATCCCCAATGAACCTCTATATCACTTGTCCCAGTTAAAATTCTATGGTGAGAATGGAATTTCCATAGCCAAGCACCTTTTGGATTTCATTGAGTTTTGTGAGTGTTATGAAATTGATGATGAGGAGTTGGCTTGTGTGATTTTCTCCCTCACTCTCAAAGTTCATGTTAAGCAATGGTGCCACACATTACCGACAACTTCCATCCATTCGTTCGAGCAGCTCGCTGTTGAATTACAATAAGCTTTTCACTAGCATGATTTTCAAAATGTATTAATAAAGTTAAATGAGATTAGAATGGAACCTCAAGAGGCTCTAGAAGAGTTTTCTATCAATTTTGTTCATTTTTATTTTTAGTTCCCTGAAATGGATATCGATTGGGCATATTTAATTGAACAGTTTCGACAGGTGGTTTTTGTTTCCCTAGAACACTTTCAACTGGAAACAAAGCCTGATCCTAGTGTTTGTGCTGATAATCCTCAAGTTTCCAGTTGTTTGGACTCTGTCCCTAATATTTCCTTGTTTATCTCCCTGATTCCAAAACACATTCAGGCCCCCAAGAAGAGTATTAATATTGGTGGCATTCCTTTTCCTCCTCCTGAATTTCCATGCAATAGAGTTTTGGTTGCAGAAGTTTTGAGTAATGATAGATGTGTGTAGGAAAATCAAACTTATTGTACCACCCCTAAATCTTTCATGCAACCTGTCAAATCAGATCTTGGAAACCACATTGGCCTAACATCTCTCCCTGTTGATCAAACCAATCTCAGGTCCACTGAACATTTTCCTGGGTCTAGTTCTAAATCTCATTTAGATACTGACAATGAATTGAGCCTTGTCCTGAATAAAGGTTATTTCCTTGCAAAATCCTTGGACCATGATGTGCATGCAGGATCATTGGCCTCTCTGGATGACACTGATGTGCGAGATGAAGGTCCTTGTACAGTTGATACCCCTGCATCTGGATCATTTCATCCATTATTCCCTTATTCATTTCTTGAGCTTGCCATGCTAGTAATTTCTTAAAGTCTTTCGAAATTGTCTTGTACTGGTGTTGGCGACAACCAAGAGCACGCGAGTGGTGTTTCACAACCACATTACAAAATTGATGAATCTCTTATGTCTGGTCTTTTTCATCTGCAACATTTAAACAGCTAAAAGGGTGACTACCTGTCTCGGCAACCTCAAGGTGTTTCTTTTATTGATTCTTCCCAATTGTTAACTCTAGAGGAGTCTAATATATCGGATGCCCAACATAATAAAATTGATGGCTCCAATGATCGTTACCTATCTGAAAACATATTCACTCACGCCTCTGGGGACCGTCATTCGTATCTATCTATCAACCCTATGAAGCCACCGAAATTCGATGATCTGCTTTGTGATGATTCATGGACCCATCAAGAAATCGAAGCAATTTAGCTTCTGCTATCAGTCATCTCGGGTTCTCATGATCCTGATGAGACCCTTGAAACTATTCAAACTAGGGTTTCTAAAATGACGGTTCCCATGTATCGCACTCCTCTCAGCACAACCGCGCCAGATGTCAGCTCATCTGGGCAAGTCTTCCATTTGAGTGATGTTTCTCTGAGCACATATTTCTATAACCTAATAGCTGATATGCAACAATCGATATACCCTAATTTATTCATTGGAAGGAAAATACCGGCCATTATCTCTAATATTTTCGGTTGTTGCCCAGCCATTACCAGTTCATTCAGGCACAAGCATGTGATGTCTTGCAAACCTCTCTATTTCTTGAAATTTTTCTAGTCAATTCATCCCATCCTGGGAAATCTAAAGAATCTAATACATTGGATTGTCAATTTTTCAGTTCGCAAACATTTGGCCGAATTGATAATAAGCCCACTGGCGGTTGTCCAATCACCACAAACAATTATCACATCAATTTTCCAGTTGATCTCATGAAACCATCAAAGTTTGGAAACCCCTCGCTCGAAGGTCTCGAGTTTGTCTAGGATGGTGAGGCATTTCAGCCTCCGCTCAAGGTTGCTTTGGATTCTCACATCCTCAATGAAACCCAGGGACAACTTCGAAGTAGGGTTTTCGCACTTGGATTCGCAAGCACCTGAAATTCACTTGGTGGATGCTGATTTTTTCCATTCCATCAAATTGATCATCCTCAACATTATGATGAGATTCATGGCTGGTTTGACAGATCCTATCTGATGAATATACCTGCAAATAGGAAATTTCTTACCTCACTTCCGTCGGACCTAGGGTTGTGCGTGGATGGATGTGTGTAATTTATAAATGATTCTAGGTTTCAAGTACATATTTCCGTGTATTAGGATGAAAGCGCAATTCAGCTCGAACAATCCATTCGGGCATGTTCTCTGGTAAGTAGCCATGACCTTCTTGTTGTTGCACATGTTTTTCAGGTAAGTCTTGCTGTCGATGCACAATTTTGTATGCTAGCTCTAATTGCGAATATTGTTGTTCTTACAGGGTGAGAAATAATGCGGTGGCTGCAGTGGAAAGCTGATTTCACATAACCTGACCACCTCTCTGGCTAAATTAGGATTTTAGGTTTAGGCTAGCTAGGATCTATTAATAAAAGTTTGTTAGTTTGAGTTGTTAATTAGGTTTACTTTCTAAGGTTTTTCCTTATGGTTTAAAATTATGCTTGCTGTCTTTTCTTACGGTTAGTAGTTTATGCATTATAATTTTCCATTTATTTTTCACTCATGCTTTTTCAGTTCGCTTATTGCTGCATAATATTCAGATAATCACTGCATGTGCTTTGCCTTATTTTTTCACCTACAATTAGTTGATATTTCTCATTGAACCTGGAGCCTTAAAACCCTCAATGCCCTGACTAGCCTCCTTACTCCTCCTTGTACATGTTGAAGCCGAATGGATCAATTTCACCTCTTTGCGCGCATCGGAACCCTAATGATATTTCACGCTTCCCCTGCTATAATTGCTAAAAACGTAACCCTATTTTTTGCGTGAGGTTGTGGTGGTTGCCCCAAGAGGCAACTTCTCTCAGAACAAGTCATCAAGGTCACATTATCAGCATTATTCCTACGAGTCTAATTCGTTAGCTGGGGATATACGAGCAGGTTGCTCGTGGGGAACCTTAATGAGTTTGAATGGCCTATACTTGCAACCTGAACCTTATGTCCGACATGGTCTTGAATATCTTAATGATCTGTTTTGCACGTTTTTCTTGCGGGTGGTAGATGTGATGTGAAGGTTTGGCATGAGGGAAAACCCAAATTAGAATATCTTTCAGTTTCTGTCAAACAAGAAACAACCTCTCTTGCCCATAAAATAAGTTGGGATCCCTCATCTACCCATGCAAAATAAGTGCCACGAGCACATGAAAATAAGTACTACAAGCACATGAAACAAATAAGGGTAAATGATTGAGAAAGTCTTCCTGCGCATAGAGGTAATGCAACGACTCTGCTGGGGTACTGACCAGGCTCGCTGGCACAGAGCAACATTTGTGATTTCTGTTGAGCCTCAAAATTGTGCTTTCTTTCATTCCATTTTACCTCATTTTCCTTTTTCCATTGCTATTCCAGACCCAATTGATCAATGAATTTAGTTAAAATTACTTTTAGAATGATTTACATGATTGACTTGCTAAGTTTTGTGATTTTTACCATTGTAAAGCATTTTGACCGGAACTAGCTGCAGAATGCAGACATTCCGTAGCTAACCGGCGATTCTGCAGCTGTCTTCACGTTTGAGTATGTTCCAGGTGGCCTCTCAAGAAAAACCGCGTATGGGCATATTCCACGTCATGTCTACATGGTTCGTTGCTCACCATGAAGGAAGAAACGAATTCTGGGTATGGTTTTGGAACGTGGGAACACATTTAAGAAGGCAGACTTCTATTAGGACTGTCTCAGTCCAGATGTCCATTTCCTTGTTATGCAGCCACTTCAAGAGTCCTAATGTGATTCCGATAAGGAAAGACAATGTTCCTGAAATTGTTGCAAGTCTTGTTATTTACATTTGTTATATAAACACTTGGGAAACCGAGAGCTAGGCTAGATTTTGTTCTAGATTTTTGCTTAGATTCTGTGCTACATTTCTGAAGACGCAGAGTGCTCTGTTCAAGTTATTTCACTTTTAATGAAGCAGACAGTGTTGTTTTGAAAGCGTTGATTTGATTTGGAGTTAGATTCCGTCAGGTGGTAGAGGGCCCCTGCCTCTTGCACGAATTTATTTGCGTAATTTAGATAAGTATTCTAGCTACCTTTACGTTTTTGAATTTGAATTCATAGTTTTTTTCATTAGCTACTGTAGTTATACTCATTCTAAAAAATCTTCCAAAAGAAGAAGCTCTTCCAAAAGATTATAATGATGAATGGGAAATGGCTATAGTATTGTAGGATTTGAAGTTGAATTCATAGTTGTTTTCATTAGCTACTGTAGTTATACTCATTCTAAAAACTCTTCCAAAAGAAGAAACTCTTCCAAAAGATTATAATGATGAATGGGGAATGGCTATAGTATTGTAGGATTTAATTGTAGTCTCTTTTATTCACCATCACAGTTATACTTATGCTCAATACTCTTCCACAAGAAGAAACTCTTCCAAGAAATCTTTATACTGTCTTAAGCATGATTGTGATCTTGAACGTTTTAGTTGTGTGTTTTCACTAAGTACCATAGCTGTTCTTGCTCTTAAACGCTTGTCCAAAATATCAAAATGACGAGTGGGAGATAGCCATGATATCTTAGTTTTTAATTGCTTTCAGTCTTTACGTTTGCATAGCATAAGTTAGGATACTCCGGAGTTTAATTGCACTTAACTCATGTTCAGTTGTTTTGCTTTAAGTTCGATAATGACTTGTAGTTCAGCATTGTTTTAGGCTAGTGACATTTTAGGTTCAGTTGTAGTTCAACTCATTGCATTTGCACTCCATATTCAGTTGTCATTCACTGCATACTAGATTACTTCAGCTGTTAAATTTAACAAAACAGCCTTCATTATTCACAAATCTCTTCTTGTTCTAAAATCCATAATTGATTCATAACCATATGAACATAAGACCATATCATTTGAAGGCCTGAAGTACTTCTGCAACTTCCTTATCATCTTACAAACAAACATTTTCCTCAATAGACTATTTCAAAAATCTATAACCTTTGAGTGAAGTGTAGTGCTATAAAACTGAGTTGCAGAATAGAGTTAGGAATTAGATTTAGAGTAGAAGATCTTATAATGGTATCAATGTTTTACTCCAAACATACTTCAACAAATCTCTAATTAAGGACAAAATGTTGCATCATTATAAGTTAGTTGTTTAAACTGTTTAGTTAGGAGGATTTGCATGTTTAGTTGATCATTTCTCAAGTTGAGTTTATGTTTTTAATCATTTCCTTAGAAGTCATTATCAAGCTCTGTTTTTGCTTAGTCATAGTTTAGATTTGATTCTGCTTCAGTGTTTGAAATTGCATTTATCATTTTTCATCAACCAATTAGGTTTCACTCTGTTTCTAATCATTAGCTTCCTTCCATTAGCTTTCTAGTCATTTTCCTTGTGAACATAAAACCACCAAAAGATCAGAAACATCATAAATCATCACAAAAGACCAAAAACATCACAAAACACTACACACAACGCATTAAGAAACAAGCACCTAGGTACATACAGTACACTTCACTTCAGCAGTTTACCAACCCTGGTTGACAATTAAATGAGCTCAATTTAGGACACTAGATTGAGACAAAACATTTTGGCGCCGTTGCCGGGGAAGTGAAAACTAGGTAACCTTTGTTTCTTAGCATCCAAAAAAAATTATATGCGTAGGGAGAGAGATTCAAGGGGAAGATTCATAAGCAGCAGAGGCAGAAGTTTGATTTCTAGAACACCGCTTGTTTCATCTAGATTCAGAGCTAGTACACCTTCAACTCATACCCATATTTCATCCTCTCTTGATCCTAGACTTCTAGAAGATCTAAAATCAGATATCCCATTAGAAAAACCTTCCACTTCATCCACTGAACCTGCCATGGAAGAAGATCTAAAAACTCCTGTTAGGGATACAAACCTTTCCACTTCCACAAGAGAGTCAACCATGGTAGAAGAAGGAGGAGGAGGAGTTTTTAATGGAGAACACACACTATTTGGAGGTAGAGGTAGAGGTAGAGGAGAAGGAGGTAGAGGAGAAGGAGGTAGAGGTGCAGATGGAGGAAGAGGTAGAATAGGAAGCTCTTTTGGGTTCCCTATAATTGATGAAGAAACCAATACACCCATGAAAAATATTTCACCCTCTGTCCTTCCAAACTTCTATGGACTTAAAACTGAAGATCCTAAAACCTTCTTATTTGAATTTGAAGTGC